>OU015492.1:55060856-55520856 GCA_907164885.2 Dolomedes plantarius
GATTGTATACCTATTCAGGGATGAATACAAGTTTCAGTGTAAGCCTGCTAGAATTGCAGTTAATTTTGCTGACGATGCAATGAAGACTCGGAATATAGGTTGAGAAAATAAATTTACTTCAGAAGAATATCAAAGACATAAAATCTTTTGCACTTGTGAGAATTTCTCTCACAATAGTCAGCTATCTCTGTCTCTCCCTCATTATATATATATATATATATATATATATATATATATATATATATATATGTATCTCTCTCTCTATATATATATATATATATATATATATATATATATATATACATACACTAGCTGTTTACCCGGCAGTGCTCAGGTATTTATTTATCCCAAATTTTTATTAGACAGGAAACGGAATGAATTCTACCTATAGTGTAAAATCTAAGTAATTTTATTTATAGGTATTTAAAAATATATGTACAGCATACATATTATAAAGTAAAATTACAAATTCACTAACATATTACTTTAACTCAAAACTTGATCACAAACATTTTTAGCTCCCCTATTCATCTCAGCGATCCCGAAAAATATGGATTCGACACTACTCTCATTTTGGCCTTTTTATTTTTGACCACTTCTTCCCCCAACCTCAACCAATGCTTATGGGTGAGGATGAATTTGCGCTTAAACGGCAATTTGAATGTCACTATTCGTTTCAGCGAAACCGAAAACTATCGATTTGACATTTTATTCTACCCTTCTCGCCCAATGTCGATGGGGTGGGCTGAACATGCACTTAAACGGCATCGGGAAAACTATGGATTTGAAACTCCTCTCTGTCATTTTCAGTATTTTGTTTTTCACCCTTTCTTCCCCCTCCTTCCCTAATGCCGATGGGTGGCTGAACTTAAATGGCATCGGGAGTGTCACTGTTCATCTCAGCGACCCCGAAGGCTATGGTTTCGGCAGCAATATAAGTCATTTTTGATTATTTTTACATGTTCTCTCTTCCCCCCTCCCCTTGGGTACTAGGGGTGTCTTACTCCACTAGTGTTTCTTCCCAGACTTTAAATCATATATATACCATGTTTGGTTCGAATGGTTCCAGGCGTTCCAGAGTGAGGATGGAACATTCATCCATTCATCCATTTATATATACTACTAGCTGAATACCCGTGCTTCGCTACGGGGTACATTTTAGGATAATTACAACGAAAAAGTAATGAAATTGCTTTTTAGAGGATTTTCTTATAAACAATATATTTTGTTTCTTCATTGGGCGGAACTAATATTACCAGGCTCGTCCGCGAACTTATGCTTGAGCAAGCTACGTAAAACTGACCGTGGGAGAAACAATTTTCTCGTAAATGTACGCCAGCATATTTTAAAGTTTGTCCTTGTGACTTATTTATCGTCATGGCGAAGCATATTTTGAGAGGAAATTACAGTTTTATATATAGATTTGATTTAATATCCATAAATCATACTAATTTGAACTAAATTTAAAAAAAATTTCATCTCAATTAGTCTAGTGGTTAAATTTTATCTTTTACTGTATTTTAATATTTTCTTTGTCAATTAATTTCGTTGTTATGCACGTGACGCAAAATTAATTTAAAGTATCACAAAAAGAAAAGAAATCTCGTGAACAGCATTTAATAAATTAAATTCAAAACTTTGCAAACGATTACTGTTTTGGAAGCTAATGTTCTGCTAATTTACAGTAAAAGTTAAAATCATTTGAAAACCACATACCAGTGTTCCACTCACAAGCAACACTATAAACCCCTAAAAGAATGCAAGAATAAAACGTTTAAAAAATATAAATCTATTAATTGAAATAATTAAACACACACAAATGTATAAATTACACAAAAGTTTACTTAAATTCTTTAATCTGTCTACATCTCCAGTATAGAAATATTTTCGGGGCATTTACAGAACATGGTATATTTCACTTTTGAAAACACGCATTAAATGAGCATCATCTCAATGAGAAATTTCTGAAATGAGCATGGCAATGAAGATCGTGTGTTTACAAACAACAGCACTAACCGAAATGTTTTAAAATATAAATTATAAGAGTATTATGGTAGTGAGTTGTGTATATAAATAAAAACTTTCCAAACGATTACTGTTTTGGAAGCTAATGTTCTGCTAATTTCCAGTAAAAGCTAAAATCATTTGAAAACCACACACCAGTGTTCCACTCACACGTCACACTATAAAACTGAATTACAGTACTCTGCGTTTATATGGACATTGAAAATTGCGGTTAGTAGAGGGCAATACGGGTCAATCCACGCATTGTCTACAGACACTTGCTATCTTTGACTATTATTTGATCCGTAATATCTGCCTCATATGCCGTATGTTTCTAAACGCCATTCCCGAATGAAGAAATCGTGTAGAGGAGGCTTCTGCAACATGTGGACGGAGACAGTTGTTTTGTGACAATTGACTGAAGTGGTGTCATCTTTGGCTATTATTTAATCTGTAATATCTGCCTCATATGCCGTATGTTTCTAAACGCCATTCCCATATGAACCACAGCCTAATTCCTTTAAAATGGAACAAAATGAGTAACTCCAGTTAACCATGTAATGCACTACTGCTACAGGGGCATCAAAAAGGGAGAATACAGAGTTTAAATCAGCCAAAACTGCAATTATGGTGTACATATGACACCTAACTTCTCCAAAAATCTTTGCCTTTGTGATGAGACTCATAAGTGATTTTTGCTTTTCATGAAACACTCTTGCTAACAAATCATGACGACCCTGTCGTCTTTGTCCAACTATTCTTTGCTGTTGTTGTCTGATTTCTTCCAGTCTCGCTTCTCTTTCCGGGGTAAAGATTCGGAAAATCATTCGGAAAAAGGGGCAAATTAAGCATTACCAAATCAATTTAAAAGCTAAATACAGTATAAATAACGTAGAAAAATTAACAGTATAAATAACACAGTATGAATAAAAAGTATAGGTTGCGGCCAGATATATTCAGGCCAATACTACAAAAAAAAATTTTAAATCGTAGTAAGCAACGAAAAACATTTTACACACTTCAATAATAGCAAAACAAAACATGATGGTAAAATAGAAAGGAAAGTTAAAACAAAAGTAAGAAGTTATTTTCTAAAAATATAAATGAGGTATAAATCAGTTATCGATTCTAATTTATGAGTCATTTATCAGGACATGAAAAAATTACTGCATGTAAAAGAAATTAACCTTACCTCCATTAATTTCAATACTTCTTGACCTGTGGCTTGTCCAATCATGTGAAATATAATTCTTGACAATAAATGTTGTTAACCTAAACTGTTATTTGTGTTTTTTTGAATTTAAAAAAGTTATGTTCTGAAAATATGATAATTAAGAAAAAGATATCATCGAGAAAAAATAAATCATGCTACTTAAGAAAGTCATACCACGAATTTCTATAAAATTAATTTGCAACTATATTTGACGTACAAAATAATGCATATGTAATACATTGCTAACATGTTTTAATATCAAAAATTTACACAATCAAAAGCTAAAATTAGTTTAAAATATTAGTTTTAGGATTTTGTACAGAATGATATTTGGTTTAGCTAAATTCCTTTAAAAATTATTTCAAATTGATCAATTTATAAAAAAAGTATGCTATTTACAGGTAAGTTTTTGTTTCTTTTTTTGATTTTTAAGTGCTATTTTAGCATAAAAGACCAAAAAAACCTTTACAAAATTATTTTTTCTCAAAGCTAAACACAAACATAATTAACAGTTGTTTTAAAACACCCCTGGTAAACATTGTTAAGTTTCGAAGTATTAGAATGACAATAAAAAATATTCCAGAGTTTGAGACAGAAGCATAAAAAGAAAGAATATGCAAAAAAGTAACTAATTTAAACAAAAATTGACAGAATACAGAAAAGTGAACACCGGCAAAAGTAAAAAAAACATTTCCTTTTGCTCTTAGATTGTAAAAAGATCCGTAATCTTTGTAATATTTTCTTGTGCGCATGCGCAGTTCTTATGAATGATTGATTCCAACACCTAGAGTACGGCGTTGGAAGAACCACATAAAATTTGTGTTGAAGTATCGTTCTTTAAAATTCAATTAAAAATCGAAATTTTTAGAGACTTGAAATCAGGTTTATATGAATGAAAAAGCTTTTATCTTCCAGATGATGTAAATATTTTTTTTGTAAGATAAAAACTCGAAGAGCATCGACCATAGATCCTCAAAAGTGCGTAAATTTCTCGAAAAAGTGGGCTTAATATTTTGATGAAAATATTAGTCTGTTTTAAATTATTTTTAAACAAATGAGGTCTTGTTTGAAGGAGAAATGTCTGTAGTCTTAGATTGTAAAAAGATCAAAATTCTACGATCATCTTTTGCCGAGATATCGTAATCTGAATTTAAAAAAAAATAAATATCCCACAAAACATAAAATAAAAAAATTTCTAGAATAAAATTTAAAATTCGGGCTTCGAGGTGCACTTTCCCATAGTCTGCACTACCCGTGTGCCAAATTTCACGGCTGTAAGTTTCACAGATTTGCCTGGGGGTCGCACACACACTCACACACACGCACGCAAACATTCGCTTTTATTAATAAGATGTAACGCTTATTACTGTAATGTTAAAGATGGGAATACGCTTCAAAGTTAATTTTTTACTTAAAATACCTTTTTAGATGCCACAACAGAAATTGCTCGTTTTACCTTCAATGAAACTTCCGAAATGAGTTTTGTTCTGTAAGAGAGGAAAAGCTGGAGGTCTTCCTAATTACAGATGGCGTTGCCCGAGATTTTAAGAATGTTTGTTAACCAAAATCAATTTAAAAATGAACATAGTATAAATATCATAGAAAAAATTGACATTTTCTGTGTTATTTATACTGTGACATAACCCATGACACGGGCTTCGTCCGTCTAGACAGTCGGTTTAGGGACCCGCTCCCTTCAGCAATCATTGTCAGAGAATGGAATCACTAAAAAGCAACGAAACAGCGTAAATTTATCGAAAAAGTGGGTTTAATATTTTGATGAAAATATTAGTCTGTTTTAAATTATTTTTAAACAAATGAGGTCTTGTTTGAAGGAGAAATATCTGTAGTCTTAGAATATTACAGATATTTCTCCTACAGACATTTCTCCTTTCTACGATCATTTTTTTGCCGAGATATCGTAATCTGAAGTTAAAAAAACATAAGACTTCGAGGGGCACCTTCCCATAGTCTGCACTACCCGTGTGCCAAATTTTATGAGTGTAAGTGTCACAGATTCGCCTGGGGGCCGCACACACACACACACGCAAACATTCGCTTTTATTAATAAGTTATATATATATATATATATATATATATATAAAAAAAATATATATATATATATATATATATATATATATATATATATATATATATATATATATATATATACATACACACACACAGTGAAACTTCTCTAGCCGGCCACTCCTCTAAAGGGCCATATTTTGTTCAGGATCTATTCAACACTCCATAGAGCCAGTGTTACGGATGAAATCTCTTTTCGACGGCCACCTCTCAAAACAACCACTTTTTTCGAAATCGTTACTGGTCACACACACACCAAATGTATATATATATATATATATATATATATATATATATATATATATATATATATATATATATATATATATATGTATATATATATATATATGACGGGCTCGCTACCTACACCCTTCCCAGTACGTCGTCTTACATCCAAACTTACTCCTTCTTAATCTATCTTTACTTAATTATTCAAGTTATGGCAGTCAATGAATTAAAAGGCCGGTGGCAAAGAACTACAATTAATATATCTAACATCGTTTATTTACAAAATCTTAAGCTACCTGATTCAATCTGATAAATTAAATCCAAGAATCATCAAGCTCCCGCGAGACGCGTGACTATCTCCATCAAGAATTTCCCGCTGTCTGATTAAACCCTATTGTTTTTCTGCCATCCAAAGCCACCGCGCATGCCCACATGATCTCTGTGACGCATACACCGGCGATGAACCATGGGTGTGGCTACAGATGTCAATCAATCCAAAGGGAATTTCCCCGATTTCTCTCGATGTATTTCGAACCAAGATATGAGAATAGTGGCGAATTACGCCACGACAATAAATTAATTACTAAGCCCCCTTTAAATTTAGAATAATTATTTCGTTCCCGTTTAAGTCCGATATATATATATATATATATATATATATATATATATATATATATATATATATATATATACAGTGGTACCTCGACATACGAGTTTAATTCGTTCCATAACGGAACTCGTAACTCGAAATACTCGTATCTCGAATCAGTTTTCCTCATTGAAATGAATAGATATGCCATTAATTCGTTCCGGACTCCCCCCAAAACACAGCAATTTTTGATTACATGTTTTTAAATAAGAAAAATGTGCTTATAAATGACGAACGTTATATAAAAATGCAATACAATAGAATGCACTGCAATAAACTTGTTAAGTGTAATGTACAACATTTACCTTGGAAATCAGACTTGAGGATGCTGATGAAAGAGAAGGAGAAAAGCTGAACTGAAAAATTAAACCTTATTCGTTGTTTTTTTATCTTTTCGCCACATTTTCCTCACTTTCTATTTTATAACGAGCTACCCTCTTAAAGTGAGACGCGGAAACTGAGCGACTGTTGCATCGTTCACTGGGATGTAATGTCCAAATTCCTCTTTCTGAGAATCCGAAGATCGTTTTCTCAGAATCCGCACAAAGAGGAGAGCTTGCGATCCTAGGACCAAGGTCATCCCAACTCCTAGAACCCATGGCGAGTACCAGTGCGTGTGTGGGGGAATTTAAGCTATCTCTCTGCGAGAGAGGTTGGACTCGTAGAGTTCAGACTCGTATGTTGCAGACACGAGTCATACGTTAAATGAAGATAAACACTCCATGTTTATGTGTGCGAAAGCTTACGTCCAGACTCCAACAGAGTCCGGGACTAGCTCCGGAAAATTCAGGAGAATTCCACTTTCCAGTCAGACGAAGCTCCTCCCTTTGCTCCAATCGTGCATGAATTTCTTAACGAAACATTTCCTCAGCGATGCATCGGACGAGAAAAGTGGCCCCCATGGTCTCCAAACCTTACCCCCACATGGATTTGTAGTTTGGGGGTTATGCAAAAACACAAGTGTATTCCATTCATGTCCGAAATCTGGACCATTTAAAAGAAAGGATCACTGTAGCTGTTTCGTCTATCACGCCGGATGTTCTCTGTTGTGTATGCGAAGTGACTGAATATCGTTTTGACATCTGCAGGACAACTAAGGAAGCACACGTTGAAGTCTGCTGAACAGATAAGAAACTTGGAGATTTTCTCTTCGATTTGACGTATATTTCATGTCCCTACAATGCTTTGTTCTGAAGCTATAACCATTTAAAAAAATTGGGTAACACTGTATAATAATTTTTTCTCTACTTGACACTTATTCTCTCTAAGTTAAGAGATTCTACATTTTCAGAACACCTGAAGAAAGCTGGGAATTTCAGTGCAACGGCACAACCACAGTCCTCGGCTAAACCTTTTTGTAGGATCAAAAAAAGGCGTTAGATTCATTTTACATCTTCATTCTTAAGTTAAAAATATTGGAATTTTTGTAACATGATCCCTAGTAATAATCCCTTTTTCTTTTCCAATTCTTCATCGCTGGAAATGTAAAATTTCATAAATAATTGTATTTCTTATGATGACATATTTTTTGCGTATTTCTTTCTCAACATTAAATGCTGACATACAAGTGCCTGCCGCTTAAAAAATAAATAAATAAATATTTAATATAACGATATAAAAATAAATCTGATACGAGTAACTGAAATTCATTTACCACTAATCTATACTAATATCGTATAAAGAGAGAGCGGATTTTGTTTGTGGAGGGTAATCTGCGGAACCACTGCACCTATTTGAAAAATTCTTTCACTATTTGAAAGGTACATTATTCCAGATGGACATAGGCTATATATTATGTATATCTGATCAGTAGAAAGAAAGTTAGGGGCCTAAATGTTGAGAAGATGCTTCACCTTTACAACTTTTTTTTTTTGTCAACCATAGTCAAGCAACCATTGCAACACACCAAACCACATTTTCATTTATTATCAGTAAAACATTTAATATTTTAAAGATTCAAATGGAGGAGGTATTGATAAATACAAAAAAGATTTTTGAAATTGGCAACGTTTAAGGGTTTATTGAAGAAAATTACATTTGGAACTACGCTTTTTAATGGACATCTAAGGTAAAAAAAGATTTACAATTTATTGGCTATCAACTGGAAATTTATTGGTATAATATTACAGAACTTTATTTAACTTATAAACTTTATGCCTTTGAATTTATGTACAATTTTATGCACAATTTGCTTAAATCGAACTTGAATTATTGAACTTTATTCAAAAATCAGTGTGTTTCATTGAAACTGTGAAATTTATTGATTATTTCGAATAGGCCTATGTTTGTTCCTTTATAAGTGAAGAAGCATTCCTTCAATTGAGCTGAAATTTTGTATATATTTAGTTGATAGTTCCGATTAAAACATAGGCATATTATTTTTTGAAAATCGGACCCCGGAGATTTTTTAATTAATGTTTAAATAATTTTGCCCCTAAAAGTTGCTTATTTCGACAGCTTCCGCGGCTATCCTCGCTGACAGCGAGACTATACGGCCGAATCGTACCAAAATCGGCACGCGGGTGGCCCCGGACACGATTCAGTGACTGACTAACTAATTTAAGAATTATGGTTAAAAAAAGAACAAGATAAAACTAAGTACAAAATACTTAAAATTAAACGGGAAATACATGTTTTTTCTGTAATAGATACAGACAGCAAAAAAATATATGTTGTGCATGAACTCTATATATATAAAACAGTTCCATAAGTGAGTGACTGACTGACAGTTAACGCACAGACCAAACCGCTGGACCTAAAGGGCTGAAATTTTGCATGGCGATTCTTCTTATGGTGTAGGGGTGCACTAAGAAAGATTTTTGAAAAATTCTTCTCAGATTTTTTTAAATTAAATTTTTAAACTGGTTATGTAACTTTTTTTCAGTTTGCATTTAAAATAATAATCTGAGGGTTATAAAATTTATATCACGAGAAAGATCATAAAAATTACTTTAAAATGACATATTTTTCGAATCTTTACCTCCATTTTGTGATTTTTGGTGAATTTTTAAAGATTAATTTTTAGAATTCAATTTATTAAATGCTGATCACGGGGTTTCTTTTCTTTTTGTGGTACTTTAAATTAATTTTACGTCACGTGCATAACAACGAAATTAATTGACATAAAATATTTTCTTTTCTTTCTAAGGCGGCAGACAATTGGACATTATCCAAAAAAATATTAAAATACAGTAAAAGAATGCAGGGGTATTCAGCTAGTTATGCACGGGTATTCATCTAGTTATTAAACAAAAAGAAACTAGTATGGATGCGGTATTCTTTTTGTAACCAAATTCACTGAAATGTAATGAAAGTTAAAGTAGTATGACATAGAAAAAAATTTAAAAATTTAAAAAAGAATTCAAATAAAGCGGTATTTTTGTATTTAAAAGCGTAGTACTATTCTAACAAAAATTAACCATATCTCATTTAAATTAAGAATAAGGATGAATTTACAATAATTATTTTTATGCTATGATGATTTTCTTCACTCTGATATCTTACATTTTGCTTTTACTGTTCCTTATAATTTGACGTCCAATTTTTGACAGCGATTTTTTTTAGGTCGTGGATACTATTTTAGGCTGTGGATTGGTGGGATGGGGACAATTTCGGGTTTACAAACCTCACGACTGTTCTACCCAGATATGTGAGAATTTGTCATTTTTTAAGTACCATTCCTCTCAATGTTAAAAATTCAGTGCTAAGTACGGACAAATTTTAATTTAGCAGCAGTATCTAGACGACGTTCAGTGTTTATATCTGTGGCATTATGGCAGATGTTGATACGTCATTTTTTTTCATGTTTTCAGCAAATTTAAAAAAAAATAACTTTTGTTGTGAAATATAAAATCTCTCAATTAAGTTTTTCAATCCAAATTCTTTCCATAATATTCTTTAGTTAATACTCATATTCAACCTCAAGCATATGGCTGGTCTTCAAAGAACATTTTTAATTAGGGACTAAAATATTCAATTAGAGACCAAGTATCACATCTTTTATACATAACAGCATTTGCCAATGCGAATAACTTAGTATCATTTCATAATTCCACTATCAGCTTTTACCACATTAAAGAACCAATTTTAAGTGTGATATATCAACTTAAAACAAAAAATTGAATTTTTCGGTTCTTATCAACATCTGCCATAATGCCACAGATATATATTAAGAGAAATTTTACATTTAAAAAAATTAATATTGGCAAATACGTATGTTTCATAAGTGTCGATGTCGGACGATGGCCGAATGGCTAGGGCGTTGGCATAAGGTATCAGAGTCTGTGGGTTCGAGTCCTACTGTTGTCATGGAAGTTTGTAGCAGTTCGGAACTTGCTTTAAACTGTAGGTCCCAGTCCAATTAGCCCCCGCGTAGCAAAAAAATGACCGTAACGCTCTCAACAAAACAACCATCGTAAGTATAGCTGATTACTTTTCCAGCAACGGAAATTTTAGTAGGGCGTCGTCATACCGATGGAGAGAAGAGAAGATGTTTTAACTTCTATTTTATCTTCAGTACTATAACCATTCAGAAAAATGCTACATATAGCCTAACTTCGTATTAAGACAAGAAGTACGAAGCATCTGCGACGCTCAATAAAAATAGACTCCCTATAATTTATAAACAAGATTACAGGCTCATTGCAGTTAAAATGTATGCGCATATGTAATGGTTCATTGCGTACTAATTATACTTAAGCTTAAATATATAAATAAAGCGATGTAAATATGATCCTACTTGAATACACTTACATGCAGTGATTTGTATATGCAATTACAATATTAACTCACATATAAATATATTCATTTTCATTTATTATTTATTTACTTATGCAATTTATACGGCTATCACAGATATTAGTCTCTATAGATTTATATATCCATAGACATATATAAACTCATTACAAAGCGAACGGATATAATATGTTATGAAAATAATTCACTTTAATTTTTTACGAGAAGAGCGTTCTATGTTCTGTGGATCGTTCTTTGTTACTCCCCCCCCCCCTACTCAACATATCTTGGGAGCAAAATGAAGGCAATTTTTAAACTCGAAGTGGGTTACACTTTTCAACAAGTAATAATATAGTATTATTTAAAGCATCTTTTATTTTATTATCAAACTAAAAGCGGAATAGTGGGAAAATTCGACTGGGATGCCCAGATATGACGTTTATGACAAGACGGCTTTGCTTATTATCTTCCAGTTACGTATAACTCTGTTGTGTGACTTACGTACGCAGACACGGGGTCGAAAGACATTACTGGCTGAATAATAATGAATTGGAAGTCTTTTGACTGCAGCGCAGGAAGGTCTCGAAGCGCGTACGAGATTTCCGAATAAACGTTATCAGATGATAACAATCGCGTGCTCCCAAATCCTGTTGCCAGGGCAACACCAATCTGCATGATGTTCGCATCCACGGTGATGATTGGTTCGCGGCGGGGGGGTAGGCGTGGCAGCGTACGAGTGTCATCTTCCAGCGCGGAAGGTAAAAATGTTCGAGAGTTTAGGAACACCGCTGCTGTCACTGTGCACCGATAATCAATCACGCACCAACGACCCCTCAAGATAAAAGAAAAGAACAAAATAAAATCATCAGCTACAACAATAATAATAAGAACGAGAGATAGAGAGAAAGGAAGATAAAAAGATTTACGAGGAGCGCTCTCCTTTTTCCCCGCGAGGTTAATTATTAGCTGTCATCGTTTCTTGTTTCAGTCGCCAAGCGACTCGAGTGGCGTGTTTTTATTGTAAATTTATTTCACTTTCGGCGTGTTGAATATTTGATGGCATTAAAAAGCGTCATTAAGGAAGCGGAGGTATTTAGTGGAAGCGTTTACAACAGCTGCTTACGCTAAATAGTTTCGAATCAGATGTCAAATGTAAGTCAGTTTCCGTTCGCTGCTCTAAACCGACTCAGGTGACAGCGTTCAGCTTAAAATTAAGGTATTCCAGCCATATACTGACGGCAGGAGGTAATGAAGCTAAATTAAAATTTTAAGATGGAAAGAACGGAGGGAAAATTAGGAAAACTAAAATACCTGCATTTAGAATAGAAAAAAGAGAAAAGAAATCAGACATTATTAACCCCATATAGGACAGGTCGGATGAAAAAGTTATGATAAATATAATGAATGTTGCCATGAACACCATTCATAACAAAAATAATTTCTTGCTTGCGGCTTTACCTTATAAATTTCTCAAAATCGGTACTGCGTATTTATCTTTGAGTACTGAAAGTAAGAGAAAGTCACCTTGATTCAGGATTGTTCGATCACTGACACCTTCTCTAAAGTGAAACATTGTGATGATCCCTATTTTCAGCTAATAGTCTTTATTCAGCAACAGGTAGAATAGAGCAAGGATTCCCAACTTTTTTACGATTATCACCCTTGGGAATGAGATTAGAAACTTTAGACACACTTGTTAGAATTTTAGTTTTTTTTCAATTTTTTACATTAAAGTGGATTATATATCACGAACAACTTATGGATGGCTCTAGAACAAGGGATTGTGTCAACGTTGGAGCCGGTGCTCATTGTGAGCTGTTCTCATTCTACTCTCCTGTTGGTGCTTATGTGTCAGCTTTTGATGGGGAAATCTCACATGTCCGTTTGGCTCTTTTCCAGCTTCAGAGCCGATTAGAGCGTTTCTCAAGAGTGGTAATTCTGTCAGATTCGAGAGCAGCTCTTCAGTCTATTGACTCCCCATGTTGCTCTCGATCGAAATATATTGATGATTGTGTTAACCTTCTGGAACGGTTGTCGGATCATAATAAAGCAGTTGTCTTGCAGTGGATCCCGGCCCTCTTCGGAATCGAGGGGAATGAGGCTGATGATTTCCTTGCGAAAAAGGGGGCTTCAGTTTTACAGCTAAACAACCAGGATTTAGCCTACCAATCCATCAAGACGATAGTCAATAAGACCCTCAGGTTTCTTTCTCACAGGTCGTTGCCGCTAGACGCGATCACAAGCTTTGGTTTGTCCATGTCCATGATATTCCTGAGTGGCCTAGAGGTAAATATGTGGCAATGCTACGGATTTTTTCTAACCACTAGGGGCTTCGCCCCTAGGCTCGCTACGCTCGCTCCTCTGGTGAATCAAGTGAATGAATGACTCAATAGTTGTTACAGCGATTGAGTCATTCATTTTGTTTACAGTTGAAGCTTCCCCCCCTCTCGACGAAATGGATGAAGCCCGGTGAAATGGATGAATGGGTGAAAAATTGGATCTTCTTTCAAAGGAAACGAATGAGAAGATTTTTTTGAAGTATTTCTTTAAAATTCAATTAAAAATCGAAATTTTAAGATAGAGACTTGAAATGAAGTTTATATGAATGAAAAAGCTTTCATCTTCCAGTTGATATAAATATTTTCTTTGTAACATAATAAGTCTGAGAGCATCGAATTTATATATCTCGAAATGCATCAATTTTTCCAAAAAGTGAGTTTTCAATTTTAATAAAAATATCAGTCTGTTTTAAATTATTTTTAAACAAATGACGTCTTGTTTGAAGGAGAAATGTCTGTAGTCTTAGATTGTAAAAAAAAATTTCTACGATCCTTTTTTGGCGAGTTATCGTAATCTGAACATGAAAAAGTCAATATTTTCCCACAAAACATAAAATAAAAAAAAACTTAAAGTCCGACGAATATGAGACATGTCTTACTTTCTTCCCCACATTGTTCTGCATCGATTGGTATCGGTCTCGACCCCATACCCCCAGCGGTTTCGGAGGAGATAGCGTGACAAGCTTTTGACAGCGGCGGCGGCGGCTGCGGCAGCGCCAGTTACTTTCTTTTAGAATAGAGAGATGATTGCATCCGCAAGCACCTGCTCAGAATTAGCCTGGCTCTCGATCCTCTTTCTCTCCTGTGTGATAACTAGGAAGAAATGGACATGCTTCACCTTGCTTCTTGTCCTGCTCTACCTCCCGTTTCTTTATAGAAGCACTATTGGATTGCCAGACATAAGTTGATGGATTAACTGGTGTCATTTTTCTATCTTGTATTTTTGTCTTTTTGATATCTATTGACCTGAAATTCTTTCCATTGGAAATAAAAAATTAAAAAAATATTTCACGAACATGTTAAATTTGTTCAAATAAGTACTTACTCCATTGGTGATTTTATTTATTTATTGAAAGACATTAGTAACAAACACTACACTAGAATATATTAATACAGTTTCAAAAATAGCCATGTGATTCAGTATAGTATTACACTAGAGGCCTAGAATGGAAATCACTCAAAAATTTTTAACGTAGGATTACGTTCCTCCCTAACGATCCTCCGGAAAGCAAAGTTTCAGACGCTAAAACCGCCCGTCCGTACCTCGAGAGTTATAATTTTGGCGCCAGTCTGTATCACTTGGACAAGCAGTAAACAGTTAAACAGAAGAGTACCAAAATGCGTCAAAATTTTGACATACATATATGTATATATAGATACATATATACATACAAAAACGGTAAGCAAATATAAGTAATCCTACGTTAATAACCCGCGGTAGTTTCGTTAGAAGAAACTACCTGATTTTTTTTTTCTTTTTCATTAATGTGAGACTTACGATTGATCCCTAGAGAAAAAATGTTTGACATCAAGCCTACCAGAGCTGTAGGCGCGAGGGAAGTTAATTCACCCTGTGGAACGAATGCATCGATTTGTGTCACAATCTCTCAGGCGTGTAATTCATCATAATATTTAAGTGGGCCCCACTAAAATTCATTTGTTTATCCCCCTCCCCCCAAAAAATAAATCTCGAGGCATCCCTAGCTGATCTCACGACACCTTTAAGTCCCGCAACACACTGATTGGGAATAACTGAACTAGAGTACGACTAGAGAGATTAACTTAGACCAGTGATTCCGAAACTTTGCAAGCTCTCGGACCCCTCCCATTAGAAACATTTTTCCCCAGCTGTTATTTACGCAAGGAAAATAACTATAATCAATAAGTACGTTTCTATTTAAAAAACATTTATTTTGATTACAAAACTATTGTGTTCTTTTTAAAACTTTATAGTAACATTTTCGGAGTTATAAGGCTTGTCATAATTGATTACATATACATATAACTATGGAAGATAAATTTAAGTATAGAAACATTTTTACTTTTCGGTAGCCGTGGAATGCTCGATGTTGTTTCATTAATTCAGTGTCATTAATTTGGCTCGATATTAAGCAAAGTAATTCTGAAGTCCATATTCCTTTGATTTCTTTTTTATTCATTCTAAGCAACGTAGGAAGAGCCAAGTTATGCATAGGTAATCGTATAATAAAATAATTAGAAACAGAAATGATTTTCTGGTGATTCTGAAATAATATTTCCGATGTCTCAAAATCCGAGAGTCCACCTTTTTTAAAAAGCAATTCTGGTGGAGTACGACTTGATAGCTTGTGTATTTACAGGATGATTCGAAAGTCATTTAACCCATTAAAAAATTGCATTTAATGAATCTACAACTTGCAGTGTATAGTTGACGAAAAGTTAATGATAAGCATCCAATGAGCAACTGGAAATAATCACTCCTTCTGAGGTTTAGCAGTAACTTAAAACGCGTTTCCTTATATTTGTTGAAAACTTTCGAAAGACCCCTTTAGCAGAAGCTGAATACATTGTTCTCCGTGTTTTTCTTCAGTCTTACTGGTGTGCGAGGGTTGATCTTTTAAACATTTTCTTTCAGGTGAGAAAAATCGGGAGGGGGTTAAGAGGTTAGGTGATTTAGATGGCCACAGCCCTCGACAAATAATGGGCTCACAAAGGAATTCATGCAACACAAGCATGTACATACACACATAGTTATCTATGCACATGTACCCTGTTGCGTTGCTTTTGAGCAGCCTTTAATTTCATTGATTAATGCCTAACAGCAATTGCTCTGGGATGTTTATATAACGATCTCTCTAGAGTCACCTAACCCATTGGACTTCTAAAAAGTTTCCTGTCGTCACTGATACCAGTTTGCTTAAACGGGAAAAGTAATGGCACCTCGTAGGCTTATTCAGGACCCAAGACTCTGGAATGCGACTTATATTCAACCTAGCATTTACAGAATGGTTTTTATTTAAGATAAATTTTCAAAAGGAAATCTTGCTGAGCTTTAAAACTCATGCCTTGTCGGTAGTGACTTAACCATTAATGGTGACAAACGACGGTCTGATCTTTTGACCTAGACTTTCCTTGGCCCAAATGTAGCCAATGCATACGGTCAAATCATCAGTGCCATCATTACGCAATTTTTAAATGTAGGTTGTACTACTTCTGAATTACTATGCATCCTCTTTGTAAACTGTCAAATTGTGTGATTTACGTGACTGGATCTGTTATCTAATTTTTAAGAGAATGATAGAAAAACGATGAGGTCATCAATGCACACTCCTGAATATCTCCAGGAGTCCAATGTCTGCGGACCGCAGGTTTGAGATACACTGACGTGCTACATATTTTTTCACGCCATTTCATGGAGAAAGTAAAATTAAGCGGGGGTGGGGGAATCCATATACCTTTTCCTTTAAAACCCTTATCAATTCATAAAAATCCGAACAAAACACAAATGTATTTCTTCAGAAGCACTACTGCTCCAGGAAAAAGAAATGTTTTCCTTTTACTTGTGAGAGACAGGAGAAAGCATTCCTTCATGCGCGATAACTACTCCAAACTGATCAACCCTCCTTCATCTCGCATTACAACCCTACATACTGTGTTGCGCGGATTTTGAAGTTTCAAAGGCGCTTGAGGAAGTCACAGTCAGCCGAACGCAAGCCAGTTTTCATACCCTAAGAATTATGATTTGAACAAACGTTATGAAAGCAATTTATATAGTAATTAATTGATGTAAAATATGTTTGGAAATATAATTTTTAAAAAAACGCCGAGCACATCGAATACTGGCTAGCGTCACGAGTTTCCATGGATTAGACTCGGGTTCGAATATCGACTAAGGCACGGAGGCTCTTGTTCTGTTCCCTAATAGAGAGCAATGATGGTTGACTTATATGGTGCTCTAACTAACAACGTATACTTTTCTAAGGGATTTTTGATAGCTATAGCTGTTAAAAATCATAGTGTGGATAAAGAAATGTAATCAAGACAAGTGCCTGCCATGTTGAAAAAAATAATAAATTTATTTAAGTTCCAGTGAAGAGAAATAACATTAAAAATGAATCTGAGTCATAGCGTAGAACGTAGTGAAAGTGAACTAAAAATCTGAGTCTAGAAAAGTGAATAAAATGATTAAAATGCTGAACAACTATCATACGAAGATTGAACTGTCTGATGAATCATAATTACCTCAATGATCTTTTCCGTCAAGTAGTAGCTTTTCAGTGGTTCTATATTTTTAAGACACAGATTTTCTATTGTGAATTTATATTTGGTCTATGGTAAAAACAGCAAAACATATGAATTACCATCTCTGTGTTAAGAGATCTCTTTTAATGCAGTCCGAAATTTGGAGTCTAGAGAATTGAATAAAATTATTAAAATGCCTAACAACTACCATACGTAGATCGAACTGTCTGATGAATAATAATTACCTCAATGATCTTTTCCGTCAACTTGTAGCTTTTCAGTGGTTCTATATTTTAAAGACACAGATTTTATTTTATTGCGCATTTATATTTGGTCTATGGTAAAAACAGCAAAACATATATGAATTACCATCTATGTGTTAAGAGATCTTTTTTAATGCAGTCCAAAATTTGGAGTCTTGAGAAGACATCTTTGATTCGGATCTGCAGCTAAATCAAAACACGTTCATCCACACCAGTAACCAAAACCCACTCATTCACAAATTTATAGCTTTTGCGACTGATTCCTTTACTAATGTTGCCATTATGCTTTAAAATATGACAGTAGAAAAAAGCGCCCATTATCTTCATAAAGGAAATTCTAATGTCTGGATGCAGGAAACATGGTGGGAGATAACCGAAGTCTTAATTTAGACTGAGCCTATTTGATATTTAAAAATTTCGTTAGTAAAACTTGCATGAGATGTGAAATTAAATTTGAGAAGAAAAAATCCTAATATATATAACGTACTGTGTCCTTTGTTAATCTCCCTCCACACATAACATGAGTAATATGAATTCATGAACTTATTTTACATCCAGTTTACGAATTTTCTCATAATATTAGACTTCTCGCTATGTAATTTAATACATACCTAAGCCACTGCATCCTTTGTTCATTAATTTTACGAGTTGAAGAATCTTCTTTTCGATAACTGATTGCTCTATACATTACAATTTGACGTAATAATGCCATATATGTTGGACCAAGTTGACAAGATAGGGTATCTCTGATGTCTGGAAACTGTCCCCATGTAGGTTAAGCGTCCAAAACTCCTCAATAATTATGGGCCTTGAACCTGTATTAATCCAGGATTATTGCCTTATTGAAGTCTGTAAGCAAAAATGTACATAATTATTGTTCGCTTGAACTTATTGTACTTTGGTTATATTCATATTGTACTTGGGTAAAGTGTGTGCTCCGGACGATGGTCAAATAGCTAGGGAGCTGGCTTTCAGTACCAGAGTATTTGGGTTCGAGTCCCACTCTTGGCATGGATGTTTGCAGCCGTTCGGAATCGGCTTTAAGCTTATAGGTCCCGGTCTAATTAATCCTCGTGTAGCAAAAAATAACCGTAGTGCTCCAAACCAAACCAAACCTATTTCAAGCATCTACGATCGTTAAACTATAAAGCAGTTCGAATCGCAGTACTTCTCCCTTAGTTTTAGATTTAATGCCCTAAGTCTGTATGTCTTCAGCTATTCTTTATACCACTTGAATGATTTCACTTCTGAGATTCCAGTGATATATTTATTTAACGTTGCCTGAAGTTCACAATAATTTGAATTTTGTTTCAACCATGACCTTGAAACAAAAATGTTAGCTAAAATTTGACTCTGTAACTCTATCAAAAACCTAACTGTCCTCTTACTGGTTATAAGATAATGAACATGATATCCGTTTATTTAATAGTGATGGATGATACCTTTCAGAGATAGCTTTTTTCTTAATTGGCCTCCCAGAAATAAATAAAGGAAAAAAAGAAAGAGGAAAAAGCGGTGTCCCTTGAGATTTTGAAACCGAATTATCTGGATTCTATTATCTTTAGGCATATACTGTGTTTTAAAAGATATCAATGTTTTGTTTTGTTTTTTAAGAAAATGTATGCTGCACTGAACTAGTGCAGTGCTTCCACTGTTAAGTATTCTTTAGAGACATTTCAAAGAAACACAAAGAAACACATTTTATGTTTCTTGATATGAGGCAAATTTCTGTTTGGATGCCACATAATACGTTGAATTTCTACAAATTCGACTGAAGTACTTTAAACTGTTTAATGATCAGATATCTTTAAAAAATTCAATTTAATTAACTATTTCAGAAACATTAAAAAAATAGTTTAGAGGAAAAGAAGGTATTTAATATTTACACAGCACATTAAAGTTAAAAGTTCTTCAACGTCCTAGCAGCCTTTATATGCTGTGTTGGTTTTTAGAAACATTTATACGGAAACACAGTTTGTTTGATTTTTAAATGAGGAAAATTTTTATAAGAAACATTTTTTCTATAGTGGAAATGTATTTATGTAGAAATGCAGTTGACTGTTACTAAGATACACATTTCCAGCGAACCACGTAGCCTTGGACGTACATTTCGCCCTTGTTATGGGCTCCTCAGAAATAGGGATACGTACCTAGGGACATAACTAGGGATATGTACCTTTCGCATAAAAATATCGAAATTTCACAAAAAAAATTACAATATATAAAATTTCGCATTTATCCACAAAATAATATAAATTAAAAAATTTCGCATTTATAAAAAAAAAATTATTATAATTTTACTTACTTTGATAGGTATCAAAATTCTTAGTTAAAAGCTAACATGTAGTAGTCTCCACATTATATTACTTAAGTGTTTGCCTTCTGTCGTTAGTTACTATGTTGTACATACTAAAATATCTCAGCATCTACTCTGTTAACGGGACTATAGAAGCTTTGTATAGCTGCCTTTACAAAGTTAAGGTAGCAGCATTTCGTTGCAATTAAAATCTGTATAACATCAACAGTTGGTTGACTACTTAAGTAACTTAAATACCCTTGACTTTGGAGCTCAAGAGACGTTCTTAAATCTACTAAATTGCTCCACAAAACTTAATGGTTGATTTTTACAGTTAGATTTTATAGGTTCGACTCCGATACGGAGAATCTGTCCGGGTGAAATTCGGAACAAATTCGAAGGAGTGTGAGATTTCTCAGTTATAGACCTCGGATGGTCTTAGTTAAGCTATTATGTTAATAAATTATTACTATTATTACCTAATTTTGCTTAAAAAGCCGTTTATCGCCGAGTTTTCACCGAAAAGTAGTAAATAAATAATTTTCGCATTTATTCCCTCATGTAGGGAAATTTCTCATTTATTTGCATCTATTTCGAAAATTAGAAAATTACCTATCCCTATGCATAATTCCTATACATAACTGGAGGGAAAGGAACTCCAAATGAGGAATTTCTTCTTTCTGATACTGAGTTTTTTTTTCTGATACAAGAGTCATACAGCCCACATCGGAGAGACTCATCGTTTATCACAAATTGTGATACAAAATTTAGAGCACACGACGATGACGAAATGCATAAAGATTTGCATTTGACACAACCCAGCAAGGTGGGTTCTATGCATTTTGCCATTATTAGGATGTTACGCTGAAGCAAAATTTTAAGAAAGCAAATCATAAAGAGTGAAATATAAGAGCGAATGTCAGATGCAAAATATAAATAGCAAAATATTGTAATACTCTTAGTGTTGTTGTTGTTGTTACATATGGCCAACTGGAACTCAATCCATACAAGTCTGGCCACTCACCCAACATTCAAAAAATATAAAAACACAGGACAGCAAAAAAGAAACCACAAGGTACGATAAAAGGAACGACCAGAAAGGCCTTAAAACCAGTTTAAAAACATTAAAGTTCTAGGATAAAAAGTTAAAATGCCAGAAGCACAATAACTGAAGACCGTGAGATCAGGACATAAGTTCTCTGGCCCTCCAATAAAGAGCACACAAATCACCATTCTGCCGTAAGTTAAAGTCTAGTTTTGAGCAACAAGTAGGTGAGCTTTATTCATATTTTCATTCTCACATAAGGTGCATACGCTGGAACTCACAATCCCTATTTTGGGCCAGATGTTCAGCCAGACAGTCGTGCCCTGTTCTTAGTCTAAAATTGGCCACGGCCTCTTGACGTGTTTTATGACTAAATTTTATCCAGTCATCCCCAATAGACTCCCGGACTTTTCCCTTGGAAAGGGAAAAACTCTTAGTGTAATATGATCTAAAATGCGCAGTTCAAATTCTGTAGTTAAAATGCTTTACTTAAAAAACTATTATGAGTACTTACTATGTTGCAACAAGTGTCTCCTCATATTTTCTTGATAAATTATCCATAAATTCTTTTTTGTAACCAAATAATGGGATGTAGCTCTGATGTGAACGGATAACCTCTTTCTCAGAAAATATACATCTTGTTGATCCTCATCCTGCTATTTAACATACATGTAAACACGTTATTATGTTTTTATTGAATTTAAAATTTTTTGAGAGCTTTCAGATTTTCCACACAGAAAATGAACATAGATCTAATATACTGCATTCTTTGTTGCTTTTCATCCATGCATTAGTAACATAAATAGGTGACTTTTTTAATGAGAACAAAAATTACAAACCACCGCACACTTTCTTAGGAACTAAAAGTTTACCGAGGATGAAATTTTTTAAATAAATATTTGGGTACATAAATACCTTGACGAAATATTTACTGAAATACTTTGAGCTTCATTTTATAACTGCTGATGATTTAAGACTTTAAAAAATCATGTACAAAATTAAATTCAAAGATTAAAATTTATTAAAAAAACATACATTTCATAAGAAACAGATATTTTTGAAAAGCACGATAGCTTTAAAAAAGAAGCAAGTATATTTTAAAAAATGCTATGTAAAATTAGATAATTGCGAAAATAATTTCCGCTAGGTAAGGAACATTTCTTATGATAAAAGTCCTGCTATTTACGATTCTATGGCAGTTAAAACAACGCGGAATTTGAATGTAATTTCCAATTCAAATTGCTGGGGATATAAATAAATCAACCTATAATCAAAACCGTGGTCTGTTCCCTTTAAAAACATTTGAAAATTATGTCTACGGACACTGTCAATCAAAACAATTTTGTTATAAAAATAAAATAAAATAATTTAAACCAAGGGTAATCAGATTTAGCAGGAAATTGCTCCCAAAAGTTATAAAAATAAGAATGATACCAATAAGATCGGTATTTCCAAAAATATCTCACAGAGTATTAGTTTAGAGGATAAATGGGTTAATTTCTCTGTTAATTTTAACTTTTATTTACCGCAAAACTATTTTATTTTCAGAAAAAATGCCACTAATTTGGTAATTCGGACCTAAAACTAGAAAAAAGAATGTATTGAATTTTTTTTTTATGATAGATGACAAATCAACCAAAAGTTTCAACAACAAGCTAAGACAAAAAAAACTTTTCAATATAAGGAAAAATAATTATTGTCAATTTATGAATTGTCATTAACGTGAATTGATTGAAATATTTAATTAAAATAGTTTAAAGTAATTCTTCCTTTCGCTGTTATATCGATATTATATTCCATACTTCTTGACCTATAATTAGTGGGTAGTTCCGAGGGGTTTTATTATTAATTAAAATTAAATACCTGCTATCTTGGAGTACTTCATTTCTGCTCGTTATCGTTTAAATTAAGTGAACCGAAACTCGAATTTTTCTTTCAGGGTCAAAATGACCTCAATTTACTGACTGAAACGTTGCTGAATATTATTCAAGCACTCTTGAAAGGATTTGTAAATTTCAATATTCAAGACTATTCAAACCTTAGAAAAGTTATTCCCTTATATTCTTCATCTAACATATTAACATGATGTAAGTCTAGTAAACAAAATTATCAGGAAGCGCCAATGGTCTTAATAATTCGAAACCTGAAAATTTATGAAAATGATTTAAAAAGAAAAGTAAAACAAAGTGATGAAGGTGATCATTAACCTTGTATAAGATTGGTCAACGACGGCATGATAAATGAACGGTTAGGATATCAGTGCAGAATACCGAACTTATGGATTCGATCCAAGCAGTAGTTCGCTTTTATAAGAGTGAAAAGAAATATAGATAAGTTCCGCATCAGAGTTTTTGTCGTTCAAAGTAATGAAAAAAATTACTTGTACATTTGCATTTCAAATTTATAAATCTCTGTTAAAAAATCATGAAGTTTATACAATTAACCTATTTTTTTAGATTTTTCTAATCAAATCGTATCAGTTTAGAGCAAAAGACGATTTCCCGAACAGAAATTCTCAGTTTTCTTCAAGACACTTTCAAGAGTTTTTTTACATTAGTGTTTAGTCTTTTTCTCCGCTGATGACTGAAATAGTTCGCATTTATGGCATGACAACAGATATGAACAATAATAATGAAAAAAAAATGCTTGTCGTCAGAATTCCCGATTCGTCCAACAGCATCGCTTGAGGCTGGAAGCGAGTTCCTAAGTCACTGTTGATTGAAATAATGAAAATGTTCCACAAAAAACGTTGATTACATTTTAATAACAGGTTATTATTTAACATATTTCATCTCAAGGATATATGGATGGCGTCGAGCTGGCAATATTTCATTTCTCTATCATAAAAAGAGAAAATATACGAAAAGTTGATTAGATGTAAACGCTTTGTGATAATTAAGACAATTATGTAAATAAGCACTTTCTGGCTTGCTTTTAAAATTGTTACAAATTTTCAGGGAACGGGGTATAATTATTGAGTAATGAAAAACAATTAATGACAGCTGTGAAATTAAATGACATAAAAATTTGCCCCTTATACTATATATGGTTGTATTTAAGCTACAGAAATTCAGACTTCGTATTCATAGATTGTTGTTTTGAAGTCCAAAAAATATTTTGCTGCTGCCATGTTTATAAAAAAAATATTTTCATAAGCTCTGCAGCATAATGCATGATCTGTAAAGAAGACTATTTCATAAATCTCTTCAATGAATACAAATATTCTTAGCCATCATGCATTTGTAATGCTAAACTTTGTCATTATAATCCCATTTAAATTTTTTACTGCTTTTTATACTATATTCGAGGTTTAGAGTCACTCTCGTTACGGGTCACTTTATTTTCACATATTTACTATTTAAGAAAAAATTTACTAGAAAACAAAAATGCACATAAACCATCCACCTAAAATTTTAGAAAATATTTTGGTGTAGTCTTTTGTATATGTAGTATGTGTGAAAAACTAAGACAATAAAGCTTTAATAACGTTGTCGACAATTACAATATAATAGACTTATTGTTCAACATAAAATAGACCTCTTTCGCAAAATTTTATAATGCTTATCAACTTTTAGAAAGTATCATATTTTCGACCTTTTTTCCAACAGGAAGCTAAATAGCCCCTTGAAAAATCATGAAGGCTTAACTGTAAGACAAATCTGTCCAGCCTTCTTTTTTTTGCTTGTTATAAGAAAATCTACGGGAAACTATAAAAATACTTCAATGATTTCACTATCCCTGACCGCGAGCGTCCCATCCATACATGAATATAAGCATAGAGCTTTTGTTTCTAGCCATAAAAATGATGGTGGGTTTAAAAGAATAGCGGACTCTGCTTATGCATGGTGTCTCTCGAGGAAATTTTCTAACATTCTAATAGGATAGGTACGTAACTATATTGATATAAAAGAACTGAACTCTTTTACTCCATCAGAACTTGAGACAAATCTTGCGTAACAGGCCCCTACGTTTCCTCTTGAATCATATCTCCAAGGTGATTCAGATCATATGCTTCTAGGTGATAATCTAAATATATTGAGAACCTGTAAGCTCTAAAGTAGTTACCAACCAGGAATTATTTTTTATCAACTCAACATCGTTTTAAAAGATTTTAGAAATGTAGAAGACAGGTTACGTTTCAGATTGATTCTGTTTCTCTGTCTAAAGTTGTTCTCAATCTAATATGATGAAGAAAGAAGAGAAACACGTCCCTTTTTGTGGTTAAATCTTGTGGTCCTGGTAATTTAGTCAGTGAGTACCATACAAAAGAAGGAATAATAAATTCTGAAAATAAAATAAAAACCAAGAATTAAAGACTAAGTGAATTCTAAGATACAGAAAGGTAATAAAAGATGATTTTGGAGATTCATATGCTCTTTTTACAGGTATCAAATGTTCCTGAACTTTGCTTGTGCAACAGTGGCATTCTGTAAACGTTCAACAGTAAAAAGAGAGAACATGAAACGTGCGTATTAGCCTACATTTCATTGGATTTCAATCTTATTCGAATGTTGTAAAATAACCTGCCGTTTTGGTTACACATTTACCACGAACTTGCCAGGAATAGCCTGTAAAGGCCTGGATACCTTAAACTTGCCAGTCTTGAAAAGTTTTGAAAGACATTCTCGCACTCCTAAAAGTTTGCACAATAATCATTCATTGCAGTCAGTATACAGTCTATGATTCTTCCATCTTGTTCTAAATTTATGCGGAAGATATTATTTACTCTCATAATGTTGCAGTTATCTACATACAACAGCAACAATAGATTTGAAAATGGACAAGTTGATAGTATATTTAATCCACTTGTAATAATTAACACTTGATACGTGTCATACCACATACGTAATTCGGGAACTCAAGTACCGGAATTTTAACTCTCTTCATATCTATGTTTGCAAACGTGGTATCCTGTTACCTAGCTCTTTCCACAGGCCACGCGATATAGATTATAAAGCCCCCCCACACACACCTTCTCAATATCCTTAAAACACCCAGTTTCAACAATTGCTTACGGAAATTGTTTTAACCAGACATTTTCTATCAAGATTATTTCTAAATATGTTATTATGAGGGTATTTGTTCCAGTGTATTTATTATAAAATGCACTTTTTAAGATAAGGAAAAGAAATTAAACACCTGTATTCCTATTTCGTCCTTTTTTTAAAATTTGATCAGAGTAATAAATTAATTTTGTTCCTAAAGGACGAACTAAATTCTTCGTTGCTGCAACTAGTTTATGACTACCTGAACTTGAGGTAATTTATAATTAATTGCATTCCCAGTTTGTTCCTGCATAGGGCAGATTCGGGCATGCCACATCTCAACTCAGGCAAAATCGAAGAAAAAAAAATTTGTTAGATTGCCAAAAAATGTAGACACTATATATATATATATATATATTTATTTATATAAGGAATTCTTCTGCTTGACACTTATAACAATATTCGGAAGCAAAAGAACGGGCATTTATGGCTAGCGGTGGCTTCCTGGGTTAAAAAGTTGTACTCTGGCTTGAGCAGCATTAAGTCCAGTAAAACAATCCAATTGATTGGAGATACGTTTATTAACTTGTACACATTATGTTTATTTAATTGGTTCACATATTATAAGAAGTATAAAAGACTGGAAGATATTTACATATTTACAAAGAACAGAGAGAATCGATAGTGACGTCCGGTTCAATCCATATTCAATAGTATAAGTTACACGCAATTCCATCTTGACACCAGAACAAAGGAAATTTAATTTTGCCTGTCCTCGTGATCGACTATGATGAAATATACGCAGTGACAGCTAGGCGCCAAATAGAAAAACCGAAGTAGTTATATAAGGGGAAAGACAATATTAAAGGTAGAGGATTAATGGAATGCAATTAATATTGGTGAGGCGTTATTATTACTTGCGTACTTACACACTTAGACATATGAAACACACATGGGTGAAAAATGGTGTTTGGAAAATAGACTGCAAAGATTTACGGTAGGTAAACAAGCTTAAGCGATATTGTTTCTAGACTAGAAAACATAATGCAATAAATTTTTTAATGTCATTACCATTTATTCTATTTAGTTCTTGCTAAATAATCTTCCGATTAATTGGAAATTCTACATCATCAACGAATTCAAAGTAGCTGCAAATCTCACATGAAGATTAAAAAGTATGAGGGAGAAAGAATAATAAATAAGTATATATATATATATATATATATATATATATATATATATATATATATATATATATATATATATATATATATATATATATATATATATAAATATATATATATACATATATATATATATATATTTATTTATATATATATATATATATATATATATATATATATATATATATATATATATATATATATATATATATATATATATATTTCTAAGTAGATATTTTTACTGAACTTCATCATATTTCTTTACTACTAACTTTATTTTCGAAATTTTTCTTTTCCATCACGAAACGTTTTGATTCCACCAAATATGACTTTAAAGAGTCGTAGCTCACATCTTCTAGAAAGAGATATATAAGCTATATATTCCGACATCAGGATTTCCATCAGATGCAAAGAAAGGCAGAAAACAATTTACACAGTCATCTACTCTTATCTTTACGATGCGGAACTGTCTCAGACGTGAAGAACGAGTGACTGCGGATGATAAAAACTTCAACTTTTACTCCCGTGCTAGGAAGGCCACCTTGGCAGGAGAAAAAGATGTCGGAGACAGACTCACCTATGACTGCAAGAAAATGATGCTTATACATCACAAACATAATCTCATCAGCTGCGAGTCCAAGCAAAACACTATAAAAGACTACAAATGTAGTCTAGTGAAGTGTTCTGTTTTAAATATTAATAAAGAATTCTATTAAACTGTAGGCTCCAACCACCTCTAAGTCTTGCAATTTATACAAAAGAGACTTTTGTAACATAGATAAATGTGTACCGTTTTGTCTTTCGAAAACTCTACTAAATAATCCTTGTCTTGGGAGACTAAGGAATTCGCAAGAACCTCTTTATTACAAATAAACACCACACTGGAAAATATATAATTTATAATATATCTATCGCAAGTTGAAAAAAATACTTAAGCAAATATCATGAAGCCATACAATGGCGTTTTATCTTCCATAACAAAACTGGAGATCATATAGTCCCTTAGTTATCCCAAGTTTTAATCAGAGTTAGATTATATACTCTAGAATTGAATTTCTGTATAAAGTACACGAGATGCATTAATTACTTAAGAATCACATTAATAGTGACTTACGCACTTTTATAAACAATATTCAGAAATCATATCAGTATAGGAAATTTCGCACCAAAGGTTTTTCTAATAACTACATATCTTGCTGCTAGCGAGCACTTTAGATACACCTTGATTTAATTAGCCAATTACCATTTTCACATGGCTACACTTATTATCTCACCTGTTTTGACAGGTACAACAGTTGGCAGGAAACATTTCCGATGGCTTGCATAACAGCAGCAGTACAAAAATTTTAGTTTCGTTGGGTTTCCAGGTTCGGAACACCAGAGAGTGTTATCACAGATCGGGGACGTCAGTTCGAGATTGAATCTCTTTATTTCTTCTCCAGAATTCTTGGTATCCATAAGACCCGAACAGCTGCTTACCATTCATATTCAAGTGGCATGGTAGAGCAATTCTACTGCTATTGAGGAATTCCATAAAATGTTTCAGTGATAGAAACTGTGTTCAAGCCCTTCCATCGATTTTGCTTGGAATTCGTTGCAGAATCAAAGATGATGTCAGTAGAGTTAGTCTACAGTTCCCATTTGTGCCTTCCCGGTGAATTTCTACGAGCTTCTCGTAACATTTTCCCCTTCCTGGCTTCACATTTTGCATCAGCTCATATCGAATTTTTGCATCTCACTCCAGCTTCTCGCCCTTGTAGCAGATGTACTTACGTGCACAAGGATCTACAGACATTTTCGCATGCGTTAACTGGAGAAGACGCAATCCGACATCTTTTACAGTGGCCGTGAGGTGGACTTTTTCCTGTAGTATCAAGTAGTAATAATTTTTTCGTTCTGTTGATCAAGGGTAGGAAAGCAACTGTTTCTGTGGATCGATAAAAGCCAGCTCTCTTCGCTGCAGATCATCCTGAACTTCCATTACCAGCCTTGTGTCTTCGCCTTCAGCACTGCAGACAGGAGTCACAACGAAGTCGAGCCAAGGAGTCCGGTTCCGGATTACCGTTCCAGCGAGGTAGCGACAAGACTGGCGGGGGAGTAGTGTGGCAACAGAGCCATGCAAATTGCGCTAAGAGACCACGCCTTTGACTCGTGCGAAAAAACGGGGCACGTGCATAAATACCATGTATTCGAACATTCAAAATGACATTATCTGGCATCTTGAACTCGCAGATGGTAGCAGTATTTTGGGATCTACTATTTCGAAATGTTTCTTAATCATCCAACTAAATGTTTTTAATTAATATTATTTGGTTTAGCACAGAAAAATAATTAAATAAATAAACCGTTTAATGTTCAAGCATTTCTTCTCTAACTTTTAAAGAAATCACTGGATATAAGATTATTTTCTTTAACATGAAATCATCCTCATTGTAATTCATGTAATACTTTTACAGCTGCTGGATAATTGCCCTCCCATGAGGTTGTGACTTATTGAAGGAGTTACAGAATCTGTGGTATCATTTAACCCCTCCTTTAGAGAATATTCCTTACTCCAACAAATCTCCCTTATGTGAACCAAACTTTAAAAGATAAAGATCAGTAAACCATCCAATAATCCAATCTGAATATCTTACCACATAAATTAAGTATTATCTTGTTTTAGAGTGCACAATAATAATTTTCAATTTATGACAATTATTTTTATTTATATTTTTTGCATAATAACAGTTTACTAAATTCAAAAACTTCGATCCCATGCTGTCAGTTGACAAGGCAGACTAACTGCGTCTAAAAGCGAGCGGATGGCTTGGACTGAATAAGTATGTCGTAATGGTTTCCCAGAAGGAAGTTAGTATAACTCATCTGTACATACCTGGGTGTCATCTCCTCCGAACGAAACATCCATCTTTTGTCTCTGATGGTGCCCCTCGGGTGGGTCAGTGGGTTGGGGGGCGAGGTGTCGCCCATCACCTGTCCTGCTTCGACCGACGACACTTTGGACCCGGCAGCTTTCGCACGCTGTAATTAGGGCCCGGAGAATTAGGCGCCATTAAAGCAAACACACTACAGATCAGCCCCGGTGATTAAGGGCGAGTGTGGGACTATCGACTAAGTGCGAAGCAATCAACTCTTTCCTCTAAGTTACAGTAACTGATACAGAATTTCTTCGGTTATTTAATCTCGTGCCGTTTTATATTTATACATATTTCTACTCGTAAAATGCATCATCAAAATATGGGTTCTAAGCTAATTCATTTGTCTTTCATCATTGGTTTCAAAATTTTGCTACAGAGCTAGTATCAAAATTTTTACGTCTTAGACACCAAATTTCGAGCGTTGTAGTAGGAAAAAAATTATAAAAGACTTAAAATTAAGTTCTTAAGAGCTAAAATTTCGACCTTTATTTTTGCATTTAAAAGTATAAATTTTGTGTGCACAACGTGTGTCAGAATTTTTGGTTTCATCTTTAAGCGTAATTTACAAACAAATTTATGACGTTTTGATTTATTTGATTTGAAATTGTCATTGATGGATAAAATTCTTATCAATAACATGATTATTTTGATGGACTAACTGCTGGTTTTCCCTTAGAATGTATTAAGATTTTACAACTCATATATGACCGGTATGTATATCATAATTTAGCAATCATCATCTTTCAAAAATCACTCTAAAAAGTACAAAGGTTAATAGCATATAAAATGTTGATTTTTTTAAATTTATTCTAAGGTTTTCTTTGCTATGACAACAGACAATATAAGCTTGTCAGCATGTAATTTTGCATAAATATAGCCAATAAATGCGTCGTCTACTTATTTCACATTTTCAAACAATGTTATTACATTATCACAACTTTTAAAAAGTTGCTGTTGTAATTTTCCGTAGTCACTTAAATTTTCAGTTTCCAATCTGTTTTGCATTCCAACGCCTTTAAACTGCAATTCTATACATTTAGAGGTAAATAGACAAATTTACTAATTTTTCTGTATGTGTGCATATTATGTCCATAAATGTCATAAACGTTAAATCCATGGGGATCATACTCAAGAAAAAATATCCTTGTTGTGAAAATGTTTCGCATGACTAAATGAAAACTGCTAACTGTATTAATTGAGACCGGGAAAAAAAAAAGAAATATATATATATATATATATATATATATATATATATATATATATATATATATATATATATATATATATATATATATATATATATATATATATATATATATATATATTATAAACCTGCATGACGATATGTCTACAAAAACAACATACACTAGAAAGTCCACAACGGTAAAGAAATCAGTTCATGACTAAAATGTGAATGGGGGGGGAAAATTAAATTTATTTCATTTAAACTTAATTTTTATATACTAAATTGAATAATACAGCTATATTGTTCAAGATAGTGAGAAAAAAAAAGCTTTATATATTTTAGTTGCAATATTTTCGGCTACTTTAACAACAACAACAAAAATGGGATTTTTAATATATATTAGATTTTTATAAATTGGTTTTTAACGGGGACAGGATAAAAAACTTTATATATATATATATATATATATATATATATATATATATATATATATATATATATATATATCTTACGTTTAGGTTTGTCAGATATTTTTTATTGTTATCAGTTTATCTTTTAAAAAAATACTTCAGCTTCCTAACTACTAGAATGGTTAGTATTTTTCTTAAACTTGCAGTCATCAGGAAAATCACCCTCAACATAAATCCTCCTGTTGTAATATTTATACCGTCCCTACGCTTAGCCAGATAATTTCATCTTTAAATCGCCTTGCGAGTTTGCCGAGTTGTGGTCAAAGGATGGATGTTCTCAAATTCGAGAGGAGGGATCGTAGAAGACACCGATTACAAGGCGGGAATATCCCCCCTTCACGTGATTAATCGATGCAGAATCGTCTGCTCCCCCCTCTTTTCTTACTCCATTTTTATAAATTGGTTTTTAACGGGGACGGGATATAATTTTTTATAATGAGGAGAATGTCCCAGAGAACAGCTGGAGATAGAATGCCCCCCGAACATTTTATAAGATGATTACACTTTATCTGAAAGAAATTTCTTCACGTGCATATTTGCGTTTGTGCCCTTGCAAAACACTCTGCAAGATGATAAATTGCTGGACAACTAATTTGTTGATTGAAAAGATGTAATGAAAAATATTTAAGTGAACTCCTCTTACAGCGCTTAAACGGTTATTTGAGCCAGAGTAAACTGCGTGTAGCAGAGTATTAGTAATTTAAGGGTTAGCCAATAACTGGTATTTATTCATATTATGTTTGGATATCATGGTAATTTTTCAATGATGTACTTGTTCTGAATAAGGTCTTAATAGCATACTTGTGTTCTTCTCTACCTACTCTCTAGTTTTGATATTTGTTACATGTTACGTGGATGAAACTAGTTTATTGCCTTAGACATCAAAAAATACACGATGAGGTTCAGTCCTCCTTTCCCGTAATATGTACATACATGCATATGTACATATATAAACATACATGCATACATATATATATATATAGAGAGAGATGAATACACACACATACACACACACACACACACACACACATATATATATATATATATATATATATATATAAAGAGACGAACTCCAACCAAATATAAGAAGGGTTAAGGCTCGGTGCACACGAGCGATCCGGTGTCGTTGCGGCACCGCAGTTGCGATCAGGAGTACGTAGAGTTAAACTAACCGACTCACATGGACGGAGACGTTGATGCGAATTCGCAACGACCGGTTATTTCCCCTCGTGTACTGCTTGATCGCATGAACGACAACGGCTTACCTTCATTTCAACTGTGCAATTCAGACGGACGACATTTTACCGCAACAAAATGGCTGAAAGTGTAGTCACAGAACTTTTAATAGAGGAAGTTAAAAAGTTTAGTGAATTGTGGGATATTAAATGTAAAAAATACCACGAGAAAAATCTTAAACGGAGTGCGTGGATAAGAATTTGCATCAGTTTGTATCCAAATTTCGAAGAAAAAAACACAAAAAGAAAAAAGAAGAAATTATTAAGTTCAGTTATAAAATTATTATTTTCAATTTAAAAAATAATAAAACAATATCAATTTTAATCAAAACATATTTCTGATAAATTTACATTAGTCATATTTCACTGTCGTATTGATTTTTGGTGTTTTCTCAAATGTAATTAGATAAAAATAGCAGAGCATAGCAGTAAATAACTTAATTAAAAATTAAACACAAATAAAAACAATATGCTAAAAAGCAAAAATTAAACATATCTTTTGATTTATTAAACTTTTATTATTTTTTTAAATTTAATAACGAACTTCCCATTTCAATTTAGGAAATAATAAAACAATATCAATTTTAATCAAAATGTATTTCACATAAATTTACATCAGTCGTATTCTGGTGTTGAATTATTTTTTTAATCCCTTTTTTTATAAAATCGCTTAAGATTAAAATAATAGAGCATAGCAGTAAATTACATTATTAAAAATTAAACACAACACCAAACAATTAAAATTTGATTAAGTAGAAAGCAAAATTTAAACATTTTTCCATTTATTAAATTTTTACATATTTATTGTAATTTTTTAAATATAACAACAGTCTTCCCAGTTGACACTTTTTCCATTCGCATTTATTGTTAAATGCATTCATTTTTACATGGCAGTTTTCCAATATCGCTAATGAAGTAGTCAGCCCATGTATTTCTTATCTGATTTAAGTTGATCCCTCCTTGATTTTGATGAGTTCCTTGATTTTGCACACTGTTTGGTAAGTTTGCACTGTTTCATTCGGAAGTAATTAAAAAACTTTGATTCATCATTACACAAGTCTTCATATAACAAATAAAATGTCCTTTTTAATAATCATGAACTCACCAGTGGGTGGACCCAATAACTTCTTTTCCTATATTTTAGATACTATATTTTAGATTTCCTATATTTTAGATACTATATTTTAGATTTCCTATATTTTAGATTCTTTTCCTATATTTTAGATACTTATAAACTAAGAAAACACAACTCTTTCTCGAGTACACTTCTAACTCCATAGCTTGAATCCTACCGTTTAAATTCCATCATTTAAAGGGCTGATCTGTGATGTAAATTTCACGGAACAGCCAAAACCGCAACGGATTCGCTTCTCGTGTGAATTGAGGGCTGCGGCACCGGTGCAAATTCGCAACGACACCATATCGCTCGTGTGCACCGAGCCCTATTCCTCACTCAACGACTGTAACCTGTAAAGCGGATACAGTTTCACTGAGCATAGGCAAAGGAAGCCTTAAGGACATCATTGGCGGAATCGTGAAGAACTTGGCGACTTCATTGGAAGTCGAGTAATTGGACTTAGAAAGGTAGGACAATCTTTGGTCTTTATATAATTCAAGTATCGAAGCGTGCATTACCCCTTCTGACGAAGTGACTCTCAAGTGTTATTGAAACCATTGTGTCCAGGAAAATGCAGATACCCAATATGAAAATTCAGAAAAGTCCAGGAAAATAATGCAACACATGGACTAGTGTGAGAAATAATTTTCACCCTGAGAAGGCTTTTTTTTCTTACATCAAGCCAGTCTGCTGCACTGAACACACAGATAACAACACAATCATATTCACTGCGAGGTATCTAGTGACACCCTTTGTTTTCGTCACTACATCGTATCTTTTAAAGAAGAATCATCGATAAGGAATAAGCGGTGGCAGGACTCTTGACGACCACCACTGAAGTCCCATCACCGAAAGTCTTTACTGGTTCCAATTCTAATAAACAAACCTGATCAGTGATACGAGCCGTGATTGTTGGAATTGGAATCATTAAGCGACAGCTCAACTGTAAACATTATGTAAACATGTTAAACATTAAGTGACTGTTCGTATCAATCACGTTAGAATTTGAAGCAGGTCCAGTCAAGGGAGTGATCCAGATTTTGCTGTAAAGAGGCCTACATCAGATACTGTATAAAAGTATAATGAGGTAACTTCTATTTTATTCTACCTTCCCCATTATTTATAAAATGGAACCAAGCTTAACTGCGATATGATGATGAAATCTCATGGCCTTTCCCGCAGTGTCACAGCTGTCGCGACTACAAGGTGTAATTTTGCTGGTGGTTAATACAGCAGTTCCAACATGTGGTTTTAGCTATCTTTGAGTTGTTGCCCCTCAAACCTGATTTCCTATGTCCGAAGACCTTTCTCCTCTCGAATATATGTGGTACATGTTAAATCATGAACTCCGACCAAACAAGGAATATAGATGAACTGGGGATAGGAAGCTGATTTTTAATATTAATATAGCGCTGTTGATAAAGATATTTTCTCATAAGCTACTTATCTCTGAGCAATTGAATATGGTTTACCTTAATGTGATGCTACTTTGGTTCAACTTTTAACATATATATACAGTGGCTCCCAAAAGTGCTCGTACACTTGCGATTTTCAATGAAATAGGGGTCTATCCATTAATTAAAATGAATATTCCAGAATGGGTATTTAATAATAAGATCTATAATCTATTCTTAACAAAACTACATGAAATATTTTGAAAACATAGTAAAACTTTATTTTTAAGAAATTAGTAATCAAAAAGTAACAAAAATTTTATCTCACAAAAGTCATCGTACACTGAAATATTTTCGGATAAATTCATAATTAAAATTATCGTCTGGCGCTTTATTTTTATTTTTCAATTGTGGTGGCATTTTAAATATCGTTTGGCTTTGATTTTTGCTTGCCTACTCCGTAATATTCTATTTATTATTTAAAAATGGCTCGTAGTCGTAAAGAAACAACAAACAACATTCGAAAATTGATTATTTTTAATCCTAGTAGGGGTAAGTTCGAAAATATAAATCAGTTCGAAATATTGCTAAATTACTTAATTTATCCCATTTTACTCTGGAGTATGTGATAAAACGCTTTAAAGAAGACAATTGTATCGAAAACAAGGTAAGAAAAGGTCGCCCGGCAAAGCTAACAAAACGTGATCAGAAATTTATAATCAGAAAATTTGTGAAAAATCCACGTTTGAGTGCTGTAAAAGTTTCTGCAGAATTTCATGAAACGTTTTCTACTTCAATTTCACCTGAAACTGTTCGACGAGTTCTCAGAGTAGCTGGATTACATGGGTGTTCTGCCCGTAGAATTTTTTTTGTGATTGAGAAAAGCAGAAAGCTTAGGCTTTCTTTTGTACTATCAATGATAAATAAGCCCCAAACGTATTGGAATAATGTCTTAATTGCCGATGAAAGCCAGTTTAACATATTTGGTTCCGATGGGCGTATAACTGTATGGAGAAGAAGAAATGAGGAACTTAATTCCAAGAACTTTGTAGGAACAGTAAAGCATCGTGGTGGAGGTGTCCTTGTGTGGGGGTGTATGTCAGCATCAGGACTAGGTAATTTGGTATTTATTGATGGCATAATGAATCATGCTGTTTATATAAATATTTTATGAAACAATTTAAAATCACGAGCCCAAATTTTGGGTATTGGAAACAACTTTGTTTTTTATCAAGATAACGATCCTAAGCACACGGCTCTCAACGTTCGCCTCTTGTGTCTCTATAATTGTCCACAAGTTTTGAAAATACCACCTCAATCGTCAGATTAAAACCCAATAGAACATATTTGGAGAGAACTAGAGGTTCGAGTACGAAAACACAACATTCCCACGAAAAGCGAACTAAAAACAATTATGATGGAAGAATGGATGACCATTGATGCAGAAATTACAAAAGAACTTGTGCAATCTATTCCCAGACGTTTAAAAGCTGTTGTGGATGCTAAAGGATATCCTACTAAATATTAATTTAATGAAAAATTAGAATATTTACTAATATGTAGAGATTTTTTACAAGTGTACGATGACTTTTGTGAGATAAAGTTTTTGTTACTTTTTGATTATTGGTTTCTTAAAAATAAAGTTTTACTATGTTTTTAAAATAGTTCATGTAGTTTTATTAAGGATAGAGTATAGGTCTTATTATTAAATACCCATTCTAAAATAGTCATTTTAATTAATGGATAGACCCCTATTGCATTGAAAATCGTAAGTGTACGAACACTTTTGTGAGCCTCTGTATGTGTTTGTGCGTGTGTGTGTGTGCGTGACAAATTTAAAATCCTTTACACAGTTCTAAGTAAAATTTATCAAACTAACATTTCCCAATATTTAAAAACTTATACAATTTTAGTTTATTAGAATCTTCTAAACTACAAATTTACTGTCCCCAAGCCATAAATCATTCAGTATCTTTTGTCACGGCAAATGTGAGTATATAATACTTAAAACCCTTATTGGTGTTACACTACTGCGAACATCTTCTAATCTGAAAAATGTTTGACTTTATAACTAGAAACGCTAAAATCCCTTTGTAGAGGAATATATTTTCGGTAGCTGCATATCACACAATGCTGCATTTCAATAAGACATCTGTAATACAGTACTGTTTTATTTCTATGTTAACTGATTTTAATTCACAACTGTAGCAGAATATAATATCTGTTATAACATCAAAAAAATACATAAAATCTCTTGAAGAAATGTATTTGATACAATTTACAACACAAAACATTAATAAAAATATAAACGCTCAACAAACTGAGAATAATTGTTGAATACAACTATATGATAACGCACTAATTTATTGAATTTAACTCCGTTTTTCCTCAAATTTTCAATACTTGTAAAAAACTGGGCAAAACTGTTTCGTTTTGACTTGTGACGATTTCATTCGAAAGATGTTCACCTTTAGACTTGCCTCACAATGATACCTCGATTAATTTAAATGACTCTCTATTTTTTCCTTTTATGTGCATGCCATCTGTCAAAATTAAAATATTTATTCCCATTATTCAACGACACTTATAATAAAAATGTCTCAAACATCCACCAAGTGACATAAATATTTCTGTATGCTACCATTCGTGACTAGATGGAACATTATAAAGACATCTCTGGACGATCCCCCCACTTACCGCCACTTTGGCGGTCGCCAGTTCAAATTTACCGCCTCAGAACTCGCAAAATATATCCGCCATATCTTAAATCCCCTTAAGATAAGGACCCACCAATTGTCAAAATATCCTCCCCTTATCCACTGGATCGATGCACTTCATCAGCGGCGAGAGACGTTTATAGAGCATTCGTCGCGGACAGGGTATATTAAGTTCCCAAAAGCGTACAAATCACTGAGTATTCTGCTTCCCAGAGGATTTTTGTAGCGAGATGTCACTGCTTCCATCTGATAAGGAGCAAGAGCGATAACGCAACCTCTTCGTTTTGTGGGACATTTCTTTTCCTTTTTTTCTTCTGGCTGGATTGTGATTTGTGGCAGAAGTCGTGAAATTGTCATAACTTGTGTGAGTTATGGTGTCGGTAGTTTATGTGACGTGTGAAATGAAGGCTTTAAACTTTTAAATGTGTCAGAGGGTATTAAATGCATAGCTGCATTCAGCATTCCTTTTTTTAAATTTAAAAATCTACATGAAAATTTAACAAAATCTTGATGTAACTCTAACTTACATGAAAAACGTTTTATCAAAATAAAAAAAAATTTAAAAAAATTAAAAACGCAATTTTTCTTAAAGTTTGTAAACTACAATGATCGGTTAAATTAAATAATTATATAATGAGGTGATTTTTTTCCCTCCTAATGTGGAGGCACTTTGTCGTGAGACATTAGCCTTTCGTTATTCACGTGATTTACTGGTTATTTTATTATGGGAGCATCCTATGGGTCAAACAGCATTGATCCCTATGAAGGAGACCACACAGAAATGACCAAGCCTTATTTGGGATTTGAACCCAAGCCCACTTCGTTGCAGTTCAGAACGCTAACCACTACACCATGTGGGCCGAAAATTAAGCAAAGTTTAATTTTTCAATATTAGTGACGAATACGAGTACTTTTGAGAAAAATGTTAGCTAAGGTACTAGAAATCAATATATATTTTAACACATCTAATGACACCAGTAAGATGGCATGAAAGTTATATGATAACTTATGATATTCTTCAGGAGATAGTCAAAGTTTTATTAGCTGGCAGCTTCATTTCTTCTTGCTTAATCGAAATTATTAGTTTATTTAAAGTATCAGTAGATTTAAAGTTATCAGTCAATGATACGACTGATGTAAATTTAAACACAATATTTTAATATCCTCCATTCCCTGATTCAAAATGGTCTAAGAGATGGTTGGTAGCCTTAAATGGTTAAACACTTTACTAAATGCATGCTTGGACTTTGTTTTCTAATATTTTTTTTTACACTTTTTATCGGAAACTATAATCGAAAAATGCTCAGGTTGATGATACAGATATATTCATTATTTATTTTAAGCCAAAAGACTCTCTATATATTGTGATTAATTTGAGAGAATTAAAATGGAAAGTTTCCGTTTTTGAGCGGGGAGGGATGAAAACAATACCGTAGTTACCTTTTTGGCTGTTCCTCCCTACATCTTCCAACAGAAAAGAAAAGGTTATAAAATGAGTAAAAAAGGGAGGAAAAAGAAGTTTATACTTATTCTTTTCCGAACGTTTATACATAGTCTACGAATACTCTTATTTAAGTTAGTTTACCGTAAATATTGTATCATATCATCTCATGGTAAAACACAATTCCCAGGTTAGGAAAGAAAACAAGTTTTCTCTCAAGGATCTTTCACCCCGAATTATACTCAGGGTTATACAAATACTGATCCCATATTTCATCAAGTCTGTACTTTGCAAATAAACGCTGTGCTTACGTGGGCACCCGACAATTGCTTTCGAATTAGTCGCAGACTGAGGGGTAGAAAAAAAATTATATATCGTATATATTCCCAAGGTTAGAAGATGTCAAACACAATTGGTTTTGCATCCATTCCGAGACCTAATACAGGAGTTATCAGACATTAAAAAAGATACAAAAAATAACCTCAAAATGAGCAAATAATACCCAGATAACGAATTTCCCATCCACTACTTTTTTTCTTTTATCTAATCATCGAAAAATTCCATGCCTCGGAGGGGGGAATCCTGTCGCAACAGGCCGCTCCTTGCTTCCGATGACAATTAAACCCACCATCGATTGGTATTTTTTCTATATTTTTAATCATCGTAATCGCCGTTTATGGAGGATCCCGGGACTGATTTACAAGTCTGCGGAACGTCCCCAGCGATTAGGGCCCAACGTGTCCAATATTTTAATGGGGCGACACGTGGAGATGATTCTGTTATTACCTTATCTTCAGGTTTCTTGCCACGACAAATGAGTATTCATCAGGACCCGACGTGCCCGGGGGCCGGATACGGGCACGGAGGCGTGTGTGCGGACCCAGAAATTTTCAGAAAATGGCCGTAGACGTGGCTCGGTTTTTCATCAGTGGAATGTCTTCGCGTGCTTCCTTTAATGCCTCGCGAGTGCTACATGATGGATGACCCTGATGCAAAATCCTTTGCCGTTTACCGACGTTTAATATACGAATTAGCAGAGAGGTATATATACATTTTTTGTTTTCTTTTTGTGCCCCCGGGCTGTAGGGGAGATTCTGATATAATGTGTAACTATGTATGTGCTCTCTCAGTTTTGATTAAACACGCTCGGGAATGGGGCTTTACCAGGATCGTTATGAAGCAGTCAATTTCATACGGATTAGAAGCCGAATAAATAATGGTATTTCTTGAACGGGCCGTGACTTTTCTAGGATTGACAGAGCTTTCACCACAGTTATTAAGAAGTGACTTAACTTCTTCGGGATTTTTTTACATACTTTACTTTGGATGTACCTCTATCCAGAATTCAGTTAACCGCTTTTGATAATTAGCTACATCATATTTATTCTTTGGGCGAGAGACTCTGATAAGTGACTTGTATGAACTTAGTTAAGAGTGTCTGTGGTTGCAGATTTACCAATATCTTCCTACAGCTGTCGATACATATTCACGGTGGCCCTTGACTGAATATCGAGACAATTACCTTTTATCCGAGAAGATTGTAAAAGGACAATTCTTAGATGTTACGTTTTAAACAATATTCCACATTCTGATTTTATTTAATTAATTATATTTTTTATTGAAGTTTAGTACTAAAAGCTGTATATAAGGGTATTTTACGCCTTTACTTTCTTGAAAACATAGGACTAACAGGACATTAATATTGTTATTCAAATGTTACTTTTACTTTCCTATAATCTCTTTGCGGTATTACGTCACAAAATTCATGTATCCATTACAATCCGTTAAGGATGTGTATTCAATTTAAACCAAACTGGATTTTATTGTTGTTACGACGACTTAAAATGATAAGTTCAGCAGACAGTCGTTTATATAAGTCTTGGTCACACGTTAGTCACAGTCATGAGTAATTTTTCAGGTCACCCGGGAGTCTAAATTAAAATCAAAGAGAATCGACCCTGAATTGAGCCTAAATTTCATTTATAGGTATTTTTACAGCTGTGGGAAGCAAAAAATTTAGTTTTAAGTCATTTTTCTCGAGGCATAATATGTGCCTCATGAAATGTAATAGATAGTATTCTCATTGACGCGTTGGTTGAATGAAGGTCCACAGTGATGTTTGGGTGAAAATCATGCATATCAAAATTCAGAACATTCGACTATACGATGATATTTCTGATCATATTTCTGGTAGAGTAAAAAATGTTAAAGAATCTAAGAGCAGCAGCGAATAGGGGGGAAAATAGCTTTCATTAGCGGTACGATAACTTTGTTTTAGCGATGTTTTTAGTGACTTACCTGAGAAGTTGAGTCGGGTGGTTGAGTGCTACTGTCAACTTTCTTTATCTAAGATGAGGCAGGTAAATAGAGTTATTTAAATGAAAATTACAAAAAAAAAAAACTTATCTTTGCAGAAAATCCTAAACAAAGCAAGACAGCAAGGTATGTTAAATGCGTAAAAAATTGAGAAATTAATTTTGTTTAAATATTAATTAAGACAGTATATTTTGTCTGGAATCAATCCAGATAAATTTAGAATATATATGTTTTGATTCCAAAGAAATTTTAATTCTTGTAATATGTAAAAAAAAAACTAGCAAATTAAAAATATAATTTTTTTATAATGGATTACATCATTAGTTGCAAGTGGTTCTTTTACATAGAAGCTTCTACAACGAAAGCGTGTTTTAAAAAGAAATCAATTTTAACAAGATTCTCCGTTGGTTCACCATAAATATAATGTTTCTGTCATACACTTATTTTTGATGAATCACACACCCCTCATCAATATGATGGGAAGGGGGAGTTTCCACAGCATTTAATATTTGTATTACAATTACTGTTGTGTAATAAACTGTAAGCTATAAAACTTTTAAAATAAAACAACTTAAAAAAAGCATACATTATACCTTCATTTATTTTTTTCTTAAAAAAAAATAAAGTTATGTTTTTACAATATTATTTCTTAAAAATACAACTTCCTTTTGGTTCTTCTCCTAACAAGAGAAAAAAAGTGAAAGCTTGATTTTTTGTTCTCGTATCTCAAACTGTTTTTTAAACAAAACATTACCTTTGTAGAGAAGTCGAGGCATTCTCACACTTAGAGCATAAAATAAACAATAAATGTAGCACTCTAACAACATTTCTCACAATTGAATACTCAAAAGAAATGTAATATTAATTTTTATTTTTCATTTCATCCCCTCGGAGAAAGAAAGAAAGAGAGGAAATCAAAATGGAAAGTAAAGAAGTGGGAAAAGGAGATGTTTTAAAATATTTTTTAATGGTGTTTGGATCTAAACGCACCTTTTAACTTTCTTCCAGAAAGAGCTAAATAGAGAATGGACTCTAATCTTTACCTTTAGGAGAATAAAAACGAAAATTTGATTGGGTAATAACAGGTTTATAAAGTATTAGTATACTAATACAGTAAATTATGTAATGAAGAATTTTTTAAAGTTGTAAATCTTAGAATTTCGTAAACAGCACAAGCGGATGCGAGGTATCAAGAGGTCGCATGATAGCGACCCTTGCTTTAGCGATTTATTGCAGTAAAACAAACCAATTAAAAAGGTCCTGACAGTTTTGCTACAGGTAAGAGTATAATGATCTACAAAGATCATGTAAAAACTCGTTATTAAGAATTATTCTTTAGTGAGTCAGTATAACCCTTTTGAAATTTCCAAAATTTGAAGAGAGGATTGGAATGTTCTTTTCTCCCTCCCCCCTCCCCCCCCCAAAAAAAACAAAAAAACAAGAGAGTTATTGGATTTCATTCTATTTAATGACTATTTGAAATAACGTCTGATTACACTGTACAACAAATTTGAATTTTTCTGTCCTTTAGATGATACTATGTGATTATGTATAAACAAAAGGTGCTTGATTCATATATCAAAACTCAAAATGGCACATCACGAACCCTTTTTGTAGGAGACACACGTCCCATATTTTTGCAAATTGGTTACAGAGAAATGTAACAGAGGCTTGATTACAGAAAACACAAACACTAAAAGGATTTTTTTTGTCCATTTCCTCTTGTAGACATCTGTAGGTGTGTCCCTGATAACAGACCAGTAATATTCAGCTAGCATATTTCCATTCCATCGTCCTGTGAAACGCTTTTCAAACATAGAGATGTCCTGGTGAAATCTTTCCCCATGCTCTTCACTAATTGCGCCAATGTTTTGAGGAAAGAAATCCAGATATGAGTCCAAAAAGTATAGTTTTTAAGACATATTACAACCTATAACACGAAAGCATTTCACCATGTCACCAACAAGATGTTCATAGTTTTCAGCTTTCTCATTTCCAAGGAAACGTGAGCACACTGATTGGAATGCCAGCCAGGCTTCTATTTCTGCTTGTGACAGTTTATTTCCAAACTCTTCATCATGAAAGACTGATTTAATTTGTGGACCAATAAAAACCCCATCACTTGAATTTTACCTTTGCATCACTTGAATTTTTGAATTTGTCTCTGAGATGCAAGAAATCCATTCCTTCTCTGTCCAGAGCTTTTACAAATATTTTCATCAAACCGAGTTTAATGTGCAATGGTGGAAGAAAGACACATTGCGGATTCACAAGTGGTTCATGTGATATGTTTTTGGTGCCAGGAATGAAGTTTTTTCTTGGAGGCCACTGTTTACGGATGTAGGGATTTTTTTCTGTCACAACTGTCCCATTCGCAGAGAAAGCAGCAGAATTTAGTGTATCCCTGTTGCATGCCTGTTAATATCCCAATGACTTTCAAATCTCCACAAATGTGCCATTTGAATGTAGTGTACTCAATTAACTTCAGTATAACACTCATAACTTCGTAAGTTTCCTTTGTATTTGTAGAATATGCTACAGGAACAGACGGACAAACATTGGCAATGGAGGAGAACTGCTTTAAGACTACGTTTGGACGAGGCAATAAACAGGCGCCACTCGGCTGGATTATGTTCATGTCCCAATGCCTGAAATAGGCCATTCACATCCCACAATATACGATGTCTTCTTTCTCTGCAAAATAGTCTACAAAATGGCTTTGTCGTCTTCTAAATAAACTTATTTTGTGTAGCGGCGTTTTCCGCTACAGTATAGATTTCCAATGCTAAAATGTGGATTTGGGGGAAAATGATGCGTGGTAAAAAAAAAAAAAAAAAATTACAGATTCGTTATTTTCAGCCAAAAATATACAAGAAACACACATTTTCCTCTGAAGGACTTTTTCCATGTTGTACAGTATTATCGAAGGTCATTATATGGTCACCATGACGTGAGTAGTCTGTTATTCTGTTTGCTGTTTTATTCATTCTTCCTACTTCGCTGTATTAAACAATTAATTCAATATTTAAACGAACGCCTTGGATTTCTTTTCATTAAGACTAAAAATGCACTATTCAAATATCTTATCAAAGTATATTTTGAAATATTTTCTTATACTTCACAAGATATTACACCCCAACAAAATATAAAATCTTTCCACTCCTCGAAATAATTCAGACTTAATAATTCTACTGGAAATAAAGATAATGCCATTCTATGCGTCCTACGATAAAACTTTTAGGAGGAATATATTGATTCATTTTAAAATTGGGGTTTTTTATGCTTATGTATAAGTTGTGGTACCTTACAGTGGTGTTAGGAAGTACAGAAAATCCAATTTCTAAGTACGTCACGATAGTCGCTAGATTATGTAAATTTTCGCCTTTCGGAAAGTAAGCCATTTATATTTAATATCTTTTTAATTAGAAGACAGTGTTTCGACGAAAGAATCCCACACGCTAAGCACATCGTGATTTCACTCCAAGTCTAGACTTTTGTTCTCCAATACCACAGTGATGAAATGAAAGTCCTATATGACTCTCTAACGCGTGTGGTAACTTATCATTTTTTAAGTTGAATAATTATATTCCTCTTGCTTCTATTGACTCGTACGTGTTCTTCTCTGTTCAAATTACGTTGTTTGAAACCCACTGTTACAGGGGGAAAGAAAGGGGATTGCTCAGCTCATAATGTACTCAACAAAACATATACGTGGCTCTATTGTGACTGTTGTGGGTGAGACGTTGTACAATGGCCTTCGTCCACCCCCTTAATCATTGGTATTAGACCTGTTTTCTTTTACTTGAAGGATACGTAATGAAAAAAATAAACTAAGTCTATTATGTTTACATCTTGGATGTTAATATATCACCATGGGGGGTACAAAGCGGAAATCCGCAAATGAAATATAAAGGAACAACCTATCCGGACCGTCTATTACGAGTTTTTTTTTCTTCTGTCGTATAGTCCCCGCATCTTAATGAAGAATTATCAGTGTTATGAATGAAGCCTCGGCCAGAACCAAACATTCAAAGCTAATTTAGACATTAAAAGTACGTTGATAGATGCCTGCATTACTTTTTATTTAAATTAATTGGAATTTTATTTTTACTCAGTCAAATGAAGACACCTTCTCAATTACTTATTAGGCGTTTTGTAAGTTATTTTATTCACTTAATGAGCTACATATATTTTAAATAGCCGGTTACTTACAATGGCCGGTTACTTTCAATAGCCAGTTGATCAAAACATAATAACTACGAAAAGATTAGTCTCAATCTTTAGTATGATAAAAAATAATAAGTAGGTTGAGTAGGTAGAGGCACTACAGTTATCATTTGCAATAGGAGGGTTGAATAAATAGTGGAAGAGTTTTTTGTTTGTTAAAGCAATATTCACGAAGCTGCTTTGATGCAAATGAACATGCTACCAAAACTAAGCAAATTATGTGCGAATATCAATCTTTTTTAATAAATTCTAATTTCGCGCATCATTGTATAATAACTTTATAATACAACTAGCTTAATACCCATGTTTCGCTAAGGGGTACATTTTAGGATAATTACAATGAAAAAATAATGAAATTGCTTTAAAATAAAGCTCACAACAGTTTGATGAACATTTTCCCCGTCAATAACAAAATTTTTCTCAACCATTTTTTGGAAACGTTTTTTATCCAAAGTAACGGTAAATAAAACGGTAAATATATGCAATTAATGTATGCAGTGTATTCAAAATGTATCAATGTATGCAAAAAATATAAATATTTATAAAAGAATCGTTTAAAAAAAATCGTAAGAGATATTTTTATAGTCAAAATAATGTAGAAGAAAATTTTCAAATTAAATTCAACGGTCAGTATATACAATTAATGCCAAAAAAACCCAACAAACTATATTCATAAAAAAATAATAATTTCAGGAAGTCTCTTCTAACGAAACTGCAGCGAGTTATTAACGTAGGAATACTTATCGTTGCTTACCCCCCCCCCTTTTTTTTTTCTTTTTTTTTTTGACGGAATTTGTTCTTTTCTGTTTAACTGTTTACTACTTGCCCAAGCGATACATACTGGGTTTGGAGCGCTGCCAAAATTAAATTCTAAAAACTGATCTTTAAAAATTCCCCAAAAAATCTGAAAAGGGAGGTAAAGATTCGAAAAAGATTTCATTTTAAAGTAATTTTTATGATCTTTCTTGTGATATAAATTTTATAACCATCAGATTATTATTTTAAATGCAAACATTAAAAAAGTTACAAAAACAGCTTAAAAATTTAATTTTAAAAAATCTAAGAAGAATTTTTCAAAAATCTTTCTTAGTGCATCCCTACACTATAAGAAGAATCGCCATGCAAAATTCCAGCCCTTTAGGTCCAGCGGTTAGGTCTGTGCGTTATCTGTCAGTCAGTTACGGAACTGTTATATAAATATATATATAGATAACTATATAAAAAAACTATAACAATAACTATTTAAAAATACACTATAACAATAACTCTATAAAATAAAGAAAAGGATTCTAAATCAGAAGTTACACAGCTCTAATTTTGTTAGATTTTTCTTTCTGCTCGCATGCTTAAATCATGAACATACGCATATATGTGAATAGTTTTACACACACTATACATAAGCAAATACACACGCGTACACACACATGTGCATTTGCGTATTACATGTAAATTTTTGTATGGATAAATTAATCACCATTGAGAATAGATGCAAAACTTAAATCGAGTCTTGAATAATGATTAGAGATGTATATTGGTCAAACATCTCTGACTATGTAATTATAATTTCTATGTAACCTATTAATTAACTGAAGAGCTACTTGTGAGATAAAATTACTGGATACCTATTGGGTACCTGACGATGGCCGAATGGCTAGGACGCTGGCATTCGGGACCAGTGTCTGTGGGTTAGAGTCCTACTCTTGTCATGGATTTGTGTAGCCGTTCGGAATCGGCTTTAAGCTAGAGGTCCCGGTCTAATTACACTGAAGAGTAAAAAAAACTGGCACACCTGCCAAATATCATGCAGGACCCCCCACGAGCCCACAAAAGTGCCGGTTCCATCTCTCGTGCGCTGACTATAACATCATGTTCAAAGTCTCATAAATAGTGATTACCTGCCCATGTAGCAGCAGGAACTGATCTAACAGATTCGCGTGACACATATTGTCTTATATAGGTGCTGCTGACCGCATCGCGTTACGCTGATTATTTGCATACACACGCCTGTACCAGTTTTTTGGCTCTTCAGTGTAGTTCTCATGTAGCAAAAAATGACCGTAGTGCTCCAAACCAGACCAAACCTATTGGGTAATTATTATAATGCGAGCAAAAAAAAATTGAAGGATATATTGTAAAAACCAAAAAAAAACATTAAAACATTATTCTATCTTGGAGAATCAAGATTTCACCCGAAAAAAAAACTTATATCTCATTATACATTAATAGTACACGTTATTATTTATATGCAGTAGTAAAATATTTAAGTGAAATATGCATTGAGATATTCAGAATAAATTTGTTTTCTGTTTGGCTAAATAAATATAACAATATCTTTGTTTTACAAAACAGTTTTATCTACCTGAAGTTCCTTATACATAAAACTCATGCATGAAACTCATTTCATGGCAGTTATCATTATGAATTTCAAAGAGTTTTCTTTGTGATTTATTTGGACTTACTGAGTTTCAAATATCTGATGTAAAGAGTGAAAAGTGCGATTCCTACACACTTTTTTAATGTAAAATGTAGCATTATTAGCATTTTTACTTTTCTGTAAAAGGATGAGCACCTATCTTAGTAAATGTTTTATTCATTGCAATTTTAGAACAGAAAATCCCTTTGAGCTATAGCTTGATGAAAAGTAAATTTGAATCTTCCACACTTTGATATTCTTTAGTTCTATCTCAATTTTTAAAGTAATTGAGTAACCCTCCATTACTTTACAGTGAATTATAACGGTACGGTAAATTATAAAATTATTATTACTGTAAATTATTATTATTACGGTAAATTATAAAATTGACATCACTAGTTAACTGCGATGATTAAAGAGCAAAATAAAAGCACATGCGATACTGGCTTACTTCCGGTCGTGTTCTTCTTTAACCAAACATGAAATTCATTGAAATATTACATTTTAAATGCAATGATTATATGCTATTCTGAATAACACAGGTTTGTGCTATCTGGAAGTCCATCGAGTTCAGACTAAACTGTTCAAGGCTTTTTTTTCCCTTTTACTCTAGCCATAACCTGCCCTCCAATTAATTCTGAAACTAATTTGGTGGTATTACGGGTATAAATCTTGATATAAAGGATTATTAATATACGGATGATTTCACACTTTTAAGCTTAAAGTTATTTCTCCGCTTTTAAATCTTTGTTTTTACAATTTTTTTCTGTGCATAGTGAAACAGATATAGTTTATCCCTAAAGATCAAAATACCGATTCCTAAAGATCAAAATTCCCCTAAAATAAGACCTAGTCGGAAAATAAGCCCTAGCATGATTTTCCAGGTTACTCGTAATAGTATAAACCCTACTCCCAAAATAAGCCCTAGTTAAAATCGTCAGCCAGACTTATTGTCGAATGACCAATCGGAGTGCAGTCACAACACACGCACACTTATGATAGTGAACGGACGTGATGGTGACTTATTAAAATCTTCATAATTCAATAAGCCGTGTGTTGTAACGGACGCACAACTCGTGTGCAATATAATGCACTCGTGTGAAATAAAGAAACGTGTTCTGAATTTTGTGCCTGCAATTTTTAGGCGCTTTTATATAGTCTATCATTCGTAATAGGTTTTGTTAAAAGTCGCAAGAAATTCATCCCGGAATTCGGGATTTGGAGATTTATGACGATGTTCTAGAACAAGATGACATGCCTGTACTTGAAAAAATGCAAATTTGTGTACATGAATATAAGAAAAAATGTAGAACATTTATTATTGTAAATGAATAAATGTAAATTGTTGTGAATGAAAAAAATAAGACATCCCCTGAAAATAAGTCCTAATGCGGCTTTTGGAGTAAAAATTAATAGAAGACCCGGTCTTATTTTTGGGAAAACACGGTATCCAGGGATGTACTATTTGTAAATGTTGGCTAAATTGAAGATCGACAAACGCTCATAGAATTTTCAATTTCTTTGCATCCGTTATACAAGAGATTTCATGTTTTATCTCTCTTAAATTTAAATTTTCTTACAGGAATCAGGGGACATTTTTATACCTAATTCCAAAAGTAAATGCAATTTTAATATTCCTTTTGCTTCAACAGATTTTGGTTTGAAGTTGTCCTTTAAGACTGTAATTCTCTTTAAAATATTATTATAACTATCATTATATTAATTTTTATTATTATAGGCCTTTCGCATATTTACTTTAATGTGTAAATTTTCAAACTGTGAAGACTAAAACATAAGAAATACACAAGAATTTTTACCTTGCCAAAAAGGGTCTTTATATACCATTTCATGCTATGTGACCAAGATTCCACATTCTTTTAGATTCGACATTTAGATATCCAAATGCTATAAATATAACTTTTTTTTAACCGGAATATCAGATTATAGCAACAAAAGAGAGTATTAACCGTCTGAATGCAGAAAAATTTACATGTCTGGCTCGGAGATACCTGTTACAAAGAATGACAGGTTCGTGGTTATGCACTTAACCTTTCGATGAAAGGCTCGACCCGAAAGTTGTGAAGTCACACCATACCTCTCATAAGTTCTAGTGAAACGAATCTGATACTGACGATTCCAGCAGGGGTCAAAAAGTACGAATGTAAGTTGAGATTTCCTGTGACATTCTTCATTAGAATTCCTGTCGAGGTTCATGGTCTGAACCTTTTCATACACTTATATCCTTTGTGTACGTCACGAAGATTGTTCAACATATTGTTATGTATTCGTGTCATTTCTGTTTAATTAATTTAGAGTAATGGGCAGAAAAATGATGGAGGTACATTCAAATTGCTTATTATTATTCTACATTTTCTCTAATATTTTCTTTGCTAGTTTTGTTCATTTTTGCTATTACTTACTAATCCATATATTATTAAGCTGGGTTTATGAGAGTGCAATATCTGTAGTTTTATTTAAAGGCCTGTAGTTCATCTTATCTGAAGACTCCACAGGCATCTAGCTGTCTCCTGCGTGCACATTACTTGGATAAGAACGATCGACTGATGTGTTTTGTTTGTCAAGCTACAGATTTTTCGCAAGGAGTTCCTCTGTTTCACAAACCTATACAATCTGATTGGAAACAGTAGTCTCTCGAAACGATTTATAGAGAAATAAGTCTTGTGATGTTTGCTTACTGCATCAAATGCTTAGCACTTATAGATTTCACAATATATTTGGAGTTATATTTTGGCAATGTGCTTATGGTGGTCCTGTGGTACAGCGCGTTGGTTTTCAGTGCTGGGGGTGATCGGATCGAATCCCGGCGTTGCGCCATGAAAAGCCTCTGTTTGTGTCGTCCCTTCGTAGGCATAGGTGTAGCGTGCTTCTAACTTTTTTTTGTGGGGGGGGGGGCACGAATTGAATTCCTTTAGGGTTCTCTTCAGCGCATTGACTGTTGGACGGTCCTTAAAATATGAAATATTATGATTTTTTGAAATTGAATAACAATAGAATTGATATTTGAGTAGTATTCAAAAGTTATACAATGAGTAAATTATATATAATATAAATAAAATGAGAAAAAAAATATAGCATCGAATTTTTGTTATGGATTCTATCATTGTTAAAAACTATGTTAAGGCTAAAGACGTAATTGGAATCTTTAGTTTCACAGTTTGAAAAAGAGAAAAAAAAACCAACTTTCTTAAAAGGTTTCTACAATTTTCTGATTTTAACTGAACTTCTATTAACGTTTTAATTAATTTCAAGTTAAGTTTGGGGTGCACGTGCCCCCCGTGCCCCCCCCCCCGATGCTACATCTATGTTCATTGGGTGTATTGCTAGTCCGCATATATGGTGCCCCCATGATAAAATGGCTAATAAAACTGAGGTGTACTATGGTAAGTATATTGTCCAAGAAACCGTCTGCCACATTGGAAAAAAAAATATTTATGGTTTAGTTTGGAGCTCTACGGTCAATTTTGCTACACGAGGGCTAATTAGACCGGGACCTACAAAGAAAAAAAGTATCTTGCCATTTTTTTTTTTTTTAAGTATTAAATGATTCGAATCAAGAATGATTCTGTATGTTCTTGCTTTACACGAGGAAATGCTCAAAGGTACTTCTCGTTTATTTTACGGTGGTTCATTTTCCCAGCTATGATTGCTTGGGATAAATTTTACATGAACGTGACCCATTTCATTTAGTCTAAAACTTGATAATCAACCCTTCAACCAGCACTAGGGAATAAATCAAAGAAAAACTATTCCTGTGTCTTTACATTATGTTTAGTATATACTTTGTGGGAATTACTAGTTATAAGACTAGGTTTTTATTTTTTTATTTTTTGCAACACGTGTTTCTTTCCAAAAGTATGCTTGGTTAGGAAAAGTTGAAAAAGTTCCCCTGGATGATACTTAAACATATAAACATATAATAACGAGATTGTTACTACGAGGAGAATACCTTTAAATATTGCGAATAAATCGAAAAATTACTGTCGTAGCCTTCACGAATTCTAGTTGAGTTTTCATTGAAGCCTTGCTTAATGTTTCGCAATCACAAATATGAGTTAAATGATTTTATACATTTCCTGGAATATAATAATAACTATTAAATAGTATGTTAGTATGTATACTTAATATGCCTCGTCGACTTGTCGTACGGATGTATATTTTTATCCATACATATATGTTTATGTACCCTGGTGTAAGAAATTAAGAGAATTTGCAGACCTGGTCGATTATCTCTAGAACTACTGTACCGATTTTAATAAAATTTGATATGTACATACATTGATACAATACAAAACAAATAATCATTCAATAATTGTAATACACATGCATGATCGTGCGTAACACTCGTTGGAGTCGGAAGGTATGAAACAGCGGTTGCAGAATAAACAAAAAAGTGGGTTAATAGATGGGTTAATAGGGGGTATGGTCCCCTCTTACAGATATACAGGTCTCGCAGCGTGATTTCATACTTGAAATAAGGCAGTTTATCATTTCCTGTGGCAATTGGTCCCACTCGTTCAGCAACGCTGTTTTCATTCCCTGGATGGTTCTCGGAGGGGGGTTGCGAGTTGCAATTGCCCTCCCCAGAGCGTCCCAGACATGCTCTATAGGGTTAAGGTCTGGAGATCTGGCTGGGTAATCCATCCGGCGAATATCCTCATTTTCTAGAAATTCGTCGACCAGAAGAGCTCTATGTGGCCTCGCGTTATCGTCCATTAAAATGAATTCAGGGCCAACTGCACCCCTGAAAAGGCGAACATAGGGCTCCAAGACCTCACCTCTATACCTCACACCAGTCACAGTGCCTCTTTCAAAGACATGGAGAGGTGTGCCACCCAACATGATGCCTAAAATAATCGAAGGCCATCCAACATGATGCCTGCCCAGACCATTAAACCTCCTCCGCCATAATGGTCGATCCTCCGCCATAATGGTCCTCCGCCATAATGGTTGGACATTGGAGGGTAGGTAGCGGGTCCCTGGATCTCTCCATATAAACGTACGGCGAGAATCGGTGTTTAGGCTGAACCGAGACTCATCAGCGAAGAGAATGGTCGCCAATTAATCCATACTCCAATCTCTATACTCTCTGCACCATGATAAACGGATTCTCCTGTTCGTAGAAGTGAGCGGGGTGCAAACAGCAGGTCTTCTTGCAAACAACCCTCTCTCATGAAGTCTTTTGGAAACAGTCATCCTTGATACACGGGTTCCTGTGGCTGCATACAAGTCACGAGAGAGCTGAGAAGCTGTAGCACTCCTGTTACGCCTAGCTATAATCGACAAATGGCGATCTTCTCTGGCCGTCGTGGCTCTTGGACGACCTTGCCCAGGCTTTCTCTCGATGGATCCGGTATTCTGGAATTGTTTCCATAAGTTACACGCGACGCTTGGCGTTGAATTGAACTCTCTACAAATTTGGACTTCAGATTGGCCTGCTTCTAGCCTCCTCACAATTCGCCACCTCATTCCATCATCTAAATGTTGGTGGTTACTCATTTTTACTGTTACAATTTGAAATTAACCGATTGCTGCAAAATAACACCAAGAAATTCGGCGAGGAGTGCTAGCGAACGAAATGCGTCCTAACTTACCCGCGCTTATAAAGCCTGTTTCTTTACTGGCTCCGCCTACACACACGTGTACGCTTACGTATTTGACGTACAAGATTTGCATTTTTGTCTAGAAGCAGTGGTTTTACATTCAGTTCAGTTCTTTTCGTGAAATTCGATAAAATATGCAAATTCTCTCAATTTATTTCACCAGTGTAATATGCATCCTCAAACAATGATGTTAACAATTGATATAATACATCCTCTATAATAGTATATCACATAGTTTTAACTAAATTATCATTAACGGCTAATATGTTTTATTTTAGATTGTCTCTATAAGTTATATGTATATGAGTATTTACATGTTCAGATGGGCAATTCAAAAAGTGCTAAAGGACTCATTCAGCAATCACAGCATTGAAAATTTCAAGTTCAAGCTTTTAATGTTTTGCCATTATGTATGTGACTTAAGACTATCAAAGATTATTAACAAATCAGATAACTTCGATTAAGATTTTTTAAAAAAAGAGGAAAAGATTTTATGCAGTTGAGTTTTACTTCTAAATTATCTATCTCAAAAGGTTTCATTATGGTAGCGTCAAATAGGCCGCAGTCAGACAAAAAGACAGGATACATGACGTAACAGACTTGTGAACTTTTCGGACAAATCATTTCTTAGATAGCTAGGTAATACATAAAATATGCATGAATACATTAAGTTAAAAATATTTATAAATTCTTCAAGACATAAGATCAGATACTATGTGGCAGGGCTTTTGTAGGAAAATGTTATAAGCTCGACTTCTAGACCTTTCAGTCTACCAAACTAAAAGTTACATTCGTTTAGAATTTTGGAGCTGTTTACACCTTGCTTACAAATAAAAGGCAGGTGGGGCAATTATAGTGCAAAAATAGAGGGGTTTTGTAAATAGGCATATAAAACACAGTTAAGAGTTTTGTATGGAGGTTAGGGTTTTGAAAGTAATATTTTAAGAAAGGTGAATTTCATACATAGCCATGAAATCGTACAAGGACAGTTTAGTAAGGGAAGGTAAAGAAGCGGAACGATAACATAAGAATTTTACAGTGAACAAAAATATATGTTACAAGAGCGGCTCCCCCCATAAAGGTAGTGGCTCGAAAGCCGCCTTCATGTAAGGGGCAATAAAATATATTTATGGAAAACGGAGGTTTAGGAGAAAAAGTGTAGTAAACAAGTAGTAAGAAAGAATATTGTGTGTTGGGCTCAGGGAGCATTGGAAAAATTTAAAAACATTATTATATGGCTGAAAAGTGTTCAGAAGGAGTATTGTGAAGATCTTTTAGGTTTGGGAATAAAGTGTCAGATTTTGGGAAAGATATTGTTTGCTAGGTCCAGATGTTACAGGGAAATGGCGAGCTCTGGTCAGGTGGTACGGTGGGGGAGAAAATAAATGTTTACAGAGGACAGATCCAATTGGAAATGAGAAATGTAATAAAAGGTTAACTCTAGACCACTGGGATCGAATCTTGGAGATAAGGGTGGTCTGATACTTGGTTTAGAAGGAAGGGAGAACGTTTTCATTGGAAGAGAGAAATGGGATATAGAGAAATCAGAATGATATAAAAAGAGATTCAGGACAGAGGACAGGGCGATTTTTTTAGGATAATTTTCCCTGTTCCGAGTTGTTCTTTGCTATCGAGTTCGAATGGCCAAGTGCGACGCATCAGCCCAGCTGAAATGGGGTACGCCCGTCTTTAAATTTCTAAATAATTCACCATTGACTGATTGAACAAAGAGGACCCAGATGCTATAAATTTAATAATTTTAATTTTGTGCAAATATTTTTATTAGTGTGTGTATTAAAAATTTCATCAAATGAGTTGTATAAATTTTATTGTAAACATATATACAAATAAATTTCAGTTATTTAATTTTAATTTCTTCTCATCATTTAAAACATTTAGTGGTGTCTTTTTTCTACAGAGTTTATACGCTGGGTTAATCGAACCTGTGAAATTTTAATCATAAATATCTTAAAAATCTTTTAAAAGTAAATTAACCCCATAACCACCCAGCACGACATCTATGGACTCTGTGAGAGAAGTTTCGGAAATATTGCGAATATCTATAAAATAGAGAAAAAAAGAGATGTCATGAAAGTTCCTAAAAGATATTTTGCCACCTTCAAATATACTGGTGTAAAAGGAGACATAGAAGAAGGGTTTAAAGCAGAGCAATTAAAATATTTACCATTTCATCAAAAGGATTGCCAGTTCTGTCGTGCATGTGCGTGTGAATACAAAGCAACTGCAAGCGTCTCATTTCATTAATTATTTATAGGAAGATAGCAATAAGAAAAAAGAATGCATGAAACTAAGGCTAAATAATTCCATTTCGCTCGTGTCGTTAAAATACAGTTCAGTATATGTCATAGGCGCCGGCCTATCCACTGACTCGTCAGCACCTCTTTTTTCCAGGGTATCAGCAATCTCGTTACCGGCAAGGTCTACATGGGAAGAGATCCTCTGTACATGAATCTTACGAGATGAGGACAGCCGCTTCAGCTTGTCCAAAATTGCTACTCCCGTACTATCACGGACACTGTGCCAGTTAGAAAGATGCTGGATGGCACTCCGGCTATCAAACAGAATCCAGATTTATCCAGCCCCAGAGAGCGAAAGGACCGTGTCAAAACCTGCATTAATTGCAATCAGTTCGCTGCGAAAGACGGAACAGCCGTCAAGATTTCTAATTGCAATTTGATCGGATCCGTTTTGAAACTTAATAAAGACACCACTACCGGAACAAGTCCTACCATTTTTTAATATAAGTGAGGTTTCCTTTACTACTTTTAATTTTAATATCAGTCTCACGTTCATAGGCTATTAATAGTTTATATCATTTGAGTAATTTTTGAATTTGTACATTATTTTCCCCTTTTCAGAACAAATCTAACCTAAACTTTACTTTTCCTCCGAGAATAAGATTTCATAACGCCATTTCTCTGAAAAAAATAATAAGTAAATAAAAATCCCCAACGAATTTATACCATTTCGTTCCCCATCAAGAAATCACTTTTTAAAAACAGAGCTCGTCCACATCAATCTATTCATAGGAGTAAATTCAAAATAATAATAAAAAAACTATGTAAGCGGGCTGTCAGATGTTTCATTTTTTTTTCTCACCACCGATATGAATACATAAAAAAAAAAAAAAACCTGTATCGAAATCATTTTTCGTGAAGCCTCAAAACCTTTTTCACCCCCGTATCGTATTTTTTTCTTTCTTTCTTTTTCATCTTCCCCTTTTTATCCGGCCCAACAAAAGGCTCTACGGCCAGGGCCCTCCTTTTGTTTACGTTATGAGAAGTGCAGCGGGTTGTATTTTATTGGCAGACGTTCTCGGATTTCGGACGGACGTCCCGCGGGGGCTCTTGAAACGTGTTCGTGACCAAAGGGTCACGCGAGAGGGTCACCAGAAGATTGACGCGACTGTCCAAACGTCGGTCCGTTTTTACTTTTTTACTCTTTATTCGGATTTTTAACTTGTCTGCTTTTTTTTCTGTTTCCCGGGTGATATGACGAAGCGTTGATGGGAAGGGGGTGGGAGCGCGAACTTTAGGAGGCATCGAAATTCGGGCCTCCGGTGACTCGAACAATGCTCGTTACGTTGTTTTACCTTACTCTTCTGTCGTGTTCATCGCGTATCGGGATCTTGTCACGAGTACGTGACGGTGTTCCAAACCTGATGGCTTCATTAGGAAGCCGACTGATATTTCTTTCATTCAGGCAGTGATATTAGTAATAACGCAGAAGTGTTGTGCTTTGAATGATAATTGATATTGAGCTAATGTCTGAGATAACGCCAGGTAATGTAAACCATGCATTGTGACTGTATTATCTTCTCCCTGTTCTTAATTGGTTTGCTCCAGAAGTAATCAATGTATGCAATAGGAAAACACAGCTTCTCTGAATTTTCAGTAAAAAATAATTCTTCAGTAAAAGATATTCTTAATTGGTTTGCTCCAGAGGTAATCAATGTATGCAACAGGAAAACACAGCTTCTCTGAATTTTCAGTAAAAAATAATTCTTCAGTAAAAAATATTCTTAATTGGTTTGCTCCAGAAGTAATCAATGTATGCAATAGGAAAACACAGATTCTCTGAATTTTCAGTAAAAAATAATTCTTCAGTAAAAAATATTCTTAATTGGTTTGCTCCAGAAGTAATCAATGTATGCAATAAGAAAACACAGCTTCTTTGAATCTTTAGTAAAAAATAAGAATTGCAATTTGTTTCGAATTAATTAATAAGAAACATTAGTTGTGGTTCGTTCTCTAGCATTTGTCAGTTGTTGATACAGACAATGGCATCTAATGTTTTATGGCCAGATGGAGAACTGCATTAATTGGTTCGAAACCATTTGTTGATTTCATTTTTATTTGCGGATTTTATAAAGCTGTGTGTTACAGTTATGCGTAGTCAACAAATTACACATTTACAATGATTCATTTATGTATATAGATATGGATTTTATCATTGTTGTTGTTTCTAATGCCCCCCCCCCTGGCCGGAAGTTTCAGACCAGGTACATATAGGCTTTAGGCTATATGTACCTGGTGTGTAAGTGTGTGGCTTCGGTTTATATAGTACCACAAGGGTCAAAGTCCGTCTTAGCTAGTTGCCATCTCAATTTTGACCGAGCAACCCCAGGGATGAAGGGATCGCACCCTCTCCCACCCTCTCTGACCTCAGAGAGGGGCATATTTTATTATTGATTTCTGTTACTGTACTGTGTTCTGTTCTGTTACTGTTTATACCAGTTAATTTAATTTCAGAAACACATACACGATGGAGACAATTTTAACAGTTTTAGACAAGACAAGTCTTTTTGTATTCCGTATATGTTAACCATTATCAATCATTCAGACTTTGTCTATGTAACCTCACGATTAGATGCCCTCCTATATTGTTGATTTAATCCAACAATACAAACATCAGACTCAGTCATCAGACTCAGTTTCAAAAATACCTGAATGTGTAGATACAGTAGTATGTTTTTTCTTTTAAATATGAATAAAGGGAAACGCAATTTCTCTTTATTAAAAAAGAAACAAACTAATATATATTTGCACATATAATTAACATGTTGCAAAAAAATAGCATTTATTTTTTTTTCCGAAGTAGGGGTTCCTTCTCATGTAAATAAACATAAATATGAAACATGCCTTCTAAAAATATGCTTTTTAAACAAAAATATTTCCATGTGCTTCTGAAACCGCACAGGATGTAGAAAAAAATAAAATACTCATCTATTCATATTATTTCCCTTTTCTTCAACTTGATAAGATGCATAATAAAAGTCAGAATTTAAGAAATGACACTGCTGTCTGTTTTATTGCACTCTCCCGCAATGTAAATATTTATTAAAACAATAGACAGGCTACTATATTACTGGTATCGCTTCCACCTACTCTCGTCCACCCTTAATAACGACAATAAACGAAGAGCCGTTGTAAGCGATGCCGTACCCCGATTTATACAGCCACCGATATCCCAACGTACGACGTGATAACGACGCCGAAGACAAGCGTTCTTTATTGTCTCTTGGAGTTCGGAATACTAAAACGAATCGTCGCTGTAATGAGGCTTCTCTTTAACAGTCGGGGGTAGAACCTCGTCGATCTAAATCTCAGCCGAATGGCCGGACAAGGTTTTTCAATTTATTTTTTTATCAAAAGGTGTGGGATCGAGATTCCCTATCGGAACAGAAATATCCCTACGTCAGATAAGACACCGAGAAACGTTTAAAAGGGACTTTTAAACTGTCCGTTCGTCTGACAGCAACATTTTGAGAAGGAAAATTATGCTTATTTTTCTGAAGTAGCACATGTCTATCGATTGGCAGTTAAAACCGCAAGACTCAAATGGAGCAGGACTTAAAATGCATGCTCTAATTCAGTGTTTGTTGTTGGAGTAGTTTAAGTTTATAAACTTTCTCAACCAAATTATTTTGTTTCATTGCAAACTTTGAAAGATATCCAAATTACCAAACAGAACGGAGGACTAAAACAAAATAAAAGAAACTGCTGCAGTCCTACTGGGTTGCTGTGCACTAACCTTATTTGAATCGCTCAACTCAATGTTGACCTATGGAGATAAAATGTCCAAGGATTGACGACTTGGATTGAAAAAAAAAATTAATTGTACTCCGTAATAGAGAAAGAACTTTTCCAATTTGGGACATTTTTAGTTTTTTTTAGAAAAATGCAAATAATATTTCAAAATTTAAATTATTTGTGGAAAAAAATCTGGTATTATGTGTTTTAAACGCTCATAATTTCCTTTGGTGAACGAAATTTATAAAATGAATCCTGTTGGAAGGTGCAGAAAAGTTCAGGCTATCTGAAAATACCATTTTTATTGGATTATCAGCATTTATCTATCTGTAAATAGTAGACACGTTTTCTCCATAGGTTAACATTGAGGTGAGCGAATGCAAACGGTTAGTACACAGCAGTCTTTAAACTGTTTATATGAGTACTTAAACGTATTGCTATTTGTTTTTATTTTCCTGTCAAATATGGGGAAAGAGCAAAATTTAAGCTCTGTACTGAATTGATTAAAGAAAAATTACAGAAATGTAAGCCAAATTTTTGAAGTCAGGGAAAACGTTTATAAAAGCAATTTTCCTTCTCGCTTATATTTTGCTGTAGACCTTTTAACAGTCAAGTTATTTTGATGAATTTGGTACGGAAAATGTCAAATTTTTTTATTGGAAAAATCAAATGTTTAATATAAAACAACGTACATAAACTGCCATCTACGGAATAGCAAAAATTCAACTCCCAAGATATGGTATAGACTACTAGTGCTGCTATCTATTGAATAAAGACCAAATTACCTTGTCCCGCGATAGATTCGGGTTTGACAATAAGATGGAAGAAAAAAAAATCTACCCCGAACGGGACTGGGGAAGGACATTTTGGAACGCCAGTGCCGCGCCCGAGACTATCTTGGGCACGACAGTTGAAATGTTTTAATAGAGTAGTTAAATTTTTACCCTAAGTCTACAACCCATTTTTCAAATAAAGATCAATATGATATTAAAATTTTTGTCTATGTAACGTATTAAAATTTATTTCACAGAACTTTATTGGTAGAATTTATTTTACAGAATTCAAATAAATAACAACTTTCTTTTCAAGCATATGTAAATTTATAAAAATGTTTAGAATAACTATAGTAATAATTATGATTAAGGATACGTAATTTTTGTATTTGCTAAATAGATGCGAATAAATGCGAAATTTGCCGATATGAACGAATAAATGCGAAAAGTATTTTTTTACTACCTTTCGGCGAAAACTCTGTGATCAGCGGCTTTTTAAGCGAAATTAGGTAATAATAGTAATAATTCATTAACATATTTGTTTATCTAAGACCATCCACGATCTTTAACTAAGAGATCTCACTCTCGAAATTTGCTTATTACTTATTGCTAAAGACTTAAGCAAGAGTATATTGAGACTACTACAACGTTAGCTGTTAAGCATACCTAACCAAATACTTACCTAACCAAGTAAGAAAATTGTGATTTTTTTCTAATAAATGAGAAATTTTTTGAAAAAAAAAATAGAAAATAATATATATATTTATCTATATATCTATCTATCTATCTATCTATATATATATATATATATTTGAGAATAAATGCGAAATTTTATATATTGGAATAATTTTTTTGCGAAATTTCGATATATTTTATGCGAAATTTACGCACTCCTAATTATGATGTTCATGCGAAGTCAAGAATGATCACTACATGAAAAAGGGTGAATTGTTTCAGGATATTTACGTCGTACTCCCATAGCTCTAAAGTCTAGTCTGCTGAATAATATATTAAAATGATTTGCATTTATTTTTGAAGAATGTTACATGATCATTGGCTGCTGAAAGAGAAGTACACACACTCTGTACTACCACACATCTGTACTTCACACTTCTGTACTGCCACACTTCCTCTGATTTCCTTCTTTCCTCCTCTTAATATATAAAAAAGAAAGGTCGAAATTGGGATTTTTTTGCTTTTTGAACTACATCGAAACCCTGCCAAATCCCGTCATGACAAGATCTGACAGTTTTGTAATGTCATGGTATGCATTGTCCTCTCGAAAAAATAATCCTCACCTTTTTCTGCTTTAGGGGTATGTGTATGCTGTAGTTCGATGATTTATTTAGAATATCCTCCACATAGGCCTACTTTCTGTTAATATAATGAAGTATCTGCCACGCAAATACCTTTCAAACAGGCTACTTTGATCAAAACAAAACAATTTTTTTTAAACTTTATTAAGTCCGATCTTTCTTTGTCCGTAATATCTGTTATTTAATTAAATATCATTTAAAACAATTACTACCAAATCTTAAGGTTTAAAAACATGATATATCCATATTTATATAAAAATACAAATGGCTTCTTGACTGTAAGGCTTAATATTACAGTATTCATAAAGGAAGTAATATCCATGTAGCAATGCATTGTGCTCTGAGATTATTTAATGCATGACAGCAAATTTTACGTACTTTCTTGCCCATGTTTTATTTAAGAGCAGAAGAAAAGCTGCAAGAATACTACTTCTAATTTTTCTTTCAAAACTTTACGCTTTTGTCTCATTTACTCACGTAAAATTTTCTGACGATGAAACATGAGTGAATGAAGCATGTTTTTTGTTTTATGCTGATAATAGTTAAGAGTTAAGACCAAACAGTCAATAATTCATCAGTTTTTAGTCTGGTAAGCTTCAGTTCTTGATGCATTTGCTTCAACTGAGCTTCAACTGAGAACTAAATCATCGATTTTATTCTGCCCATCTGCTTTTGTTTGTTGCCACTGTCTGTTCTATTTTTCCTTGATTTCTCTCTCTCTCACACACTCTATCTATCTATCTATCTATCTATATATATATATATGTTTAATATAAATATAATATATATATATATATATATATATATATATATATATATGTATATATATTATATTTATACATATATTATATATATATACATATATATACATATATACATATATATACATATATATATACATACATACATATATATATATATATATATATATATATATATATTATATATATATATATATATATATATATATATATATATATATATATATATATATATATATATATATATATATATATATATATATATATATATATATATATATATACAATGTGTGGGGGTTCTTAAGTTTTAGCTAAAGTTATTCAGATTTTAGGTTGTGCAAGGTAAAATCCCTACCCGGTCTTCTTACTCTCCAGCTGAGGGAATAAATTCCCCAACAGTCAAGTCCATAAATTTTCGATCTTTCCGGACTTCAGAAGTGAGCATTTATGGACTACAGGCGCCTGAACCCGCTGTTGGAGCACAGCACTTGGTGTGGCCCACGCTGCTAATACCCCACTTTACGAGTTTTTTTTTTTTTTACTTTTATTTTAACCAGCAGAGGGAAATAATAAAAACAAAATATGTGATCCGGTAGCTTACGGGATAAAAAGTTTTACGTGCTGAATGACCCTCATGTCATTAGATTACCCGTAAAAAAAGGTATCAGCATGCGGAATCCTCAAGTGGATTAAAAATTTTCCTTGTGAAAGTTCCTTCAGTGTTCACTGAATTACAGACTTTAAAATTAGGCAATTGTTTCATTTTTCAAACAAGCCTTAATGAACCACAATTAAATAAAAACTCCTTAATACATTTAAACAGAAACTTTTTGCCACCTTATGAAAAAAAAATAACTCTATCTTATACACCATATTATTTAAATTAAGTATTTAAAAGTAATTGGAGGGTGGAGTTAAATTTTAACTGAACTTAATATGAAATAAAATAAAAATTTCGAGAAACTTGTATTGGAATCAATGATTTAGAGTCAGGATAGCCCATTAAAAGTTAAGGTTTGCTGATCATTATTTTATTAAGGATGTTCCAGGTATTAGGTTGTGTTGTAGGCAGAATTTTACACTGTTAAGAAATTGATATCAAACGTTTACCCATTTTATAATTTTTGGGAAATGTCCAATGAGTTTTGCTAAAAAGTTTATATTAGCCTTTACCTTAAATCTTTCTCCTTTTTTTTAGGCTAAAAACTATTCTTTTGAGATCACCCAAACGAACAATTTCAATGTTAAAAGAATCTATTTGAAGCCACCTAATGACCGTATCGGCAAATTCCATTTTTGTTAGAAATAAAACAATTTATGTATGAACCCTAGTGGTCATGCTTTTAGACCTGCCCGCGTATTTTCCCCCAACTTTCGTTGTAATAAAACTCAATTTTAATTTTCAGTTTTAATAACTCGTATTGCAAACTCTCTTTAGAAACTTCAACAAAAAAATTACATTAGTTTTATGGATTACATTTCGTTATTACAACTTGCAAGCATTAATTCGAATTTCTATATTCGTAAAGGAGCGGAAATCTATATAAATAAGAGAAAAGCTTTGTCTGTCGGGGAACAATTCCAGGTTGTCCGTTTCCGGTATGGCATCCGTTATGAAATTCGGCCATGTTTGAAAAAGTCGATATCGATGCATTTTTTTCATGAAAGTACATAATTGTTACATATTTGGAAAGAGCTTTAAAAACTGATAATTTTTTCTGCATACACTTATTCTGTTACTTTAATAGTTTTAGACATATTTCAATTCTAGATGCATACTCCACTGATACAAAATGTAAGCGCTATGTTTTAAAAGTTAAAATCGATGTATTTTTTTTAAGAAAGTACATAAATTTTACATATTTAGAAAGAGCTTTCAAAGCTGATAATTTTTTCTGCGTACACTTATTCTGCTACTTTAATAGTTTTAGAGATATTTCAATTCTAAATTCATACTCCACCGAACAAAATGTAAACACAGCGTGATTCATTCACAGCGTGATTCTCACCAAAACATGAATCACTGAAAAGAAATGTTTCATCGTGTGTCTAATTTTTAATTATTTTTCTATTTTTCATACTTTTAATTCAAACTTTTTAATCATAAATAGATCATTTGAAGACGTACAGATTTTTTGGGGATTTATTGAAAATTAAAAGTGAAAAAAAATTAAATTCACGTGAACTGTGATTCGAGTGTCAAGTAATTCGATAGCTGAGCGAAGCCCAAGCATAGCCAGGCGAAACCCGGCTAGTATTAAATAAAAAAGAACTTCTTGAGGTCGGGTAGAGAGATGTAAGGTAGTAAATTCCCTCTATCTTCCACTTTTGCGAAGCTCATAAATGTTTCAATGAGAGTAAAACGTTTTATCAAGGACAAATTTTAATCTTATGCAGATCGAATTTAAGCTTCAGGAGAAGCTTCTGGTTTCTGGTAATTTTCTACTCTCAACACCTTGTTTGGAGAATGTTTCTGTTGCATCTGTCTCATGTTGCCACTGTCAAACACATACCACGTTAAGATTAAGGGAGCTAAAATTATCTTTTAGATAATATATTTGGCTTATGAAAGTTTCAGAAGGTACGAAGGCGTTTATATGAAACGTATCTTGTTGACCTGCCATAAAATCACACACAATCGTACCCTCATCCATTATCGACATATAATTGAAAACGCTTATCTAGTGTCTTCGATCTTAATTCGCACAATTTCCTCCCAACAGCGGAAATGCTGAAGTTCCTCGAAAAAAAAAACAGCCCGCGGCTACGAACCAAGATATTTTTCCCGAGAGTAAATATCTATTCCGATTCATTCTCATATGTGTCAAGAATCACATTATTTTGGCTACTTCGTTTTTTATCTTCTAAATATCATTTGCGCCAACGATAAGTAAAACGCACTAAAAACAGGTCGCTCCCCGGCGCAATAATTGGCAGAAAATTACATTTCTTTCCTTTTTCGCTGTAGGGAGGGGATATGTCCCCGCGCTGTAAATTTCGACCTGCGTGACCTCTTCGCCCCGCCTGCATTTAAAATCGGCAGCCAGGGGTGCAGGAGGAGATAGGAGATACCCAACAAGTTGCTCCGAAAGAGATACGGAGCAGACCGGTGATGAAAGAGAAAAATATTCGCCAAGGGAGCATCAATCTTACGTGCTTACGATAGGAGGCGATTTCAGATATCGTGGCTATTCCTGTCCGTAGTTGGTATTCAGAAACGCTTGAGATCTGGTATTATTTCTGCAAGGGAAATAAATCATTTCACCTCTAACTAAGCGGAAACATTAAAGCTGTGATTTTCAGTGATATCATAACATATGAGAACCCTTGAGAAAACTGAAAACAATTTAAGAAAATTTGAGTATCTATATAAACATAAGAATTATTTTTCTAAATAAAACCTTACCCGAATCATAATACAAATTTCGTACTGACTGTGAAAAGGCTGATGTCTATATTAAAACTAAGAACAAAAACAACTTTGTTTTTCAACGAAGTAATTGACTTTATAATATAATATTTGTTCTAAAATTGATATAAACTAAAGCTCGTATAATAATAGAACAAAGCTCAATAATGTTTGTCGACAAATTATTCAACTTTCACATCCAATATTCGTTTAAAATAGGAAAAAAAAATACTAATATTTATTTTAAAATAAAACAAAAATAAACGGTCTTTAAGTCCAAAATTTTCTTAGTTCATTATTCGTAATAAATTGAAAATATTAAAACCAAAAGCCAAAATAAAATTGTTTAACTGTAAAATAAAATTATGAAATGCAAGAAATTTTAAAATATACGCTATGCAAAGTTACACTGTTTAATTATTAGGGGTACGTAAATTTCGCATAAAACATATCGAAATTTCACAAAAAAAGAAATTTCAATTTATAAAATTTTGCATTTATTCGTAAAAAAAGTAGATTAAAAAATTTCGCGTTTATTAAAAAAAAATCACAATTTTACTTACTTGGTTAGGTGTAAGTATGAAAATTCTTAGTTAAAAGCTAACATTGTAGTAGCTTCAACATTCTCCTCCTAGGAAATTAAATATCAGGGAAGCAGTTGTATCTCGGGCATATTTTGATGTTTTAATATTTTTTGGTATCCATGTAATACATAAGAAATAAATCGATACTATAATTTGATTCTTCAGAATGTAAAGGATAACCGATAATTTTATTTACTTTTTATGTGAATTATATTTATGTTTTCTTGGGGCAATTTAAAATTAAAGTGCCTTTAGGACCAAGGTACAACACGGTGTTGTACTTTGGTCCGTCACATGTTGTGCCTTGGTCGTACTGATTTTAATTTTTAATTACTTACTTCAAAAGTGAAAATTTCACCTTAACCCAATCCTGAATTGAGAGTCCATGTTAAAATCAGGTAAGTTGATCAATTAGATTTAATTAAAAACATAATAAACAAATCCCCAGGCCCAGATTTCTGCATGGGCAAGAGGGGCACTTATATGCCCCCTTATTTTCAAGATATTTCAGAAGTAATTTTTTAACTTTTTCAGAGTAAAAGAAATTATTCTGTTAATTTATTTTGTAGCAATTTATTTCCTTTTTCTTTCTTCGTAATTTGTAAATGTCTTGCTTAAGGGCACCACACTAACTATATCCTGCAACGTTAGTTTTATTTATAACATGATCTATAAATACTAAATTGACTTCTTTATACAGTTCTTTCATGTAATACATACAACTATTTTTATTCATTTAACTACTGCATAATATATTACCTATATTAGTAAATAATTTAGCATTAATTTTTTTCGAACTCTAAATTTTCTTTCAAAACTAAATTATTATTCTACACAATATTTTATGAATAACTAGCAAGCTCACTTAAACAGCAAAAATATTTAAAATTAGATTTAAATATTTCAATTAAATCTAAAACATCAACTGTCCATCATCAGGATTCAAATTACATCAATCTACATGTTAATAATGCCTTAAAGATCACAAAATAAGAGGCTCCAGATTTCTTATTTAACAGTATAAAAAATCTTCATTCTACACTGCAATATCATATTTTCCATCGTTCGAGAGAATAACTGTCATTTAATGAATCGTTTAGTTAGTGTGCCATCACAGCACACTATTTCTATGCAAATAAAAAAAGTAAAATAAAAAGTAATTGCCTCAATCAATAAAAGTAAGTAATTAATAAAAGTAAAATAATAATAAATTGCTTCAATCTAAATGTTTAAAAATGCCTTAAAGATCAGAAAATAAGAGGCTCCAAATTTCTTATTTAACAGTATAAAAAATTCTTCATTCTAAACTGTAATATCATAGTTCCATCGTTATCATACTGTAATATCATACTGTAATATCATACTTCCATCGTTAGAGAGAATCACTATCATTTAATGAAACGTTTAGTTAGTGTGCCATCATAGCACATTATTTCTATACTAATACAAAAAGTAAAATAAAATAATTGCCTCAATCAATAAAAGTAGGCAATTAATAAAAGTAAAACAATAAGAAATTACCTAAATCTAAATGTTTAATATTGCCTTAAAGATCAGAAAATAAGAGGCTCCAGATTTCTTATTTAACAGTATAAAAAATTCTTCATTCTAAACTGTAATATCATGTCTTCCATCGTTAGAGAGAATTACTATCATGTAATGAAACGTTTAGTTAGTGTGCCATCATAGTACATTATTTCTATACTAATAAAAAAAGTAAAATAAAATAATTGCCTCAATCAATAAAAGTAGGTAATTAATAAAAGTAAAACAATAAGAAATTACCTAAATCTAAATGTTTAATAATGTCTTAAAGATCACAAAATAAGAGGCTCCAGATTTCTTATTTAAGTGTAGAAAAAATTCTTCATTCAACACTGCAATATCATATTTTCCATCGTTCGAGAGAATTACTATCATGTAATGAAACGTTTAGTTAGTGTGTCATCATAGCACATTATTTCTATACTAATAAAAAAAGTAAAATAAAATAATTGCCTCAATTAATAAAAGTAGGTAATTAATAAAAGTAAAACAATAAGAAATTACCTAAATCTAAATGTTTAATAATGCCTTAAAGATCACAAAATAAGAGGCTCCAGATTTCTTATTTAACAGTAGAAAAATTCTTCGCTCTACACTGCAATATCATATTTTCCATCGTTCAAGAGAATCACTATCATTTAATGAATCGTTCAGTTAGTGTACTATCACAGCACACTATTTCTATACTGTAAAAAAAAAGTAAAATAAAATGTAAAACTGCAACTGTGAAAAAAAAAACTGAATAAATATATGTTTAATCAAAAACAGAATTCTTACTGATAAATGAAACAATCCCTTCCCTAGCCTTTGATAGATGATACCCATTATTAATACGGTCTTCCCCGTGGAAAACATAATTAAGAAGCATCTCGAAGATTAATACCCTGCAATTATTCAAGATCTCTCGTGCTATCGGGAACTTCCATTTATATCACCGCTCACACCGCATCACCAGCTTCCACAATAACCAGGCCCCTGGAAATAAAACAATGTAGCTGCACCTCACTCCAATACATTCTTGCTAAATCACTCACCAAATCCGAAGTGGCAAGGCCAGCAAAAAAAAGAAACAAAATATGGAAGGATCCAAGAAAAATGGGGATCATTTGGCCGCGAGATGGAGAAGGTTGCAATGACAGCCCCCACTGGTAGTAAGCGATCCTTTGCCCCAGGTGACAGAACCATTGGTGCGTCAAGAAAAAAAAGTGCAATGGCATACCTGGGATAATTGGCGTCAAGTGGCCTAATCACACGTTAGCAATTTTTTTTTTTTTATGACAAAGATAGTCTATGTGTTTACGGGTAAAAGGAAAATTATGGTCGATTTTCCGAAACAGGCATTGTCAGGAGGAAAGGGATTTGAGCATCAAAGTTCGTTGTTATGGCGAAAAGCGTCATTTTTACCGTTGGAGTTGAAAGATTGATGGCACCTATACTTTCTGCACTGGTAATTGGATGATGCCATCAAGCTGAAATAATACGTGCAACGAAGCTCAATAATGCAACTGAAGTGTTGTCAAATTAAAGTTTTTAAGGTATCTTAACGAAGGTTAAGTCGCCACACTTCCACCATCCCGCGCAGATATGTTTTTTTTTCTCTTAATGAAAGGCTAATATGCGTTCATTAATCACAAATATTGGCTCAGAGAGCCGCGTGGGCCATCGTTGAAGCATAATGGACTTCTTTATTTCATATGTAGAGAAATATTACTTAGAAATGCTTCATAATATCGTTGAATTGGTTACATGATTTTAAGTATATGTTTAGTTTTTACAATGAATATTATGGCTTCTTCTTTATAATGATCACTTTTCAAGTCTTTAAAATATTATAAGTAATATAAACATAAGAATAAATGATATAACGTGGACCACATCTGTGGTCTGAACGGTAAGGCCGTCTGCACACGGGGCAACTCAAAAGAAACTGATAACTGACTCGAATCACAAACCAGTCCGTGTTGAGTCGTAACCTATGTAATTGAATGGAGCCACGCACACGGCGCAACTGGTTACAAACCCGGTCGGTCGTCAGTTATCAGTTCGAGTCAGTTATCAGTTTCTTTTGAGTTGCTCCGTGTGCAGACGGTCTTAGTCTTGGAAGGTTGGCTACGTCCTCAACGTAGTAGCAATTATTCAATCATTGATCAACTAACCGTCTGTGAATCTCTAAAGCTAGCATTCGGCCCGGTGATGTCCGAATGGCTAGGGCGCTGGTATTCGGTTCAGATCCTGTGGGTTCGAGTCCCACTCTTAGCATGGATGTTTGTAGCCTTTCTGGCTTTAAATGGTAGGTACCGGTCTAATTAGCCCTCAAAAAGTAGCAAAAAGTTGACCGTAGCGCTCAAAACCAAACCAAGCTAGCATCCATTTGACTACTTTCTAAACTCATTGAAACTTTCGATATAAATTTTTAGTAAATTATTGATGTATATTCTCTAAACAAGCCTTACATACATTCTAAGAATACAAAATATTCTCCTACCTAATGATTTGAAAACAATTTTAGAAAGAAAGTTAGATCTTGAGTTTATTCATCAGAAAACATGCGCCCGGGATATTTCTCAGGCACATAATGAGCTTACTTACAAAAATTCCTTTCCTTAAACTATTTAAGATATCCTAGTTTTTCAAGAACTTTAGACTAAATAATGCACATAATGCATTCTCAATAATGCCTGCTTCACTGATTAAAAGAAAGGTTTTCTTCCTCTTTTGAACAAGCTGTCTAAACACCAAAACTATTCTAAAGCTTCATTAATCGAAGAAACATATGTTAAGAATAGATGTTAGAAATCGCTAAATATTTTATCCAGAAAAATTTGAAAACTTATGCTTTTTTATAAAAGCTTATCATACAAAAATCTTATATCACTTTTGATTATTCTTAATGATAAATATTTCACGGGCGCAAAAAAAAAAACCAGGGCATAAACGATTCCTGAACACAATAAGGGAAAGAGACTGATGTGATTTTGCCTATGGGTAAGAAAAATACTCTTTCCTCGTGAACGACGGCTTGTACCATATTGTTGTCTTTTCACATTTTCGATGTTTTTATATGAACTAGCCGCTGCGTGACCAGCATGGTCGCTTTTAGTTTTATATATTCTTTTGCAAAACAACTCAACTGAAAGTAACATATGTAATTAATGTTACCATTACCTGTCATCATAAATATACGTTGTTAAGGGGTATTCTCTACACGGCTGATTCTAAAACATCGTGATTAAAAAATGTTAATTTCCATTACTTCAGAACAGAGTTAAAGATAAGAATGAGAAACCCAACACCAATGATTTTAAAAAATCACATCCCTCTCTGTATGTACCATTTTTCAAAATTAAGATATCTACACTTTATCATTACATCAAATAAGATATTATTGGAGAAATTTTTTTTAACTTAAAAGATGGAGCAAAAATTCAGCAAGTACTAAAATATAGTGGGGATTACATCACTCTCTGTATGTACTATTGTCCAAAATTCAGATATCTACACTTAAACATATCAAGTAATAAATTGTTTCGAAAATTTCTTCACTTATAAAAATGGAGTAAAAATTCCTCAAGTACTGAGAAAAATGTAGAAAAATAATTATTACTGGTTCTCAGTTGCTATGCCGGCGACGGGTAAGCTTAACCTCGCTATTTATGCTTTCTCTTTCACGCCTCTCTCTTAATGAATTATTTCTTCGTTTTCTTTCTTGAGACTGTTCCCAATTTTCACTTGATCGTGTAGCTCGCTTTCGAGCATTCTTGATTTCAGTGCGTAAATCCATGTTGACACTGCAATTAAAAAAATTTATTTCTGCGCATGCTCAGTGGCATGTTTAAATCTGGCTTTAAAAACTCACGATTTTTGCGCAAGCTCAGTGGCATGTTTTAATGATTAACACGTTTATTCCGAGGAGTCTCTCTAGATCTCTCTCTGCAATTTTTATTTTTATGATAATTATGTTTGTGAATATATAAGATTAAACCTGATGGAAATTGTTTATTTCCACCGTTTAATTAGCGATAATTTACAGTTAAAAATTGCTTTCTGCGCATGCTCAGTGACATTTTAAAATCTGGCTATAGATACTACTCACTAAGCTCGAGGCCGCTTAAGGCTGCCATGTACTAAGAAAAAAAATCATATTTCCCTTTTCTTCTTCTTGCAGACTCTTGTGGTGGGAGTAGTCCAGTTGACAGTTCGAGAATTTCACCCCCCTTAGGATTGACATTTTGAGGGATTGTAATGACTCTCTCTATATAGGGGGGTTAACCCTTTCAGGGGCAACAACCTCCCCCAATCACAGGGTGCAGATTTTTTCCCCCATTTTTTTAACCTAAAGAATCTTGAAAATTTTTCCAATTAAAGTTTGAAAAAGTTTTTATTTGTTTAAACTGATAACAGATGGCAGTACTAACCTTTTTTCTGCTCATTTAACTAGAATACATTCAGTGCAAGAGAAAAAAAATACTAGGTTTAGGCGTTTGCACTGTGCAAACGGCGCCCCTCTAAGGGTTAAGCGCTGCCCCCAAATTTTTTATTTAAAATATATTTTTGTCAACAATTTACAGATACATAAATGCTGATAATCAAATAAAATTGGTATTGTCAGATAGCCTGAACTTTTCTGCAAAGCGCTACAGGATTCATTTTGCACATTTTGTCCCCCGAAGGAATTTATGAGCGTTTAAAACACACTATACCAGATTTTTCTCCGAATAATTTAAATTTTAAAATATTACTTGCATTTTTTTTAAAAATGAAAAATGTATACAAATGTAAAATTTCTTTCTCTATGACGGAGTACAGTTTTTTAAAAAAAATCTTTGAATCCAAGTCGGCAATCCGTGGACAAATTTTCTCCATAGGTTAACACTGAGGTGAGCGAATCCAATGGGGTTAGTACATAGCAGCCTTAAACACAATTTCTTTATGCGCATTATTATGATTTTCAACATTTTGCAATGGCGTGTTGAGCATAATTTGTGTATTAGTATATTTATTTACTATCTAGCTGTCATGTTTTGATGGGTACCAACTATTAATTGTTTAATTCTCTCAATATTACGAATCCCTCAGAGAAAAATATCTCTATCTCAGATATCACCTCAAATTAATTATTCATTAAATGAAAATACACTATCAAACTATTTATCTTAATTTTTTGTTTAAAATATTACTGAAATAGGAAGATAGAGTTTAGGGAGGGAAAAGTATTAATGAACTTATACTTGCCTCTATAATCAAAGTATAAAAAATATGCAGATAAAGTAACTCTGTCTTTTATTCCATTGTCCTTGAGAGGTAACTTCAGTTGTTCTCTGTATTAATTTACAACCTTTAACATATGTCGTTAGAAAACGTGTTCGGGTGCAAATAAGTTTCTCCTCTTTTGCTTTGACGCTAACCTTTTGACTTCAAAATTACAGAACATTTCAAAAAGGTCGAGAAACTGAGAAACTAAAGAAGATATAAAGTAATAAAATGAGAAAGATAGTATAAGTAGAAAAGAAATCCAAACACTTCAGAGTCCAACTAGCTACCTAAGATGTTGATTCAACAAGTGCGTGAGCTCTTCCAGAGACTGTCATAAGATCATTTAGAGGAAAACACGTGTTCATATTCGAAGGTTGTTTTTCGGGTATGCAAGGTGTGTTCTAGATGTACTTCAGAAACGTTCTGTAATTGTACGTGTGAGGCAGTTAGATAAAGGTTTTTCAGTGGTCTCTTATTCAATGATCTGAAAACAAAATCTTTGATTAAGAACATAAACTTAGCTTTAACAGTAAAAAGAGGTGTAGGAGTTATGTAGTTGCCTTTGTCTGCATAGAGTTGAAGTTATTACATTAGCTAATATGTAAGGATTTTTTCCAATAAGACCCAGGATCTCAATTTGTGGTTGACTATTACCAAGGGACCGCAAAGTGTTTTCTGGGGTGGGAAAGCGGGTCGTCAGGATTATATTTTGTTGCGATAATTTTTACAGGATATCCCCCCACGATTGTTTTTGATAATTATTTACTTCATAGGGGCTACATTGCACTATTCTACTTGTGACCGTTATACTGAAATTTTATTAAAGTAAGCTAACAACTTCTGTCCAACGACTGGATACTTAAAAAAAATACTAAAAGATTACGCCTTTTATACCTAATAAAACATTTTACAATATTTTAATTTTTTGTTATTGTAGTTATTACAGTTTTTAAAATTTCTACCCCTTTGTTGATTACATTTTGAAGCATAACTATCTATTTTTAGTGTCTTCTTTTAATGTATTTCTAATTCCTTACAAAAAAATGCTTTATTTGTACCAGTATCTACATATTACAAAAGGTGGTCGTAATTCGAAAAAAAATGGAAATACTGCAGTGAGATATGTCTCTTCCATAAATAAAGTAGCGAATCATTAACTTAAATTTAAAGATAATAATTTTCAAAAATATTTTATTGATATTTGATATGCACTCTAAAACGTAAATTTTGCGCTATACAGATGTCAAAAGAGCCGCCAACATTGTAAAGTGGTTTGCGTATCAATTTTACACTATGCGGGACATAACCTATCTTAGCCTGTGATATGTTCTACTGATGTCCAGGGCCCGATTTAGAAAATTCTTGACTACAGGCACAACTCGGGATGGGGGCTCCCTAACACTGATGTGGGCGTAAAATTTCCAAAATTGACACACAAAATATAATCATGAATCATTGTGAAAGTACCATTTTACCAAGAATTGGCTATTTGAAGCGTAGAAGCCTAGAACATTATCAAGTGACAAAAAGCAATACAGCATATCAACTTCATCATTGAAACACCAATACAATGCAACCAGAAACACTTATTAATCCCTTATATACACTATAACATACATATGATGAACCAATCAATCAAATTTGAAAGGATATTTAAATAGAGTAAAATTTTTAAAAAATATTTGAATTGGGAATTTTTTTTAAATAAAAATTTTGGGGGCCCCCAAACATTTCGGGACCCCTAGGCCCGGGCCTACTGGGCCTAATGGAAAATCAGGGCCTGCTGATGTCTTATCATGGGAAGCAAATTAGTTGCTTTGTTGGGTTCTGGCACAAAATCATAGGTTGCTCCATCACACATCTGAAAAATTACATAAAGATATTCAAGCCAAGGGCTACAGAATATTTGTTGCCTTTCTAGAAGGACAGTTATAAATTGTCACGAAATTTAAACAATTCATGATGCAAAAAAGAAACAAAAATAAAAAAAAAAATTAAGATTCAGAGGGGTATCTTTGTCTTGAAAGTTATATGGGACTACATTTAGTTTTGCTTGAAATTGAAATCTTTGTTTGAGTGTTAGGTAGAGATTTTTATATGGAAACAGTTTGAAATACTGCACAGATAGCCTCGAATGGTCATAAAGTTTTACGCATTTAAATGTACGTTCTCTCCTTAACACCTAACTATTCTCTTCTAATTTTATAAAATCGTGAATCACGTCAAGCACATTTGGGACAGACTCGAACTGGAACGAGGGTTTAAATGCACGCAGATGGTTAAAGAGGATTTTTTTATAAACCAATAAAGACTATGAGGGTAGAAACATCTGCTCACTGCATGAAACATTGATCGAATTTGATAATCCTTTGAGCCATATTGAAACATTTTCCTCAATACAATGGGCTTTAGAGTTCAATTTTTTCCCATTGCATGCTAAAGCATTGTTATGGATATGTTTAATACATAATAATTTTATTTTATTATAGTCCAATCATGAGATGAAAGAGATTTTAGATACAAAAAAATTGTAAAAGCTTTAGAAAGATAGTTTTTTATATATATTTATATAACACTTAAAGGTATGATTACTTGGAAAATGGGCTGCTTAATTACTCCTTGCTGTATTTTAAAGATTTCATAATGAGATCATACATCAACTTAGCCAGTACTTCTGTTTAGATTTTTACTGAGAGGCTAAGAGTTTGTTTTTGTTTCTCATCGTATTTAATTTAAATTGTTTCATTAAATACCCCATTTAGAATTATAAAATTAGCACTCATTAATTCACCTAGAAGGAAAAGGAGAGAAAGATGCCTGTAATACAATGTTTTCCGAAAGTGTCTGCTGCAACGAGTAGAACACCTGCATTGTCATTCTACGCAATATATTTAACGTTCCCTTGTTCAGCAACATTCCTCGTGACCGGGAATGGGGGACTACTACCCGTAGTCACATTATTCTTTTTTTCGATTGAATTAAATAAATTTAAAAAAAACTTACTAACCGCTAAGCGACTGATTATGGGAAAAGTGAGGTTGTGCCAAGCAGTGAACGTGATTTTATTATTGAGTTTCATTGCGGAAATATTTCGAAAATTTAAGAGAAGAGGTTTTGATGTCGTAAGGCAAGCAAAAGCTTAAATAATATGTTTTACTTACATTACATGTGAAAATAAGAAATTACAAATAGACAAATCATTCGTTAACAAACTCTCAATAAAGTTGTTTTTGCTTATGTTTGCTCATGAATCTTTATACATAATAATACACAAATAGCTGCACTTTAGACAAGAAATTTCATTCATACTTCCAAAAATATAAAATTTAGTAGGGTCTTAAGCCAATTTTAGTCTAGGTATTATATAAAAGCTTATCGTCAATTCTGAGGGAGAGCAGTTTTACAATGAGTGTCATGGTAAAGTAATTTTTGGTTCAAAAATCGCTGATTAAAAAATGCTTTATGTTTCTTCTAACTTCTCTGCATGCAACAATATCTTTCAATCAAATTTCTTTCCTTAGAGGCGAATGAAACTGTTGCCAAACAAAGGGGGGTAAATATCCCAGTTTCTAAGAAAACAAATGTAAACTTATTTAAATATTCACTTTGCAACTGATTCAAATTTTATTTCTGGTCTTTGCTGATCATCTAGCCAACCTGTTGAAGAATTGGTTTACAATCGAAATAGAATCTGAAATATGTATTAATTTTACGTACAATTTGTTGATTTTAACATAAAATAAGTTTGCTTAATTTTACCACGAATATCGAAAGCCCAGTGTAAACCGAATTCTAGTAGATTTGGTTCAGACCCATTCGTTAGTGATAAGGATGTTATTAATTGCGGTGCGGTTATTTCTGACTCATCGATTTCTGTTGTTCATGATAGTTATATACTATATAGTTCTAACTATATGAAGGTGTCTTTATTAATATTCTGTTGTACTATCCAAAAGATTCAGCCTGTTTAAATGATATATCTTGTCACTGCTGATCATTTTTATTGATCTGTCAATTTAACATATAACAGACATTGTTTATTACTGGACTTAGCTAGGAACTTTGCATTTATGAAGTAATTTGTTGTTCTTTAAGGAAGAATATGATATTTTACGATACAATTAAGAGTCACTTTATTGAAAAATAGGTGTTCCGCGATAGTTAGCTGATAATTAATTATTGACTCTCCAGATTGTTTAGTAAGCTTGAATATTTTTATTGTTTTATACTATATACAAGGAAAGCTGGATAGCTTTTAAAAGAAATCATATCAGTGTAACTGGATAGCCTTCAACCCCACCCGGTTGATCGAACTTGATTTCCGTTTCATTCAAAAAATAATTTATATTATTAATGGGAATGAGAGGAAATGAGAGAATCTTTTAATAATATTTTTTTGCCAGAATATTAATATCAATATAAGCAGAAACTCTAAAAGTTGAATAATGCACTTTTAAGTATTATATTAAGTATGGTGTCTCACTTCAAGGTGATGCAAATAATTATTTGAGGACTAGAGAAATCATCAAATGATTTAATTATTTTGAAATTACTCGTCATGAAATGTTTGTGAATATATATATATATATATATATATATATATATATATATATATATATAGATAGATAGATAGATAGATAGATAGATAGATAGATAGATAACTTTTTCGATAATGAAAAGGTAAAAGATCCCCGTCAAAAATGCAATTTACTGTGAAGATTATTTCCTAGGATACTAAATAGTATTTACAGTGTTTTCTCTTTACCTACTTTCAATACACATTGATATTTCCTACTTTCACTCTCCGTTTCCCATTTCTAGCAATTTTAATACACCTATCAATAAATTAAGCAAAACCTGGCACTGTAGAGGGACATTTTTGATGAGTTTTGCTACTGTAGAAGAAGAAACCAAAGAGCGGTGAAGGGGCGATGTACAAAAACAGAGGAATACCTTTTATTGCAATTCATTCTATGACTAAATACGCCGCATTAAGGTTATATCCTGATAAATCACCTCAATTGGTGAATAAACACATCTCAACTTTCACAGTGGGGAGAAGGTAACTTACAGTTTTCCCATAGATACAATTTTATAATAGTTTCTTTCAATTGATTGCTAATAATTTACATTTTGAAATTATTCAAAGAGTTATGATTATAACTTTGAAGAAAAGAAAAGATTATTAAATAATATTATATCAAATTTATTTATTAATCCCCTCTAGCACTTACTTAGTTGACAAAGCTGTCAAAACTTATCCTCCTATATCTTCCATAAACTAAGTTATAATTTAAACATTTTACCCTTCATTTACGACAGTTTTCCCAATTATTCTAACTGCCATTGCGTTCTCCTGCCTAATCTATGCCTTTAACTTTAATTTAAGGCCAAGAGTTGCTATTATAATCATCTTTCCTAACAGTCTAAATTAACATAACGTTATATGGCTCTCTAATCAACGAAAAGTCATCTTCCAGTCTATTGCATCAGAGGCTGCAAACGAACCCCATTTAATCCACTCTAGTGTTTGCCCGGGTTAATGACTAGATGAGGCCGAAAAGAGGCCCCGCTGCCCCCTCGACTAAACCTTTCTTCCTCCCCCCTCCCGAGCATCCCTGGTTTGATGAATGCGTCATTCCAGGTAATGGTTCGTGTGACCTGTGGCGGGAAGATCCGATTAAGTAGCGAGGGAGGATGAAACATATCTTTTAGCCCTCAAAGAAAGAAGACACGTAAGGGATTTCCAGCAAGATGCTCTTTACCGGGAAGTTTATTACGAGCTTCATTAAACCCAGTTGATGAACGGAGAGGACGGCACTTATTTTGTTTTTCTTTGGGTCGCTTAAATCTATTGTACTATATCTAATCAACAAATGGAGATTAAAGCATTTTGTTTGCTGCGTTATGAGTTTTCCCGGGGAATTTTGATAGCAATTTGGAAATACTAAACAAAGATGATAGAAAACAGGCAGACAAGAGGGGTCAGCTACTATTGGTGTTGATTATTTCTCGCCCGAAAGTACCGCTACAAAAGGCGTCCATATTGTTGAAGCAAGAGAAAGCAATTATTCATAAATTTACATTGTAAATAAATTGCTTTCCTTTTTTGTTTGGAAAGCTTCTAGGGTTTTTTAATTTTTTTTCTCGAAAATTGTTTTGTTTCTTTATTATTCAATGTACAACAATAAATATATATGTAACAATTCAGTTTTTAAATATTCAATTTCAAGAATGAATGATTTCCTTTAAAGCAGCGGTTTCCAACCTTTATGCTACTACGCCTCCCTAATTTTTTTTCCGCGCCTCCCTATCTTTTAATAGATATAATAATATAGACACGCTTTAAATAATAATATAGGAGAGGAGGGTATTATGGAATAGTCGGGTAATATGGAATACCGAGGTTTCGGCTCTGTTTGGTGCTGCTATCATGTGCGAATACCATGAACTATTCAAGAAAGACTCCCATGATGCAGTGCACTGAGATTTGACCGCTTGTTGTTGTCGTACCACTCGCTAGAGAACAAAATGTGTTTTGTGATTTTCAAGAGTTTTTGCAGGTAAGTTTTTAAACATTTTAACTTACTAGTACACATCTGACTTGAACATTGATGTTAAGCATAATGTACACTAAAAGAATTGTAGTTTGTTATACTGTGGTCGTTTTTTAGCTGACAATGTTTTGTCCATGAGTTTAAACATTTATGTTCCATGATGGCGTGTCGGGTATTATGGAATACTAGGTATTCCATAATCCCCTTAGAAGCAGGAAAGCTGGATCTTCTGTAATAACCTACTCCCCATATAAAAAAAGAGTTAAGAGGATGAACTGAAAGAAAAGGACATAAAGGAGGAATCAGAAGCTTCAAAACAACCAAAGAAACCGAACATTCAAAGACCCTCCTGTTAAGAAATTTAACTTAGACCGACTTTCTAGACCTAAACCTACTAGAGATGACTCCAGTGTTAGCAGCGATGAATCTTTCCATTCTGATGTATCATCTGTAATGGACTTCATGCCATCAACTAAAGAACCGGAAAACAAAGACGCTGAATATATCATGTGTAACGGAAAATTTTCCGAAGATCAATGAGGGAATATTTGGATTCAATGCTTCAGCTGTTCTCTGCGGGCTCACCTTGACTATACCGGAGCAGAGAAAGAACATTATATCTGTGACTTTTGTAAATAGACTAGAAGCAGAAATGACATGCACATAATCTTAAAAATATAGTTTTTATTCTTAAAAATAACTATGTTTTATGAAGTCTAATTAGTTTTTCAATGGTTTAAACTGCCTATTCCATATTACCCGACTATTTCATATTAACCTCCATTTGTAACTTTTTTTTAAAATATTTTTTTTATAACAACAAAATAAATTGTATTATCTTACAAGTGGCAGTTCATTACAATTAGTTATAGTATGTACTCATGATGATTTGGGGATTTTTATTCAAAAACCAGTAAAGTTATTTTTAGAAATGTACATGGTATTCCATAATACCCTCCTCTCATATGCCTTTATTACAAAAAAATGAAAACTACAATTAACAGAATAATAAGATTTTGTTGTAACAATACGAACATGCATATTTATTTTTATATTAAACTAGCAGCCCGTCCCGACTTTGTCCGGGTTGAACAAAATATTATACCAATAAATTTCCAGTTGATAGCCAATAAATTGTAAATCTTTTTTTACCTTAATAATAACCTAAATAATACCTTAAATTAATTTTATGTTAGTTAATAATTAAAATAATTTTTTTAAAGAAAAAGGCGTGCCGGAGAACGGCTAGGTTCGAACCGCTAGCGTCAGCACAGAAGTCCACCGCGATAGCACCACGATAAGGATCGTTGAAATCTTCGGAACAAAAAGCGGTAGAAGACAGTAGCGGAAACAATGGAGATTGTTAGGATTAAGCCCCTAACTTTATTTCTACTGATCAGATATACATAATATATAGCCTATGTCCATCTGGAATAATGTACCTTTCAAACAGTGAAAGAATTTTTCAAATAGGTACAGTGGTTCTGAAGATTACCCTCCACGTACAAAATCGCTCTCTCTTTATATATAAGTATAGATTACTAAATTAAACTGCATCTAACGCATCAAAATTTAACGCGAGGGGGGTTGTTGTTTATTGGCACAAAGTTTATCAAATCTTGAGGGCAATGTGGAGAGTGCCGCTCGTAACTCTTTTTCGACAATTAACCTGGTTCGATATTTGGTTTTCGTTTTCATTGCAGCCAGTGCTGAAAAGCCCATTTAGCATAAATAAGACGTTACAAAAGGTAGAAGCACTTGCATTGCTTTGCAATATGACATTCATACTCTCCACTAAGATTCATCCAAAATTGAATTATGATTTCATTTTGAAACTTTTGCTTTAGTGAGCTATCGCATGACAATTCTATCAATTTTTCTTTTTCGATGGTTGTCAACTCAAATTCGTCTATTTATAGATATTACTGTTTATTCGTTTATTTATAGATATTATGGTATGAACACTGATTTTTTATTAAAAAGTTCTGGCGCCTCCCCTGGCAATAGTATGGCCTCCCAGGTTGGAAACCGCGGATTTAAAGCCATTTTTTGGGGAAATTACAGCGTTTTAACACCTGGCACACACGAAAACCGTTTTTATTCTTTAGCAATCCAAATGCTTACATTAAAGATTCTATCTTAATGATTCTTGCTAATACGGCACATTAACAACAAACGTGCCGCAGAAATTACAGTTTAGTGTTTTCGTCTCAGAGTAAGCTGAACACAAGTGTAATATGCAGTTTATCAGCAATTTAAGTGCCTCTGAATTTTAAAGCCCTCATGCTGGATTGGGAAAATACCTTTTATTGGTATGCACACGTTGTTTTATGGTTATGCCGTATCACAGCATTTTCGTCTTTTCATCATATCATAGCATTTTCATGTTTTCCGTTTGCCTACAAACTACAGCCCGAATCTAGATTTTTCCTGGCTCAATGTTATATGCCATGAACCGTTAAACAAGAATTTTTCGGGAACTTTGCAACGCACTGCTATACCGATATTTTAAAGAACAAAAAATCTGGAATTGCACTATATTGTGAAAAGCTCAGTTTTGGAAAAAAAATATCTATCTAAAATCTCTTTCTATTTCTTTTTATCTTTAATACATGGACTATACCATATTCTATATACAAGTATTTCATATTGCCACAAAGATCTCCATCCGTAGATGTTTGTGTGTGCGTTGTCCAACATTGTTGATTCTATAAATTTTAAATTTATTAATCATACTCCACAGGCTGTGAGTCTCACAACCATTGTCATAAATAAGTAAGAGTTCCACAGGCTCAGTACATAATAAAAATTCTTCATTAATACTCTTTCAACTGCTCGCCATTTTGACTTGTCATCCACATCGAACCCTTTGTTTGAAAGTTCTTGAGCTTCTGTTGATCAAATGACACAGAAAAAAAAATTCAATCACTTGAAGTCAAAATGTCTTAAGTTAATCGTCTATCACTTCGGACTTAGACTGATCAAATAAATGTAATTTCCCATGCCGTCAGAGGAACCATGCACCTATGCGTTGCAAAAATAGAAATTAAGGAGAAATCTGTAACTTAAAATGTAAAATAAATTCATGAAAAAGGTAATTTCTAGGCCAGGAGGGGTATAAGGTATATGGTATCTTAATATACATACATACATACATGCATACATACATATCGCACCCCGGCATGAAAAGTGACACAAGTAAAAAAAAATGGCAATTTTGAAGTTATGTCATTGACAAATACGTATAAAGTGCCCCATCGTACCCGAAAAGCGACACGTATCTGTCTCACAATATGTCCACCCGAGGGCAGTTGTATCAGTTTTATTGTAATGCTATTTCAAGCTGTATAGTTTTATTTAAGTTGATTTTTCTCAAATGCTGCATTTTGGAGTTGTGTCACCTTTCCTGCCCAGGTGCGCGATATATATATATATATATATATATATATATATATATATGTATGTATGTATGTATATAAAACAGTTCCGTAACTGACTGACTGATGACTGACATACAACACACAGACCAAACCGCTGGACCTAAAGGGCTGAAATTTTGCATGGCGATTCTTCTTATAGTATAGGGGTGCACTAAGAAATATTTTTGAAAAATTCTTCTTAGATTTTTTTAAATTAAATTTTTAAGCTGTTTTAGTAACTTTTTTAAAATTTTGCATTTAAAATAATAACTTGAGGGTTATAAAATTTATATCACGAGAAAGATCATAAACATTCCTTTAAAATGGGATCTTTTTTGAATCTTTACCTCCATTTTCTGGTTTTTTGTGAATTTTTAAAGATTAATTTTTAGAATTTAATTTATTAAATGCTGATCACGTGATTTCTTTTTCTGGTACTTTAAATTAATTTATCGTCACGTGTATAACATCGAAATAGACAAAAAAAAATTGTTCTTGCTAATGCGGCAGACGATTGAACATTATCCAAAAAAATATTAAAATACAATAAAAGATATTATGTTCCTCAAACTGTACTATATTAACTGTACTATATTCTTTAGTATGTCCTATTACATTTAATTTGAACATTTTCTTCTACATTATTTTGTCTATAAAAATATCCCTTGCGATCTTTTTAAAATATATTCTTTTGTTTTTTTTTTACATCAATTGTATACATTGATCTTCGTATTTATTATAAATATATATATATATATATTGGCATCAATTGCTTACATTGACCGTTGTATTTAATATGAATGTACTCCGTAGCGAACTGCAGGTTTTCAGCTAGTATATATATATATATATATATATATATATATATATATATATATATATATATATATATATATATATATATATATATATATATCACATAAAATGTAACTACTGACCAGCTTACAGCTTATACTTTTTTTCTCTTTAAATTCAAAAATAGGGTGCCCGAGCACTTTGTCAACCTAGTTAATCCAGTTAATCTTTTTGTATTGGTTGAGATAAAAATTTTTCAATTGGAAAATAAATTGAAACGTGTCAAAACAGCATTCAAATGTCTTCATATTTCCTTCAATATGAATAGTACATATATCAAATTAATACTTCTTTTCTGAAAAATACCTGTTTCAGAAACAAGTTGACAAATTGCCAGTTTTCTAAGTAATACTTGAAAAATAGTGCAACACACACAGCATTAAAAAAACCCCTCTGATTTATGTCCAGAGGTCGTGCTGGAATGAAGAGGGGGGTCTTTTGAACTTTTTCCAAGTGGGTCATATCGAGTGATGCTCCGTTAGAAAAACTGGAGGGATTCGCGGATATCTTTGAACTTAAATGGAGTTCATGGCAAATGCTGCTTTAAAATAGGATGTATACAATATTATATTTTGGTTTATTTTAGCTACGCAAAAATTCCTTCTCGTAACTTATTTTCATTTTTTAAACATAAATATTTTTTTTTCCTCATTTGTTCTTTACGCTATCAAATGACCATTGTTTTGTAGAAGATTAAATACATTGGTGTGGTTTAAAGAAAACAAACTTAGGTTCCTTTCAGAGATGAAGTTTTAAATACTTTGTATGAACGAGTATATCTAAGAACATGAAAAACAAACGTTATTTAAAATTTTGCTAACTGCAAAGTACTGACTTAATTTTAATTTCTAACCATTTTCTCCCCCCGTCTTTGTCCCAAAAACAGCTGCAGTAAATCTGCCGCAAGGTCTAATATTCCTCTATTACAGGAAGGGACGGAAGATCGAAAGTAGAAAGTTGGATACAAAATAGAACCCAGCATATAGAATTCAGCTGCGCGAAAAATGTGTTCTAGAATAAAGAGCATATTCTTCCATAGCCAAAAGAGGCAGAGACACTTTCTTCGAAGCTGTACTTGACATCCTAGAGTTAAATAAACTTGTCAAGGCAAAAGTGAACCCCAGTAGGTTGGTTTGACTGGTTTAGAGAACTACAGTCATTTATACGAGGGACCTTCTGATCAAAGCCACAAACCCCAGGAGTATATTTAGAAAAGATATTCAATTAGAATTTCGGAAGCGTTAACTCAGGGAATGGGAATTAAGCATCAATTAACTTAGACGATATTTATACCTGTAAACTCGAGTCAATGAATAGATTACTTATAGCTAAGATTTATTTTATTAATAATAAATCTTAGAATAAATTTTAGAATACTAAGCTGTCAGACAGTCTTGCAAACAAAAGATATCAATTTACTTTACAATATTTAGTCTTTGCAAAGTATAGGTCAAATCCGATTCAAACTGAGAAAACTAGAGAAGGTTATATATCATCGATCTTGTTACAAACACTCTTGAGTACAAAAATACCGTATAACCCTCGATTATACGTTTTTTCTCGTTTATACATCGATTTTCGGTAGTCCAACATTGGAAAATAGCAATATTTAATTACCAGTTATGTACCTCAGTTCAAAAGAGACCCTTCAGTTATATGTCATAAAAAAATCAATTGTGGAACCCCTTCGGAAATTAAATAAACATTTTGTAAGAAGATGTTTTTCGATGTGTTGTTTTTGTTCGTTCGCTTTCCCCCACTGTTACCCTTTGGTGATCTTGAATCATTCTGTTCAATGATGTGCTTATGCATTTCCCCCTTTGATCAATATCTCTGAGGCTATGTAACGCTCCGGATTCAGAGTGAACAGGTGTTAGTGTGTCTGGAGACGGTTCGCCCAGCACACGGATCTCGTTTTACTGTAGAACGCCATGCGGAGTGACAACAGAAAGTTATGATCTGGAGCACCACCTCGAATGATAATTGGACCTCCACTAGTAGTCCTCCATAGCAACCTCATACGTTAACGATATTATGCTCCCTGCTGTGTTGCTTTGTTTTAAAGCAAGATAATACCCCACTACACACGACACCCGTCTGTCGTGACTGCCTTCATACTAACAAACCACTTCCTTGGTCAGCCAGATCCCCAGATCTGTCCCCTATGGAGCACTTTCGGAATGTCATGGAACGTCACCTATGTCCATCCTATAAAGTGTCCCACCAGTTAAACATCACTTGGTAAGAAATCCTCCAAGTCCGTGAACTTTATTCCATGCCACTCAGAGTAACAGTTTGCATGCGGGCCAGAGTTGCCCCAACTAAATATTGGCTTGCTCCCTTTATGTCGATCTTTTGGCTTCAATAAATTGTCCAGTTGTTTTGAAATTATAATAATCTCTTTTTATGTGCATGTACAATTAATATACCAAATTTTATCTCAACTGATGATTTCTTCGGGGTCCGTTGATTTATTAGTCACTTACACCACAGTGGATAATTGATCACGAATAAGCCGTTTCGTTTGGACAAGAACATTAAGGAAATACAATAACAATCTGAATGAAGGGTATACATAAATAACGAGACGGGGGAGTTGGTTAAATAATTTATTTAGTTGATTTAACAGCCTGTTCATGTTTGAGCTCACAGAGATGAATCAATGGATTTATGGTTCATGATATTTACGATTACAAAGAACTCTCTGGTGAAGAGAGTATTATACTGAATGATACATAAGAACCACGACACATTTAGACTCGCCCTCCGATGCAGCATGCGAATCGGGCATTCCATATGAGCCGTTCCAAAAAAACAGAGGTTCTTGTGAACACTTCTAACCACTTAAGATGCAGAAGCTGTCACTTCTAATTATTTTTTATTTTATTATTATTATTATTATTTCTGTGTGTATTCATAGACCTAATTCGTTAAGATGTATTGATGTTGTTAGGGTCAACACATTTGTCCGAAAACTTTGATCCAGTGTTATTCCCGAGTAAACAACTTTTTTTGATAGAAAAATTGTCTGTTGTTACATTAAGGGGATAATAATACAAGAAACCTCGTGACAGCCATTTTCAATGTATTAGATGTGGAGCGTTTTTATTCAGTGCTTGGGTTTTTATGCTTTGATTATTCAGAAACTAGGCACATCTTCCACAGAGATAACTTAGCCTTTAATGATTTTCAACATAATTTAAAATTAATGAATATTATACTTCAGGGTATTTTGCCTTTACTAAAAGTATTGTTGCAACCTGGTTACTGCAATTGGAGTGTAATCTCAAAGCAATGGAAAAGAAAAAAACAAAAAACTATGGAATTGAGGATGTTTTTGAAGCCTTGTTAGCTAATCTTATTTATGTTTAAGGTAAGGATATTTTTGATTACAATTTATAGGTCTAATAGCGTATCAGCTCTTTGATAGCAATATATTCTGGTACTATTTCAGTTTAAAAAGATTTCGTCGATTCTTTTGAATTTTAATACATTTATCATATTGGTAACAATTCATTATTCCTGTTTGTCTTTTAATGGTTTACTAACAGCATTTATAACAGTAATTTTTCTGCCTCCTTTTAAAGATTTTGAACCCGCACCCGTTTTTTGTTTCTGACTGCCATGAAAAGGACCCTAAGGAAAACCTGTTACCGTTTTTAACAGTTTCTTAGGAAAATGTAAAAATTAAAATACAAATCCATAAACCCATTTAACAATAATGTATGTAACAGGGAAAGTAAATTTAATATTTATGTACACAGATATTTCAGATTTTTAACATATTGGTTCGTAGAGAAACCGTGCATAGGGGCGCCATCTAGTAGTAGAAAAGCGAAAGACTTCTTCCACTGATATTTAAAAATCTTGCACTTTGCATTCAACGTATCAATATATTTTTTCCTATTCCTCTCAAAAAGCCAACTCAGATGACATTTAAACTTTTTTCATTTATGCTTTATTTAATATACAATAATATGTTGCATAAGTTTAATTTTTATATCACAGTTAACAAATTAAAATTTTATTTCATTTAAATTTTACCTCGGTTCACTATTTTAAAAGTAACGACATATATCTACTTTAGAAAGTATTATTACTATAATAAATGAATAACAGTAAGTATGGTGTCTAGAATCAAACCTCTGCCTTACTTATACTGAAAATACTAAGTCAATTTACATTTTTTTCATAAAAATACTATTAAATAAATAAGTAAATACGCAAATTTAGAAGTTTAAAAAAATGTTTGCCGATTTTCATTAATAAAATTACAATAGCTTAATATATATTTTCAAAATTTAGAGAAACATAACACATAGCACCTACAAATGTATTTAAGAGTGTTTTTCAACAATATATTGAAACAAAAAGTTATTTGATTATTTGAATGCATGAGAAGCAATGAAACCTAAAAACTCAGTGAATAGGTGTTTTTCCAATACTTTTCAACTGTCACAAATTTTAGGTACTGTGTGTCTTAACTCTTGCAAATGAGTTAGTCTACTACGAGTCCTAAAATAGTAATTTTATCAAGTATCGGTAGAAAATCCTTTTCTAGCAATAAACTTAAGTGTGATTTTAATAGACAATAAAAATTTAAACAAAATTTCATGACCAACGGCTTTTCTTTCATACCTATGTCTTATTTCTAAAAATGTTAAGAGAGGTATTAAAAACTGGACATACAATGAAACTTCTCTATAGCGGTCAATAATGGCTCTGAAAAAAAGTGGCCGATTTGAATGGTATCCGCCGAAAGGAGGTTTCTTCCATAATATTGGCTCTATGGAGTCTTTTATCGGTTATGAACAAAATATGGCCGTTTAGAGGGGTGGCCGGCTAGAGAAGTTTCACTGTACCTCTTTACAGACGTGATATATAATTTTAAATTTGCCTAATTAAACCTTTTTCCTTTATCAAATTCTTCTAAATTTAATCCTTTTCTATTCTATCTTCCTGTATCTTCCTAAATTATTTAATTTTTATGATTTTTAAAAGTTTGAAGTTGTATCGTTCCAACGATGAAGCTCTGAAGTGCTATGAAAAAAATGCATAGTCTGCCCTCTGGCAATGTCGAGCAAGTCCACCGTACTAGGTAGCCTTTGGACTTAGGTGTGTGTGTGTGCGGCCTCGAGACGAATCTGTGAAACTTACATCCATGAAATTTGGCACACTGGTAGTGAAGAGTCTGAACATGGGCACCTCGAAGCCCGAATTTTAAATTTTATTACCGTTAATTTTTAATTAATAAAAAACCAACAATTTTTGAAGGGTGAGTCCAGAAAATGTAAGAGCCTCCCGGCCGCCATATTTGATAATGTCAAAATCGATGCATTTTTTTTTTCATGAAAGTGCATAAAGGTTATGTATTTGGAAAGAGCTTTAAAAACTGATAATTTTTTCTGCTTACAGTTATTCTGTTACTTTAATAGTTTTACAGATATTTTAATTCTAAAAGCACTCCACCACTGAGACGAAAGAATCAAATCACCCATCTCCAGTATGGTGTAGCCATCTGCTGGCAGCGACGGGAATGAAAATTGACGGGAATTTATTGACAGGAATTTAATACATTTGTATGGCCCTGAAAAAGGCCTTTTTTTTCTTTTGTGGGGCCCGAACATAGCCGGGCTTCGCCCGGCTAGTATATATATATTTATAATAAATACGACGATCAATGTATAAAATTGATGTAAAAATACAAAAAATATATTTATAAGAAAATCATAAAGGATATTTTTACAGACAAAATAATGTAGAAGAAAATATTCAAATTAAATGTAATAGGACATATTAAAGAATATAGTACAGTTAATATAGTACAGTTTGAGAAACATATCTTTTACTGTATTTTAATATTTTTTCGGGATATTTTTTCCAATCGTCTTCCGCATTAGCAAGAAAAAAAATATCTTTTTTGTCTATTTAGTTGTTATGCTCGTGACGATAAATTTATTTTAAGTACCAGAAAAGAAATCACGTGATCAGCATTTAATAAATTAACTTTTAAAAATTAATGTTTAAAAATTCACCAAAAATCAGAAAATGAAGGTAAAGATTCGAAAAAGATTTCATTATAAAGGAATTTTTATCATCTTTCTCGTGATATGAATTTTATAACCCTCAGGTTATTATTTTAAATGCAAACTTTAAAAAAATTACTAAAGCAGCTTAAAAATTTAATTTTTAAAAAATCTAAGAAGAATTTTTGAAAAATCTTTCTTAGTGCGCCCCTACACTATAAGAAGAATCGCCATGCAAAATTTTAACCCTTTAGTCCCAGCTGTTTGGTCTGTGTGTTGTATGTCAGTCAGTCAGTCAGTGAGTCAGTTACGGAACTGTTTTATATATATAGATTACAGAAAAAGTGTTCAACTGCGGTAACTTACAGAGGGAACTCAAAATAACTTTTAATTAGTTTTTTAACTGCATTTCCTCTAACTCAATAGATATTACTTGCGGTTCAGTCTCATTAACCATGAAACTATGTATGCAAACAGATATTTATAACTAATTCTAATGTAGTTGTGTTCGAGTCAGTTGTTAATATTAAAACTGTGCTTGAAATGCTGCATGCAAATTGTATAGCTTGCGAACTAAATGCTGTTTATTTCTGAAAAGTCTAGTTCCATCATTTAAAATGTATGTGTGTGGCTCACTTATCTCATGAAAGTCAAGGTTACCTGGTTCAAGTTAAAGGAACTCACCAAAGACTGTAAGTTAAAACATACATGAATACTGGGAGATTTTCAATTTAAACAGAGAAATGGGCCGGAAACTGAACACTTAAACCCTTCCCTTCATCCAGGTGTCTGTCCGTAAAACAGAAATTGTCATTTCTGCTTGTTATGTAATCTTATCACTGTATGACGTCATCTTCTCGCCACACAGTAAGTCGTAGTGAGAATTTTTAATCAGTATTTTTACATTGATGCAATACAGGCGAGAAGTTAAACCACACCACTGCAAACTTTGTACCATACGTTTACATACTGAGAATTTTCCATTTAATCCAAACTGAAAAATGCGGGAAGATTTCTAATTCTTGACTACAGAGGCTGTTCACACATTTTTTAGACGATGCATATTGTATTCACAAAACTAAATTACATAAAATTCTTGTGTTTTAAATGTTCTATTTGACATCCCTTATTCTGAACTATCTTTCGACACCGCAATTTCCAGGATAATAATGCCTTTTGAAGTGTCAGAAGAGGTATTCTATCCCATTCCTCCTGAACAGCTTTCCAGAGACCTGTAAGGGTTTTGGGACGACGTTTGGATAATGCATATTTTAAAAGTCCGAAAGCACAAAAATCCATAGGTGATACATCGGGAGATTTAGTAGGGATATCAGTGAAGGGTATGGCCTTGGTACCAGTTTTTTGTTCCATTTCTTTTAGGAAATTTACAGTGGATTTTGATGTGTGACTGCTAGCTTTGTCCTGATGGAGTCTCACAGATTGATGGCACTGTGGGTAAAGCGATGGTATTTCATTCAGAAAAATTGGCGATAAAATATGTTCCTGATAGTATTTGGAGTTAATCTTGACATTTTTTTCCACTCTCTTTATTTTTAACTTGCAATTATAAGAAAAACCAGCAAAAATCATGAATCCCTTAGAAAAACTTTCTTTCGATTCTTTGAAACGTGTACTAAAATTTTTTTCTCCCCTTTTATGATAATAAATGGCTCTTTTTTTTGTTTCAATCATTTAAATACACCCATGATTCATCTATTGTGACAATTGTTTTCCATTTTTCTTTGAATAATAGTTTCTCATATAGGATTCTGCAGAGTGTCCTACGTTCAGCGATATGATTTGGAAGAAGACGATGCACATTGCGTTTTTTCGCTTTTTTAAGATTTAAATCAACGTTTATCATTTTGTTTACAGTGGACACCGAGCATTTTAATTATTTTGCAACTGTCCTTTGACTAGGGGGATTTTCTTTTAGCATTAAACAACGTACATTTGCAATAGTCGAAGATGTCCGCTTTTTCCTTGGATACTTGTTTGGAATTTTTGTCCCACTTGAGGCTCCAATTTGACTTTTTTTGTCCTTTCTTGTTGACGATATTACCTATCGACTCTTTAGATATCACAAAACCATGACTCTCACATCGTTTTTGGATAATGGAGTATGCATATTTCTCTTCGGAAAGAGCATAAATGTAGCCTTCGAACCACTGCTTTGTTAAAAACGCCATTTTGAATAAAAACAAAACTTTCAAGCCGCAGACGATAATTTTGACTTTTAAAAACATAGTACAATTGCAATTATTTCTTTTGCAGCAAACGATTTTTTATTACCGCTTACCAAAATCGTCTAAAAAATGTGCGAACAGCCTCTGTATTTCTCTAATAAAGATTTATGAAGTAGTATATCTGGTAGGTAATAAGACTGATGCTGCAACTATGGAAACATAAGGAAACATGAAATTATTTGAATGTTTCACAACTAATTAGATCATGTCTGGATGGTTTGGAGCTTTGTGTTCATCTTTTGAAACACGGCGACTAAACTGGCCGAATAGATTCTGATTGAAGCCATTTAAAGCTAAAAAAAAAGTCTCTTATTTTTTAAACCTCTGTTACTTATTTATCATTAAAGATTAGCATGATGACCAGGCAAAAGGTGGACGGAACACTGCACCACTTAAAAGGAACAAAATTCGATAAAATCAGACTGTGATCATGGAGTTAGTCCTCCATCGAAAGATCAAAGAAATGATTGTTGACACAGATGGAGCTCTATGGACTCCATCTCGTGGCATGATAATGAAAAAAAAACCATGAAATTAAACGGGAAAATATGCTGTGACGAAAAACAAAATTTCTGTGGGGGAAGATGTAGATACAAAAGTGTAAAAACAAAGCCCCATATCATCGTTTTCGGTCATTATTTGATGTGATATATTTCACGTGAAGCGTCGTCAATATCATAAGTGTGGTGCTTACCACTTAGCTGATATGCCCGTTAGTGGTACGGGCAGACGGATTGCGCGTGGTTTGATTTGTCCGTACCAGAGGCTGTTCTATAAGCTTTAGTTAATATTTTCCCCAATAGATGAAAGTTGCTGTCCCTTGTCGGTAATTTATTCTCAGACTTTTTATTGGCTCTTGGGGCTGCGGGACGAGTTTTTACTGTGCGACAAAAATTACTGTTCTCACATGTGGCCCTTTTCCCCAAAATTCTTCCAGTATTGTTATCATATCATTATGATAATATCATAGTTTATGTTATTAATTATTTTTCCCCACATACACAGCTAAAATTTTCATAGTGATTATTTTTTTTTTCCTGTGTAGTCTCCACACACTGATAGTTTTAACACTAGCATTCATTTCGACATAAATATGATAAAATTTTTCGTACAATTCTCTTTAAAATAAAAAAAACAGCCTGCAAAGAGAATTAATGTTAAATTTCCTTTCATTTACTCGTCTACGAAATCCAAACACAAAGCTTTCACATCACTAAATAGGAAATATCTTTAATTGTGTAAGAAAATGTAAGACGCAGTTTTTTTCTCTATGAACGATACTGAATGTTAAATTACATAATTTATGTAGACTGAATATATATATACAATTGTTGTTATTATTGAGTATTACAGAGAAAATTAATGCAGAGTACCCGTCAGATTTTTAGATATCACTGCCTTGCTTAAGCAATTCTATACTTTCTTTATGTGGCGTGTATCGCACCTGTACCAGTGTAATCGTTAAAAAAACATTATTATTCTCTCCATGAACTTTATTTTTCCTCAAGACTTGTTTTATGAAATAATATGTATTAACATTCTTCTGGCATCTCTAATTGCTTCTCAGACAAAGCAGATTTCTCAATTCAACTCTTCTGTTTGCATTTTTCATTTTAAAAAAGTCATCAGTTTAAATAGGCTTACCTTTCATTAATGTGATTTTTTTTGTGTATTTTCACTCATACATCATGAAAAGCTCTTGAAGCATTCTTGACAAGACTGATGATAGCTACATTGTGAATTATTCCTCATTTCTATTAAACTTCTATGCAAATCATTAAACAGGGTTGGTCAGGTACCCGATGAAATCCGACCCTAGAAAGATTAAAACCTCTTTTACCGCCAAAATTAAATTCCCCCGCGAAGAAAAATGGACTGAGCAAATGTTTGGCTAAGTGGGGGTGGTTCCATCAACACCGCTTCATCATTCCGATATGTTATCATTATGGAGATCTCATCCTTGTTGGGTGAAGCCAGATAACATCTTAATGCCATTATGTACGTGGAGGACGAGGCTTTGTTTTCTGGCACCTTACAGGGTCATATGGGTCATTTCCATTACAACAGTGACCGCCTCCTTTTAACACTTCAAATTTGTTTTGTCTCCAGATGATAGAATGGCGCATCATACGGATGAAGCTATTAATGGCTCTGCAAGGGAGTGTGTGATTTCAGGCAAAGATCTCTCGGGTACATATGTGATGAAAAGTGTTCATGTGGGGGTAACCTTGTAAGAGATATGGAAGCGAAATTCATTTGTTGAGAACAATATGACAAGATAAGGACCGCGTAAGAAATATGGAAAGAATAAATGCGGTTTTAGAGTTACATTGAACTTGCCGCTGACGAATTTAATCTATATATTTTCTGCTTCTTCTTCTGTAGAGTGCTATAGAGGAACTATCGGGGTATCACAGGTCTATAAGGGCATCAAAAGGCATCGCGAGATATCACAAGGCATTAATAATGTGTAAATGCACCTGCAAAAGCTAATGAAACTTTCTCCCTTAATGTGATTTATTCATTCATCGAGATATATACTGCCTCGATACGATCAAAAAATCATATCAACAAGTTTAAGGGTTCAATAGGGCCCATACTCTTTTCTTAGCCAACAGCCTGTGGTTTCATTCTTGAGCTTCTAACATATGGCGTTAACCCGTCTACGTTTTATTTTATTTTCTCCTGACGAATTTTTCCATGGCTATTGTGTTATGTTAACACGTTACTGACCAATAATTTTATATCGGTCACGATCATTGGCTTTCTCTCTAAACACGAGTTAACTCGAGTTAGCTTTCAGCTAAATACGAGTTAAGGCTGCTATGTCCTATTGGATTCGATGACCTCAGTGTTAACCTATGGAGAAAATGTGTCCAAGGATTGCCAACTTGGATTTGGAGATTTTTTTAAAATTGTGCTCCGTAACAAAGAAAGAAATTTTATACCTTGAGGCGTTTTTCTTTTTATAAAAAATGTAAATTATATTTTAAAATTTAAATTATTAGGGTAAAAAATCTGTTACAGTGTGTTTTAAGTTCTCATAAATTCTTTTGGTGGACGAAATTTATGTACTGTTGCAAGGAGCAGAAATGTTCAGGCTATCTGGAAATACTATTTTTATTTGATTATCAGCATTTATGTAGCCGTAAATAGTAGGCAAATTTTCCCCATAGGTTAACACTGAGTTGAACAAATCCAATAGGGATAGTACACAGCAGCCTTAACTCGTTACTGGTCATCTGCATTTGTGCATAAGAACACGAGTTTACTCGTGACCCGTCAATAATGTGCTAACATTATAGCGAGCAAAAACGTTATACGGTCATTTACCCGTCGCAGCTGATTAGAAAGAATCACTTCACATATCATCGGTGTTCTGGGAAAAGGGCGAATATATATATATATATATATATATATATATATATATATATATATATATATATATAGCTATTTGCCCTTTTTACAGTACACCGACGATATGTGGCTGAAAGAAATGCTTTCATAAATTGTTTACGAAGTATTAATAATTCTAGAAAACTGTAGACCAAGCTACGCAGTGAGTGAACATCGTGTAGGGATAGTGTATGCCAATATTTCGTTTATATATTTCCACTTTGAAAAGACTTTACATCAAATGTCAGCTGAGAATCTATTCCTTCAGTAGTTATGGTTTCACAAGATAATGGGTAAGGGGCGTGTGGCTTGAGATGCTACAGACTTTTAAAATAAAGATAAGAAATATCCTATACATTTTAAAGAGATAAATAAATCTTCAAATAGTCCTTTTCTTACTTTAAAGCTTTCTGCTCAAACCTCTTTTTTGTTTTTCATCTATTTATTACTATTATTTATTGTTATTGTTATTGTTATTATAATTATCACTAAGGTGTTATTGTTATAACTTTTCGTTTCTGCCATTCCCGAATTCACAAAAGTTTAAAAAAAAGTTAATATAGTAATACCTTGGCAAAGTTTAACAGAAGGGAAAAAAATAAAGAATTTAATTACTAGCACCATGGAGCATATTTAAAATCCCGAACTGAGTTGTTTGTTTTATAGTTTTGGTTTTTATAATATTTTAATAGGAGGTTTGAGTACAGGGTTTAACAAAACCCAAAACGATACCTATACTCCAAAACCTCTCAACTACTATTTTTTGCTGTTTTCATTTTATGTGGGAATATGATAACCCACAACTGCTTCAATCTATTGAATCATATGAAAACTCAATAGTGTTAAGTGCTTTCTAAAGGCATTTTAATGAGCAGATGCGATTTATTTATCTACAACTGTGACTTATTTGTTAAAATGTTTTTTGGTCCTCCTGTAAAATTTGTAATTTTTCAGTTGAGAGGTTTTGGAGTTTAGGTATTTAAAATCAACCTTTCTACCAAATCTCTCAACGTTGCCTGGAACATTTACGACAACTCTACTTCTTAGTTCTTATTTACATACAACGGGGCAAAGGTGGGAACCTTCCCCCCGTTATTTATTATACAGTGCATTTAATAAGTCTCTAAATAACTCCAGTTGTCCTCCATTGTATCGCAGAGATTTTATACAAACAATATCATCAGGATACTCTTATATACACTCATGGACAAAAAAATTAGCGCACCAAGAAATAATTGCGGGGTCGTAACGAAACTTGCAATGAAGGTACATGTCGGGGAGATATGCAAATGATTAGAAATGCAGCGTGATTGCGCAATACGTATAGCCGGTAGAGGGCGTTGAACATCGTACTCTGTGGAGTATAAAACAGGTAGCCAAAGCTTGTTTGAGTGTGCTGAATCATTTACAAAGGAAGAGCTGAGATAGACATGCCATTACGCCGTGTTCGAAGACAATATAAGCAGTTGTCGCAGTTTGAGAGGGGGAAAATCGTCGGGATGATGGAAGCTGGGTGGTCAGCTAGGCAAGTAGCTCGTCAAATAGGCCGCTCTGATTGTGTTGTGAGGAGGTGTTGGGACCAGTGGACCCGAGAGATGTCATGTAGACGAAGACCAGGCTCAGGACGCCCTCGACAGACCAGTCGTCGAGAAGACCGCCACATCGTAAGAAATGCACGCGTACAGCCAACTGCTTCATCAGCCGCCATCCAGGCACAGGTAGCACCTTCACTAGGGGCCTCTGTGTCTTCTCGAACCATACGAAGGCGCCTGGCTTTAGGACAGTTGGTATCGCGGCGCCCATTACGTGTGCTGCCCTTGACGCCCACCCATCGACGCCTCCGTTTGGAGTTTTGCCGCGCACGAGGAAACTGGACTGCAGCGGAATGGAACCAGGTCGTCTTTAGCGACGAATCCAGATTCAATCTCGGCAGTGATGACAATCGTGTTCGTGTGTGGAGAGCCCGTGGTGATCGCTTCAATCCTGCCTTTGCTGTACAGCGACACATCGCTCCCACCGCTGGTGTGATGGTATGGGGTGCTATTGCCTACAATACACGGTCACCCCTAGTATTGTTCCGTCGCACCATGACAGCCCAGCGGTATGTTCATGAAATCCTGCAACCACATGTGTTGCCACTCATGCAACGGCTCCCAGGAGCCATTTTTCAACAAGACAATGCTCGGCCTCTTACGGCAAGGGTGTCACAAGACTATCTCCGCACTGTTACTACCCTTCCTTGGCCTACCTGATCCCCAGATTTGTCTCCAATCGAGCATATCTGGGATCATTTGGGACGACGAGTTGGGCATCCCACGAGTTTGAACGAACTAGAGGCAAGGTTACAGCAAATATGGAACGAAATGTCTCAAGACATCATACAGAACTTGTATGACTCAATGCCCGATCGTATCGCATCGTGCATTCGCGCTAGAGGGGGTCCAACGGAGTATTAACTCCTCCGTTCTTTTGCCCTTTTCTCTGAAATAAATTATCCTTTTTCTTTGATTTTCTTATCATTTATTTATATCAAAGTAGTCATTACGTATGTAAAATTTCGTTTCATTTTCACGACTCCTTCTTGGTGCGCTAATTTTTTTGTCCATGAGTGTATATATAAAATAGCTTGGTGATCATTAATATCTTTTAAAGTAGGGTTACGTTCCTCAATAGCGGTCCTTCGGAGAGAAAAAAATTGTCCTGCGTCGCGAGTTATAATTTTGGCAGTGCGGCAAACCCAGTATCAGTAAACAGTTAAACAGAAAAGTACCAAAATGCGTAAAAAAAGAGGTAAACAAACGATTAAAAAAAGAGATAAGCAAACGATTAAAAGAAAGGTAAGCAAACGATTAAAAAAAAGGTCAGCAAACGATATGTTATCCTTCGTTAATAACACGCGGTAGTTTCGTTAGAGGAGACTACCTGGAATATTTTTTTCTCCTAATGCAGAGGCACGTGTCGTGAGACATTGGCCTTAATTATTAACATGGCCAATGAGAAAATGAAATCTACGGTGAAATCTTAAACATAAAGGTGACCCCGAAATCATAAACGCATAGTGACAATGCCACTTTTCCCATGTCTGCAAATATAGGAATGGTTTTGAAAGGAGTAAACATAGTGATAAACACAAATTGGTAGAGGAAAATCAAACAAAATGGGGGGGGAAATCCTAAAACTAGAAAAACACATGTCGCACCGAGAGTTATAAATGTTAAAAATACCTTAGAAAATCCATTTACTCTTCAATTACCACAATCAACGCAGTTAAACAATAAATCATTCTGCCCTTAACCTTATCTATACGTCTTTTCATCTCCTTTGTGTGATATTACGATTTTCATTACCCACCATATTATTAGCCTGTGGGAAAAAGTGCGTTTTTATACGCCCGAAAAGCATTCATTCAATATGAACCTACACGAGAGCTTTCGAATGTTTCCGTCCGTGCAATACAACTGGATGTAAAGATTCATTTATGAGCACAACTGCATGTAATCCATGTTACACTGCAGGGTGTAACGGTGTAATCCAGGTTCCATGAAAGTATATGTATGCGATTACCTGGTAAAGCTGTTGCAAATTTTTTGTACTCTTATAAAGGAGGACCTCATGCTTAAACGATGGAATAATATACGAGCATGTTACAGTAGTGATGGCATATACTTCTGGATAGCGGAACATTGGGCCAATGTGCTTTTACTGTTAAGAACAGTTTCAATGACTCAGTGGATTTAATGCATCAGTTAATCTGGCGTTAACTTAGATATCTTACAGCCACCAGAATATCGTATAGAGGGATAGCTCTGACAGTCATAGTCAAAGTTTTTAGCGGAGGCACTTGTTGTGTAGACATACGCCTATAATTCACTGCAGTTTGCTGGCCATTTTACTATTGGGGCACCATATAGGCGGACTAGCATTACCCCCTATGAAAGGACAACACAAACGGAGGTACGTGGCGCAACGCCTTGATTCGATCCGAGCACCCTCAGCACCGAATGCCAGAGAGCTGTACCACAGGGCCACTACAAGCCCTCATAGTCAAAGTAAAGTAAGTAAAGTATAATGAATATCGAGCTGCAAGTGCTGATAGGTGGTTCAGGATCAGAAGTAAATTTTTCAAACACAAAAGTGCTAATTAGGCCAGGACCCTCAGTTTGAAGCCTACTTATAAACAGCTATAAACATACTTGCCTACAGTAGGATTCGACCCACAGGCACCTGCAAGAGTTGAAGAATAATACCGTGACAGGCAAAAAGATCTGTAGTGAAATCATAATTTTGGATTGTTTCATGGTCCATTGGGTCTAGATCAGCCATACTCAATCTTTTTTTTCTCTCGGGCCAAAAGCGTGTGTTTGCTCGCAAGTGCTTGCACAATGCGAGGTTTCGCGGGCCGCAACATAGTACATTATAATGCATAGCATAATAATGTAAAAAATAAAACTCAAAACCTAAATGTATTCAAGCTTTTTCTTTTTAAATTTGTGTGATAACTGATGTTGAGATAAACTTTTGACTATTTTAGACAAATCAGTTTTATATTTGTTACGAGCTTCTCTTAAATACGTCATCAAGGTAAAAATCTATATTTTTCTGAGATTTCATTTTGGAATTGGATGATTCCCAAAGATACATTGATGCAAACAACGTGAGCAGTAGGTGACACATTTTTGTATTTTTCAGGCCCTAATTTCCAAAATTATGTTTACAAAAACACCTGCCTGATAATAAGTGTGAATGTTTCGGGCCGAACACAAAAGCTTGATGGGCCGTGGTTTGAGTATCCCTGGTCTAGATGGTTTCATTAATCCCCCCACATCACGCAAAAACAACTAGTAAACTGTAGACTGAATCTGGTAATTGTTATTTGGCTGTGGACATTAATCGAATAGACTCCAGACTTAGAACTCATTGAACACGTTGAATGTGGTTTCGAGATTGGCTGCGATAAATTCATCGCATCCAGCTTTTAAAATTTTTTTAAACTCATTTATGCTCTCAAAAGTGGAATAACTTGCGTCTAGAACTACCTTATTCTCACACTGAAACGGCAACTGATAGTTTGCATTGCTTTTCGAAAGGGGTATATTACATCACAGTCGCGTAGCGAGGAAGGGGCAAGGGGAGTCTATCACACCCCGGGCGCCACTCGAAGAGGAGAGTCAATATAGGGTCTATATATTTTAATACAATATGTTTTTCGGGGTGGGGGCGCCAAAAAGGTATTGTGCGCCGGGAGCCAATTATGCTCGCTACGCCACTGTTACGTCACGCGTTTCTTTGTGAGCAGTAGACTTACAACTGTTACAGTTTCAGTATTTGGCCTACAATTTAGTTAATCAATATTCAGATTTCGATTGAGACCATTTTATTTTAACTTGAATGGAAAATAAAACTCACTTTTCAGTTAAATATTTCTTGATCAGAAGGAGGGAAATATTGCTAGAAACATGATAGTTATTTACTTATAAGCATAACCTGTCCCAAAGTTTCGGGTCAGTTTCGACGGAGTTGTTTAGCTTGTTGTTTAGGTTCTGGTCTGTTTGGTCTAGGTAAGTAAAAGCTGGAGATCATAGTGATTCCCAATCAACCCTCTCCCTGTTCATATACAGTCGAACCTCCATATATCGAAGCAGCAAATTGCAGAAAAAAAATTCGATATATAGAAATTTCGATAAATAGAATTGATCTTAGTTTTATCATAATTCTCCTAAAAAAAAATTAAAGCTAATTTTCGTATACGAAACTCCATTTCTAATTTATATGCGAATTCCATTAAATGAAAGTTAAAAACTAAAAAATGAATAAATATGAAAGATTTATTGAGTACTACATACCTATAAAAAAACAGTAATCCAGACAGTGGTTACAATGATCACAGTTACATTCTTATAAAAAAAACTACGAATATCTTGTTGAACAGCCAGCTTTGCGGAAAGTTCAAAGAAATGTTCGTATTTACTCAGTCCACTAAAAACTTAATCAGGGACATTTTTCGCGAATTGAAGTCCACGACGTATTGTGTCAAATGCCAATGGAAGATTTTGTTCTAAAGTGGAATAAAATCTCCCAATTTGTCTTGAAAAAAATTTCGATATATAGAAACAATTTTCTATGTAATGAACATGGAGATTTGCTAAGAGTTCGATATATAGAAAATTTCGATATGTGGAAGTTCGATATATGGAGGCTCGACTGTATATACATAAATGTGTGTGTGTGTTTGCGTGCGTGTTATATAAGAGGCGGTCAATATTTTAATGGAGAAATTCCTTCAATTTTTTCTTCAAAATGAAGGAAATCGATCTTAAACTTCAATTTTAACGTCCTTTGTGAATTTTGCGGTATATGTACAAACATCATCATTTTCATGTTGACAACCAGGATACAAAACTAATATTAAAATATAACAACCTGTTCACAAAAACCGGTAAGAGAAAAAATATAATAAGAAAAACTTCATTTCGACCCACCACCGGTCATTGTCGATTAACAATATTCATAATGTGCCACAATGAGTGGCTTTAAAGAACAATTTAACGTCTATCCCCCTTCCTCCCCTTCTCTCAGCGTGTACGCCCTGACGTCTGAGGTACACAGGAGTGGCCCATTTAATGAGTATAGGGGGCGCACCTTTCACTAGTGGGACATGACAGCTCAGGCCGGATGCGGCCGGCGGGACGGTAAAGCAGCACCCACGTGACAGGTCGATGAAAATGAGGGCCCGTCGAGACAGCTGACATCTAGGAGGAATTCAAATTCCAAGAGCCGTCAGAATGTTATGGGATACGATGTTCGAATTCTGTCCTGTGACGGCATGTAATGGAATAGAGATGTTTTAATTTTTGTTTTGTGGTTTAGAATGATGAGTTACATGCAATGTTTTGAAAACTGTTTCATATGAAACTGCTAAAAAAATACGGACTTCTGTCTTCTGTGTATATATAAACACAAAACAATATTGTGTATATATATACACAATATTGTGTATATATATACATATACATATATATACAGGGTGTCCGGGCTAAAGGTATCCAAAAGTTATTTTTTATTTTTACGGAACTACCCATTAGAATTTAAAAAAAAAAATATTTAAATAGAAAGAACATCTCACCAAGTTTTAATATGAATCATAGATTTCGATCATAGTATCATTGATTTCCATGTGTGCACCTTTTATAGCACGACAAACGTCTAAATAGTAATCCAGTTCTCTCCAAGTGTTTCGTAGCATATCAGGAGTTATTACACGAACTGCTTGAATGATACGCTTCTTCAACTCATCCACAGTATCATTTTTTGTTTATACACAACGGATTTAATGAATACCAAGCAAAAGAGTCTAATAACTCCTGATATGCTACGAAACACTTGAAGAGAATTGGATTACCATTTAGACGTTAGTCGTTCTATAGAAGGTGTACACATCGAAATCTGTCATTGATATTAAAACTTGGTGAGATGTTCTTCCTATTTAAATAAATATTTTTAAATTCTAATGGGTATTTCCGTGAAAATAAGTCATAACTTTTGGATACCTTTAGCCCGGACACCCTATGTATATATATATATATATATATATATATATATATATATATATATATATATATATATATATATATATATATATATGTATGTATGTATATATATATATATATATGTGTGTGTTTGTGTAAGTAAGTAAATATACATACACACGCACACACACATATATACATAATTACATATATATGAGTGTGTGTGCATGAATAGTATAAATTTTCCTTGGTACATTTCAAGCTCTATTCTAATGGAAGCAAATTTTGATGTATACTATTCTGGTTGACAACAGCATATGAAGCCAGTTGATACAAATAAAATGCAATGCATCCATGTGAGCTTACACAGAATTCTAGAAGCACTAGTTTCTCAAATTCATTCAAGAATTTGTTCAATCTTTTGATATACAAATCGGATGTGCAACATGAGTAAAAAATATTAATGGGGAAAATGTCAAATAATAATACTTTATTAAATTTACCTTAAAAAGTATCCCTGAAAACGTTAAGTAGAGGCAAAAATGCAGTGGCAGAATATAATATTCAAAAATTATATCGTAAGGTTTAATGCTATTATATGTTTAACATTATAAAGGGAAAACGAAAAAAAGTTATACTTATGCATATACATAACAAGTTGAAAATCCTCCAAGAAAATCACCAACATATATTTTAAGTGGTACTTTTTCTTCTAATTTTTAAGCACAAAAACAAAAAAAAAATTGTACAGTTTTTTTAAGTGGCCATAAGTTTTTGCTCAATTTTCCAAGTGGACGTTATTATGAATCTTGGTTTAATATATAATTTTAAATATTATGATTTGTCAAATTGTACGTCATTCAAGGCTTGTTATAATAAAGGGTCTTGTCATAAATTTATATCATAAAAAGTAACCCCAGACCTTTCCATTAAAAATAACCAAAGTCGCGACGCGAGGTTCCAAGTCTGGACTGAACAGGGTTAACACGGAACATTTCGCATATAACTTTTCCTTAGCTATAAGCGCTTCCTGGCACTTGAGTTGGCATACAAATGTAATTTGGATACCTCAAAAGTTTTTGCATAAATCAGCCAAAGAAAGAATTGTATTTTAGAGAAGAACTCTATCATCCTTTGTAAAAACCTTCTGTTTCAGAATAAAACAATATCACCTATTCACCAGGTCGTAAAAGATTGTTTACTTCTTTGATTTTCCACCCACACCGTATAGTGGTTAGCGTTTTGGGCTTTCACGCAGTGGGCTTGGGTTCAAATCGCGTTGGCTCATCTAAATGGTACTCCCATAATAAAGCAGCCAACAAGATTTCCTGATGTTGATGGGCGGATATCGTCTAAGCGCCTGTCGCATCATATATATATATATATATATATAGTATACACACACATAATGCAATCTCGATCTATCGTATTTCAAGGAACCGACTGAACTGAACGATAATTGGGAGAAAACGATAGATGCGGGAACATAATAAAGCAATATGACTGTCGTGACTGGGTGAAATAAACGACACATACGGGAAAACGATGATTCGGAAAACGATCGATCGAGATTCCACTGTATATATATATATATATATATATATATATACGAAATTATGTATGATTAAATTTAGTCTATGACTAGTACAGTTCTCGGTTTACTTTTAGGATATAAAACGCATATGATTATTTGTATGTTTGAGATTAAATCGTGGCTCTACTTATATTCAGCTCTCTTACAAACGGATATTCTTATGATGTACTGAAACATTCTTTAAAAATTCGATTGCATATCAATAGCATCTGTTAAAGAATAGGCTATTTTGAAATAAACTGTTATTTTTCAGCTACAAACACATCATTTTGTACTTATGCGTCTGTGAGATAATTTTCAAGGTGATCCATCTCTAGGTTTAATTCTCTGTAAGTATCAAGCATAAATTTTAATCACTGAATAATATAGGAAGCGCTTTATTTATTGTACATATGGTTAGTTCCCAGATTACATTCAACAGTATACTAGTAATTGTAAATGACAGAAATTTGACGGGAAACAAGACGAAAAATTGTTTGAATCTTATCTTTGAACATTCACAAAAAGAATAACCTCTACTTCTCGCTAAAAAACTTTCAAGCATTAAATTTAATAGAAACAATAAGAAACAACCCCCTCTCTCCTTTTTAAAATTCTCACCGCTCTGTCTAATTCGTTCCACGGTTTTGTCCCAGCATGATTACCTTCTAATCTATATAAATGCCACTATTGCATGCCATATACCTGCTACAGATCCAGAGTTCGTGGTGACTTACACGCAACAGAACAAGCATTCCACGTGCTGTGATTTATGGCGGGAAAATTCTACCAGGTTTCTCATTTAATAACCTACTCATTATGGGGCATGCTTTAGTCACACTTCTCAAAAATAGACATTTAGACTCATTTTTTTCGTAGTGGGTGGTCTTTTCACAAACTGGGTGAGTCTTTTCTCGAGTCTATTTATCTCGTAAAGGTTGCACATTTGCCCAATTTATGTTCTTCACGGAAAATGATATTAATAAGGATATGTGAAGCTAAGTCTCGGGAAAAAAAAAAGCTTAAAGAGATATATAAATGATTATAACCGCAGAAGATGAAATACGTGCCACTGGAGAAAGATAAAAGATTTGAAGGGAAAGAAAAGAAAGCTGAATATTTTGTCCCAGTAGGTGTTCTTGAGCTGTTGAAAGTAGAAGGTTAATGCAGCTTTCTTAATTATGAATGCTTCAATGTCGGAATTACATGCTTGAAGGTGTAACTGGATGTGAAAATCTCATAAATGCATTCCACTTATGAGGTGATTAAATGTTTCTTAAAGAGAATGAATTAGGTGTTTGATGGACATTTCATTCACCCAGAAAAAATTTTGATGATGTGTGATATGGATGTAAAAATATTAAACACTTAAATATGATTAAATGCGAAATATTGAATCTCAGGTTCTTTGCAGAATTGAGGTAGTATTTAAACAATGAAGACTAAACAGGGGAAATGAGTAGCATATGGTTGCTTTAAAAAATGTTTCTTCAGTTGGAAAGAATACGTTTTAAACACAACGGTTTTTTTCCCTCTTTTTAGGGGGAAAGTGAAAATGCAGTGTGAAAAATAAAGTACTTTCCAAAAAATTTCTTTTCATGTCGTTCTTGGGTTATGAGAAAGGTCACACCGGGATTTAAGGAAAAAGGGAAAATACTGTCTTTCCCCATTTGAGCTCCTGCATTTCACAAAACCTTTCAGCTACAATGTATATGACATAATATTCACTTGGGCAAAGTAAAAATGTTTTTAATTCTTACGCGATAGGGTAGGAAGTCAATTTAGAAGCTATAGAGAGCAATTTATTTCGTAACAGTTGTACTGTGGTCAATAATACTTGCGATGGCACACTTGAGATTCAAGTTTAAAATAAAAATTATGTTAACTACAATGGAATTTTTCAAATTTAGAACGTATAAATAAATTTAACATTTTGCAATGCTTATTTGTTTTGTGATTACAGTTCTGAAGATTAGATATTCAACCCCTAAATACTTTGTCACCGTAAAGGATCTCAGAATTTCATGTTCTTATGTTGACATTTGACATCTCTTTTCTCTATTCTGTTTTTAATAACATCTAGCAGATGGGACTATGCTAAGTTTTATGACCACATCTGCTATGAGGTACCCCCAGTTTTTTAGATTCAAATCTCTTTGCCTCTCTAAAACTTTACAAAAGAAACCTATTTGTTTGTTTGTTTATTGGAAAAAAATATAGCTGATTTTTTTTAACAATACCTATCTATATATATAAAACAGTTCCGTAACTGACGGACTGACAGATAACGCACAGACCAAACCGTTGGACCTAAAGGGTTGAAATTTTGCATGGCGATTCTTCTTATAGTGTAAGGGTGCTCTAAGAAAGATTTTTGAAAAATTCGTCTTAGATTTTTTAAAATTAAATTTTTAAGCTGTTTTTGTAACATTCTTTTAAGTTTGCATTTAAAATAATAAACTTTGAAATCTTTTTCGAATCTTTATCTCCATTTTCTGATTTTTAGTGAATTTTTAAAGATTAATTTTTAGAATTTAAATTATTAAATGCTGATCATGTGGTTTCTTTTCTTTTTGTGATACTTTAAACTAATTTTGCGTCACGTGCATAACAATAAAATAAATTGACAAAAAAAAATTCTTTCTAATACGGCAGACGATTGGACATTATCCAAAAAAAAATATTAAAATACAGTAAAAGAAATGTTCCTCAAACTGTACTATATTCTTTAGTATGTTCCATTAGATTTAAGTTGAATATTTTCTTCTACATTATTTTGTCTATAAAAATATCCGTTACGATTTTTTATAAATATATTTTTTTTTTGCATTAATTGAATACATTGACCGTTGAATTTATTATATATATATATACACTGCTTGACAATTGCTAAGGAACAGTCACATTTTTCGGAATATTTCATAATATACATTGATTGAAGAAATGAAACTTCGTACATATTTAGTAGAGATACTGTGAATTATTTATTATGCAAAATGGTACAGATTACGCCACATGGAAAAAGAAGAAAACGAAAAACAAAAAAGATGCTCTTTGAAGCATTTCCAAATAACCACGAAAAATGGGTCTTCCTGCCATATTGAAACAGTTATGAGCACCTTAGTAAAGTGTGTGACCTCCTCGTACACTAGTGCACATTTTGGATCTGTTTTTCATGCTGTCTACTAAAGTATTGAGGAGTCCTTGGGGGATATTGTCCCACTCCTCTCTCAAGGCGATTTTCAGTTCTTGCATGGTTCGGGGAGGGCAAGTTCTTTGAGAAACACGTCTGCCAAGAGCATCCCAGGAATGCTTTATAAGATTTAGGTCAGGAGAGTAAGCAGGCCATATCATACGTTCAATATTTTCACTTTCTAGTGTGTCCGATACTTCACAGGTTATGTGTGGGCGCGCATTGTCGTTCATAAACAGAACATCTGGACCTGCCGCACCCCTAAAAAGACGAACATGATCCAGAATAACCTCTCTGCAATACAGCTGCGATGTAACGGTACCTCGCTAAAAGATGTGAAGTGGTGTTTTACCATTGTGCATAATGCCTGCCCACACCATCACGCCATGGCCATACGATGACGTTCCTGAACATTCTGTGGTGCATAACGTGTTCCCCTCTCTCTCCACACTAACTGGTGGCCAGAATCACTCCCATTACTCTGGCCACAGTAGTGACACTTTGTCCTGCTTCGAGCAGTTCAATTGCTCGCCCACCATCGTACGCACTCAAATGTTGTCTTGCAGACAATTTGCGTTTAATTATAGCCACACCACACTGATTTTCACAGAAATAACTTCCAACAACCTACAGCACTATTTTCGTCAAACACCTAACGGCATGAACTTTCAAATGAATAAAGAGTTTTCATGCACTGCCTTTTATACAGATAACAGGTCCTGCCCTATTACGCCCTCTGCATTTCATTTTACTGTGATTAGTCTGCTGTCGGGAACGCTAGTTTGAAAAAACCAGTTGTTCCATAGCAATTGTCAAGCAGTGTATATATATATATATATATATATATATATATATATATATGTATGTATATGTATATATATATATATATATATATATATATATATATATATATATATATATATATATATATATATATATATATTTTCTTTTTGGCATTTATTGCATACGTTGACTGTTGCATTTAATTTGAATGTGCTCCGTAGCGAAGCACGGGTATTCAGCTAGTATTCTATAAAAAGGGCTCCACTGGACTTTAAAACCGCAGTCAAAGATAATCTGTCGTCATTCATACGATCTACTTACATAGTTTGTTTTTTCATAGCATGCATGTATTAAATAAAAATAAAGGTTTAAGAACGTAAATCCTACTTTTGGATTCTTGATTCTGTTTTGCATTATTGAATCATACAGGACAATAAAACCCCTAAGAGACTTTCTGAAATCTCATTTCAAATTTTTAAATTTAAGAGCTGGGATTTGTAGAGTTATTGAAGAATAAATATAAAATAATTCTGTTGATAATTTTGGTGGAGATTATTAACCCTTACGTCGGCTCATCGGTCTAGGAGACCGCTGTTGCACCTGTTCTGAAGGGTGGGGTGGATGTGGGGGTGATCAGACTGTTGAGGGTTTGTGAGTTCTTCACTCGGGTCCTGACCTTCAAGTACAACATCGAATATTTTCGCTCGCTCGCTCGTATTTTGTCCGTAAATTTAATCTTTGTAAAACATAGTCTGTCTTTTGGACCGATAAGCCTTGAACTGTTTAAATTTTTGCCTGTCTGTATGATCGATAAGCCTTGAACCATACTAGTTATCTGTCAGTCTGCATGCATTCTATTTCCAAGATCTTTGTTTTATTGTTGTAGATAGCATGGCTGGAAGAATTCCTCTTGTTTCACAACAAACCAGACATTTTGTCTCTCTCGCACTATCACAGATTGAGGAATCAGATTCTGAAATTTTTGTTGAATATTCTATTTTTTTATTTACCCTTTTCAAGAATGAGAGGCAGCAGAAGTTTTGCATTAATGACTTCTAACTGCGAAAAACTTAAAATAATTACAAGATAAAAAGAACTTTTTATATACAATGTTTTTAAATTTTCTGTTGAATCATATAAACTTGACAATTCTATGTATTAATAAATACCTTTTAAAAAATTTTTTTATGAATTATCCCATCAACTTGAAAGGAAATGAAGTTAATTGGAAGTTAACTTGCATTTAACTTTTCTTTCCCGTTCCGGCCAATAGATGGCTGCACCAGTCTACAAAACAAAATTAACTAAAAATAACTGAAAATTAATTTAATTCTGCTTAATTATGGCTAAAAGTATTAAAAGTGCATTGTCATCGTGTTCTGAGCTATTCTAAAAGTTTCAAATGTCTAGCTAGTCGGGAAGTTAGTTAAAAATCGATTGCAAGATTTGTACTGGACAAATACACGCGCAAACAAACACACAAACAAACACACAAACAAACAAAGAAGCAAGTTAATAAAAACATGGTAAAAATAGGAAAATATCTTAATTTTATAGCGTGGCGGTCTGCGAGACCGATGAGCTGGAGAACAGTATAAAGACAGATGAGCCGACGTAAGGGTTAAAAGTTAATAATACGAGGATTTGGAAAGAAATTATGGATACATTTGAAATTTGCATGTATTTAAAAATTAGTATGAAATAACATAAAACCTGACGCTTCAAAATATTACGTACTATTTTACTTTCATGCGTTACGCGGAAAATGGGTAGTTTTGTAAAAGATTAAAATTATATTTTAGGAATTTTTTGCTGAAATAGGTGTATTTTGTGACTTGTAAGAAAGCAAAATATATCATTTCGACTATATCATTTGTCTGTCCCTAGTCCCTATCACCAAACTCTAAAAATTTAACTTACACATAATATATAGTATACTTTTATATCAATGCTCAAACTGATTTTGCTATAAGCCCTAGTTTTCAAATATTCCAAGAGAAAGAATTTTGAAATTAGGAACTTAATTTTCAAAAACCGGAATAAGAGTCTGAAAATTCAACTTGGAAGCTTAGAATAACAATTTTTATAATAGTTCCACATTTGTATGGTCCAATCTGAAAAGTTCTGTTTACTTTCTGTCTGCTCTTAAAAAAATAGTATAATTTTAACAGAAATTATTATACTGGCCTTAGAAATTGAGAATTTATATTTCTTCACTTGAATCCATTTTAGGATTAATGATCAAACTAATAGTGCATCCTGATATTTTAAGAAAACGAGATTACAACGAAAAGCCATTTCATGCGAAACAGCAGATTCAATTTATCTCGAATGTTAGATATACAAGGTCAAAACAAGGAAAAGGGCATTTAAGAAAAAGTTTTCAGTCCAGTGACAGCTTTTATCCAGTCCACATAATAAGAAATCATAGTACATATTCCTGGTTGCTTTTTATCAGCACAGATGGAGCCTCCAGTCTAAATATATGTATATCATTACTACCATTTCATTTGTATGTCTCTAATGCTTACTCTAAAAATTTAACTTACACATAATGTATAGTATACTTTTATATCAATGTTCAAACTGTTTTTGCTATAAGCCCTCTTTTTCAAATATTCCAAGAGAAAGAATTTTGAAATTAGGAACTTAATTTTTAAATACCGGAATAAGAGTGAATATTCAACTTGGAAGCTTAGAATAGCAATTTTTATAATACTTCCACATGTGTATGGTTAAATCTGAAAAGTTCTGTTTTCTTTCTGTCTGCTCTTAAAAAATAGTATAATTTTACAGAAATTATTAACCTGACCGTAGAAATTGAGTATATATATTTCTTCACTTGAATCCATTTTAAAATTAATAATCAAACTAATAATGCCTCCTATTTGAAGAAAACGAGATTACAACGAAAAGTTAATTCATGTGAAACAACAACAAAACAACATATTGAATTTATTTCGAATGTTAAATATACAAGATCAAAACAAGGAAAATGGTGTTGAAGAAGAAACATTAATGCCAGTAACCTCGTTTATCCAGTCCACATAATAAGAAACCATAGTATATATTCCTGGTTGCTCTTTATCAGCACAGATGGAGCCACCAGTGGAAACAATTCCTGCTAGATGCCACCCGTTGTCTGTTACGTACACCAAAGGACCACCGCTATCACCCTAAAAAGAAATATTAGAGAACTGATTTGTTTATGGAAAATATATGTTAAGAGAAATGTAATAAGTATCATAATAAAGATTTTATACAATGGCCTCAAACTATGGCCCGGGATACGAGTGGTACATGTGGTGCAAACAATTGTTCCTCGAATCAGTTAGAGAAACTGAAGAAACTTGCATCTCAAACAGATTCGCAGAATAATTGTTTATACTATATCAAAATATTGACAGTTTCAAAAGAGAATTGCATTATAAGTAGTTAAGAAAGTGAAATTGTTTTTTTTTATGTTTAGTATGACTGTTTGTTCCACCTCCCAATGTAAATGAAAAACACCATTTGTATATTTTCAACAAACTTTAATGAAATGTCTGCGTAAACTTTTCGTGATATCATGAATTTAAAAACTTTATCCTGAAAAATATTATGCAGTATTTTGCCATAGTTATTTTCTGCAGTATAATTCTGTACTCAGAAGGCAAAATGTTATAAGAAATTTACGTGACATTAATTCTAAGAATATTTAGTAGAATTTGATATCTGTTTTGCTTTAAAAAAATCAGTAATTTGTTTTACATGAGCAGACGTGGTACCAGTGTTTCAGAAAAAATAGTTGGCTAATTCTTACAGTAGTTACAGTAAACAGAAAATATCGGTAAACGAGAATCCGGAATGTGAAAAACTCAATTTTTTTAAAGAAAAGTTTCTTATAACATTTTCCCATCTGAGCACAGAATTTATGAATTATTTTTTATATATTCCACCCTCATTATTTTTTTAATCATACGATAAATATACTTTGAAGGGAGAGTGAGAATATTTAGTAGAATTTGATATCTGTTTTGCTTTAAAAGTTTATAAAAAAAAAATGGATGAAATTGTGGCGTTTCCTTTTTCTTTATTTAAATATTTAATTGCTTTCCCCATACCCTGATGAATTTTAGTTTCGCATTTAAATACTTACAGATGTCTCATTTTTACCTTAACGAGTGACACAAGAATCAAGAAGGAGAATAAAATTAACAACAGAATAAAATCAGCCTTTGTAGGATTATTACAGGGCGAAAAAAAAATTCGCATATTACAATACAAAAAAGAAAACTAAATTATTTTAATCGTCAAATATTCGAAATGTTTTCAAAATAATCTGAAAGATAACTGAATTCTAAAAACAAAAGTATAGTTGTCCGAATTATTTTTAATGATTAATATTGACAGAATTTTTTATTGCATTTTTGATTTACTTTTGAGATTTGCCAAGTTTTTTTAAGTCGCTGTCCCCCTTGTTACCGCCCTGCATATTTTATTTAAAAAGGTCATTTAAGACATGAAGAAAAACCTTAAAATGCATTTCCCATAATTTAATTCCAAATATATATTTAATTCAACAAAAATGAAATTTATAAGAAAAGTCGAACATTAGGAAACATCCCTTAGTCAAAGATGAGCCAAAGCAAAAAGAGAACAGAATCCCAATAAATATGATGCCCCCACCGTATTGATTCAGAATTATAAAACTCTTATCTAAACAAAAAATTGCTTTATTCCGTTGGGGAAACCAACTCTAATTCCGAAAGTGACAGCACAGACAGATGAAAGACAAACTGACTATTAGAATTTGTGTACTGTACGCAGTAAGTAAGCGAGATTTTCATTAACCACAAAAAAAAGGGCGGAAAATTGAAAACGAACTGAGTTTGAGCTTTGAATGACACTTTTTCCTTTGAAAAAAATCAGGGCCCTACAGTTTAGCGTTAAATAAATATTGACAATTCTTTTCGGGGAAATTTGCTAAAAAGTTATTTAAATTGAAAAAAAACAGTGGCGACCCCCAGGAAAACACTTCGTGACCATCTTGAAAGCCACGGCCTAGAGGATGGGATCTATAACCCCTGCCTTGTTGTATAATATTTTAAAACAGTACTTTCAAAAGCGTAGTATCTGGCTCATACAATATATAATATCCAGACCCATTGCCAATGTGAGGTCTTTCCTGAAGCAGAATTTTATAAAAAGTTTGATTACAAATCCATGTAATCACGAAATACTTTATTGGAATAGACTTTACAATTGTTCTCAACTGTTAAAATTTTCAAGGACATATGAATACCTTTTTGGGAACTGTATTCAGACAAAAAAGCTTCGCTGATTTTTCGTAACCAGTGAAAAATTTTTACTTAAAATTGTCACGGTCAAAATTTAACTTCTTTTCATGTAACCCGTTTTAAGGAGTTTACTCTCTCTATCCTATTTTATGTAGCAAAAAATAAATTTATAAACGAAACAATTGAATATAAATGACTCAAGCATTGATGTTTCAAAATACTGGGCTTTTGGAATCCTAATTTTTTCGCCAGTACGTAATTTAATAGATAATTGTAACCAAACATAATTTCGTTCATTACTCAGCTAGTTTAGAAGAAATCCAAGAATTATATAAAAACAAAAATATTTTTTAGAGATAGATTGTTATAATAGAAAATTCCAATATTATGATCACAAAAAGAAAGTAATAATCTATTTACTAGATACCTAAAATTAGCAATCAATTATATGAGTCACATTATTTTTTACTAACAAAGAATACAGGAAATAGATGACGTTCAGTATCTTGTGATTAAATACCATTTATTTTTAATGTTTCATGAAAAGGAATTGTTAATTTCGGAGCATGGGAACATTTAATAAACTTCTTCAAAATGTTTTTAAAAAATGTAGAAAGTGTTCATTGTTACTATGAATTTTCATGAAAGAAACGAATGCTAATATACTTATCTTCGTCTTCAGCCTAGAAAAAAAGCAAGGAAAATATTCCAGCACTTGTGGGAGATGACCAATCAACCAATCATGTTGTTATCAATTATTCATCCCTATTTGAGTACGATATATTTAGTTAATCAACCTTAAAATAGACTGCCTTTTCGGTGCAACATTGAAACAATTTTTAATCCATTTTAACCTAAGAAATCTTAGTGACGAAACTGGTCACTTTTGTACCAATCAACGCAACTAGTCTATGTCTATTCTCAGGATATCCTCAATGGAGTAAAAATAGTAAGAGTCGGTGCTTTAAGATCCTAAATGCATTTTCTTCTTTTATTTCCCTTTCCTTTTCTGAACAATTTTACTTGAGATTTTGGACCTATGTCATCCTTTATATAATACACTCATAGACAAAAAAATTAGCGCACCAAGAAGGAGTCGTCAAAATGAAACGAAATTTTACATACGTAATGACTACTTTGATATAAGTAAATGATAAGAAAATCAAAGAAAAAGGATAATTTATTTCAGAGAAAAAGGCAAAAGAACGCAGGAGTTAATAATCCGTTGGACCCCCTCTAGCGCGAATGCACGATGCGATACGATCGGGCATTGAGTCATACAAGTTCTGTATGATGTCTTGAGACATTTCGTTCCATATTTGTTGTAACCTTGCCTCTAGTTCGTTCAAACTCGTGGGATGCCCAACTCGTCGTCCCAAATGATCCCAGATATGCTCGATTGCAGACAAATCTGGGGATCGGGCAGGCCAAGGAAGGGTAGTAACAATGCGGAGACAGTCTTGTGACACCCTTGCCGTATGAGGCCGAGGATTGTCTTGTTGAAAAATGGCTCCTGGGAGCCGTTGCATGAGTGGCAACACATGTGGTTGCAGGATTTCATGAACATACTGGGCTGTCATGGTGCCACGGAACAATACTAGGGGTGACCGTGTATTGTAGGCAATGGCACCCCATACCATCACACCAGCTGTGGGAGCGATGTGTCGCTGTACAGCAAAGGCAGGATTGAAGCGTTCACCACGGGCTCTCTACACACGAACACGATTGTCATCACTGCCGAGATTGAATCTGGATTCGTCGCTAAAGACGACCTGGTTCCATTCCGCTGCAGTCCAGTTTCCTCGTGCGCGGCAAAACTCCAAACGGAGGCGTCGATGGGTGGGCGTCAAGGGCAGCACACGTAATGGGCGCCGCGATACCAACTGTCCTAAAGCCAGGCGCCTTCGTATGGTTCGAGAAGACACAGAGGCCCCTAGTGAAGGTGCTACCTGTGCCTGGATGGCGGCCGATGAAGCAGTTGGCTGTACGCGTGCATTTCTTACGATGTGGCGGTCTTCTCGACGACTCGTCTGTCGAGGGCTTCCTGAGCCTGGTCTTCGTGTACAGGACATCTCTCGGGTCCACTGGTCTCAACACCTCCTCACAACACAATCAGAGGGGCCTAATTGACAAGCTACTCGCCTAGCTGACCACCCAGCTTCCATTATCCCGACGATTCTCCCCCTCTCAAACTGCGACAACTGCTTATATTGTTTTCGAACACGGCGTAATGGCATGTCTATCTCAGCTCTTCCTTTGTAAATGATTCAGCACACTCAAACAGAGCTTTGGTTACCTGTTTTATACTCCACAGAGTACGATGTTCAACGCCCTCTACCGGCTATACGTAATGCGCAATCACGCTGCATTTCTAATCATTGGCATATCTCCCCGACATGTACCTTCATTGCAAGTTTCGTTATGATCCCGCAATTATTTCTTGGTGCGCAATTTTTTTTGTCCATGAGTGTATATTCAGTTAAAATAAACTAGCGAAAATAAAACAGTGTGGAACAGCAGAAAAAATGTACTCCTATGATGTTCTTCAATTCAATCATTTGACTTGTTGGGCATAATTAACATTCACTAGTAGCTATCCCTGATCAGTTCTAGCTCAGAAGTTAAACTTAAGGAAGAAATTTATATCAATTTATAGTCCTTTTACGTATGCATGTAGTAAGATCTTTATGTTGGAACGCATGCAACTATAGAATTGTCACTGATCAAACTGATATAGAAGTACTCAACTATCGGCAGTATCGGCAACTAGGAATATACAATTTAAATTTTCATACGCGTATGCATTACCGTAGATAAAATCCCCTTAGGGTAAAAAATCTGGAGGAAGGTGATATTTTGAAATTCTTTGAAGTTGCAATACTGATTGATATAAAATGAATAATTAGTAAATAGATACTCTCAATATGAAAAATGACTTCACAAATAAGTTCCTCACTTGACAAGAATCTTGACCTCCTTCTGCATGTCCCGCACAGATCATACTGGGAGCAACGTCAAAAAACCTGTGCCATTTTCTACATTTTTCCAGGGATACGACTGGGACAGCAGCTTGCTTCAGTTCCAGCTCGGAGCCCGTACCTAAAGAAGAGAGGACACATTAGATTTTCCAAAATTTTCAAGTTAGCTAAAAGAAAAAAGATTAATGAATTACAAAATTTCGCTAAATCAGAGTGAGACCAAAGATTTTTTGCGGCTATTCTCAGTCTTAACTCTATAGCGCCAATCAAAATGACTGAAAAACAAGCTATACAAAATTGGTAGACATAGGTAAATCTCAATAGCCAGTACTTTCAGAAGTTATGTTAAATATAACTTACGATGATAAGCGTTAACAATGCACGTCTTATTTCCAGCACATATTAAATAAATCTTTACCAACCTTTACAGACATTCCAGAATTTTTTCAATTCGACCAACCTATCGACGAGTAGCTATTGCATTATAGAATGTGTAGAATAATAGCCTCAACTTACGAAGATAGAATGGGGTTCTAGAAAATTTTAAAATCCCATTCCATACCTAGAATATGAAGGACTTTACCATGAAAATTTCTCCATAGAAATTATTCGCTTAAAAGCGGCCTGTTTAGCCCTAATGTAGCAAAAGTCGCTTCAAATCTAACCAAAAAATCATTCATTTATAGACATATAAAACTGCTTTATTAAAAACAGTAAACACATTTGTATTTTCTAATGTCTTTAAACACTAGATCCAGTAAAAAAAATTTCAGTGTTTTACACAAATTTGTAAGCTTATAAGATTTTTATCCGTCTGGAAAAAACCCCAGCTATTTTAAAAATTCCTCTACGGTGGAAAACTGATTTTTTAATTCTCGAAAAACCTAAAAATTGGTTGCTAAAAATTGGCTTATGCTGTTGTTATCCAATATTTTCATCTAAAGGTGCAATTATTTAATAACTTTGATTCGAGAAGGTTCCCTGCGTTACCTAATTTTACACTTTTACTATTCTAAATCTCAGTCAACTTCCTTTAGCCGCAGCCTGTCTCTGTAAGACTTTTTGTAACTCTTAGGGCCTGTTCACTTAGGAGTCCGTTGCGTTAAGTTAAGGAAAAGATGGCGTTGAGAAGAAAATAAACCAATCGTATGCCACCAAACAATTAGAAATGAAATTTTTAACGCCTATGATTGGTTTATTTTCGTCTCAACGTCATCTTTTCCTTAACGCAACGCAACGCAACGGACTCCTATGTGAACAGGCCCTTAGAAGTACAGTATATATTGTTAAAAAATTCAGAGCACTGTTCCAAAAACTAAAGTTGCTGTTGCAACAATTAAAAGCTCCGAGCAGAAATATATATTAATATCCGTGATTTAAAAAAATTTAATATTCCAGGATATTCCAAGGTTTTGAGCTGCTGAAAATTTAAGCTTTGAAAAAAGACTCAGAGTTTGGAAAATTGAAGAATTTTAAAGAGAATAATTCTTAAATGAATACTTCAGTATGGAGGATAGAAGATTTTGTACACAATGGAGCTAGCTGTAAGACAATGAATGCATATGCAGCAATTGTTAAATAAAAGTTAGACTTGCAAGCCTAAAAAGTTGCATAAATAAAAAGTTTATTGCGTGTATGAATAGAAGAACATATCACCACCAACTGGTTAATTTTGAAATTAAGATTTTTTTTTTTACTCCCTTCACTTCAAGAACCTAAGTATAACATTTGAAGTTTCTATGGCAACTAATTCCAAAATCAGGGTTTTATCGTGTCTGGAAATAGAAATTTTTTCGGAGACCACAAGATGAAATAAAAAGTCAAAGGTGGAAGTAAAGTAAGTTATTTTATTTTCAGTAATGAATTTATGTGTGCACTGTTTTGTATACAATATAGGTCTGTTTGTTTTGTTCTTTGAAATGTACTAAAATCATCGTTTTGATGTTTGAACTCTAATGTTAAATTTCAAGTGAAGATGACTGTTTGACTCTAGATGCTGTTGATAACAAAATATTTTTTCTTACTTTTCCCCCCTCCCTTAAAGCCCCCCAGGATCGCTTTAAGGGAGGTTAAATGTTATATTAACAATAATAAGTGATTTAAAAAATGGAAATATGCTTTGCACAGCCTTTTGTTACCGAATAATGTTAAATGGTCCCAGAATTTGAAGCCATTGCGCAGTCTGAGAATAAAAGGGGATCTATTTAAAATAGAGGAAGGTATCATTTTATTGTTATATTAAGTTGATATCTGAGCAAATTGTTTTCTACATAGGGGGGGGGGGGGATTGCTATTACTTTGAGTACCTCGCAAATTAGATCAAGGTGTGGTTGCCTGAATCCGAACACAACATGATTTATAGCTGTGTGTCTAGAAGTGATTCATAATAGAAGCACACTCCAGATGTTTATCGCAGGCCCACAGAAATCGCTATAAAATGACCGTTTTCACCGGAAAATCGCGTTTTTTAGCACTATACACAAATAACGGTAATAATCAAACGAACTGGATATTAGTTATATTCCAGAGGAAATCTTTAAGCATTATTAGATCTGCTATAACTAGCACTTAAATGTAGATGAATCAGCATATATTGTTTATGGTAGTTCGCCAGAATTTGGTCAATTAATGTCAATAACACAGTGGCATTATCAGATATTTTTTTAGAAACTACGACTATATGCTCATACTATTTATGTCCTAAATAAATAGGTTGGTTCACTTCGTACAAAAATTCCAATTACGATAAATTAATAAATGTACTAACCATAAGTTTCTCCCCAGCCCGTAACATAGCATAGTGATCCAGGCAGCAATGTATCATTAGCTGCTGGTAAGCATACGGGAGATACATAATCATTAAGTACTGCAGGTGCGTTCAATTTCACCAAGGCTATGTCATGTTGTTTCCTCACAAGCCACGGTGTTGATAACTATGATGAAAAAATATAATTATTTGAGACACAGTACAAGAGAATATGAAGAGCGTTCCTGCTGCAAGTAATACAGTCAGTATATTAGTGCTTAGAAGTAAAATCGCAAACTTTCTCAATCTCAGATGTATTAATAAAACGTCTCGACCAGAAATATGTTTCGAAATGCATAGAAAATTTTGTAATTTATTTCCGCATTACTTACATAATCACAGCAATTTTTCTAATTGCATAAGAAGTTATATCTACCATGAAAGGTATTTAAAATTTTTCTTTGTAAAAACGCTTTTACTAATGCCGCTGCGTTTTTAAAGACAATTGTAAAAGTTAATTGTAAAATATACAGCATTGTTTGGAAATCGATTTTATTTGAATAAAACAGTGAAAAAATAGCCTCAAATAACTTGCGTAACAGAATATTCAGAACAGACAATATAACTCATTTGTTCTAGATAATCAGTTAAAAAAAATCAGTTCTAGAAAATCAGTTTGCTGTTTATAGCCGAATGAAAGTGTTTCTAATACTAAGTACTATCTGCTGATAACTCATCTCTATTTTCAGCCAAACATTGATTAAACATCAAACAAAAAGTCTGGAGAGGTTCTTTTAATTCCATAGTAGAGCTCTGTATATCACTGGAAAGTTCTATCTGTTATGTAATTTCATGTAGCAATTTATTAAACATAGAATTAATACTACCATGAGGAATGTGAAGAAACTACACAAAGGTAACCTGTGTACTCATTATATATGTTGGTTGTTACTTATACCAGATGGTTTAGACTCAAAGGATTTATGTTAGTTAGATGATAAATATTTTTGTCAGTATCTTAAAAATGAAATAAAGTATATTAACAATTCATTTTATGACGGTACCAAAAAATATTAACATATGCAATTAATTATAACCATATGACCAACAGTAAAATCTGCCCTAAGTGGTAGTTTAAACTTAGATATTTTTCTCAGATATAATAATAAGGAACAAAGCTTAAGGTATGAACTGATAAAAAGCCTTATAATCTTGTTCAGAATATTAAGGAAAGTATAAATATGGGAATAATTAATATTTATATATTAAAAGATATATTTATTTAAAAAAATTCACCAATTTCCTTCATCAAGATTGTCTAATTATCGCAGGAACACATGTATGGACGATTTTTGATATATTTAGCTCGTTAAGGCATTTTCGAATATTATATTATTTCTTTACATGCAAATATGTGTTTTGTAATTTGAAAGATCACTGATGGATATTTTGAGAATTAAAAGTCCATTATAGACATCGGAAGATAAGAGGATATTTTTATAGTAAGTGTACGGTAATAACCGAGCATGAGATACTTTTAATGAGACAAGCGGGCGTCATTAATATGTATTAGAAAGTGTTACATGTAAATTTCATACATACGTCAAACAAATAATTTTTTACTTCTGTGAAAGGTTATTCATATAAATTACCCTTGTCTCAGTAATTTCAAATGTTGTTCTTCTCTTAACAGTTAAAATACTTTGAGTTTCTACCAATAGGTACAATTTACGGATATTCACACTTATTTGGATTACGTTTATCTTGAAGCGATTCTCCAGAGCTTCAATAACTATTTTTATTTCGCCTTATATATAGTAGAAACTTTTTATCAATTCTAGTTATTATCGAAACTTTTATGAATTTTATAAATAATTGATTCTTTTTATAGATTTTGCATATTATCGTTTCCATCACCTTTTTATATAATATTTTATATATATATATATATATATATATATATATATATATATATATATATCACATTTTATCACCGCTACACACCATTCTTATCACCCTTTTAATATTAGTTTTTACACCTTTGCATGTCCTTTTTATTGCAAAGTTTTAGCTCTAAATTTATAATTTGCGCTGTTGGTTCGAGCCTGACACTTTTATATATGAACTCTTTTTTTCAGCTCTAAGTTTTTTTTCAGTTCTAAATCTTATGTTAAGTCTTGTGTATTCGGCTATAAGCATTAGAAGAGAAAGGGGAAATTTTTATATAGCAATTCTATGGAAGTAACTCAGCTACCTTTAACGACACAAGCGTGATTTATTAATTAATATGTTTTAGAAATCCTTCCATGCAAATTTAATACATACCTCAAACAAATGTTACTCATGTTTTCACTTCTGTAAAAGGTTATTTATATAAACTTACCTCTTCTCGGTGATTTCAAAGGGTACCGACTTCTTCTCTTAACGGTTAAAATACTTTGAGTTTCTACCAATAGGTACAGTTTACGGATATTCACGCCTACTTTGATTACGTTTATCTTGAAACGATTCCCCAGAGCTTCGATATAATAGTCTATTATATGTGCAGATGAAGTATCAAAAGCAAACAAAAATAAGCACGAACATTTATTCTAAATTCCTGTAACACTATCTTTCTTCCCCGTTATGTAGATGAGGAGGTATGAAATTACTTAAAATACTATAAAGCGTTGAGAAAATTCAGCAAGTGATTAGAATATCAAAAGATACTTGTTTGCATAGATCTTCTTGAAACCCATGTCACAGATGTTTCCAAAAAGAAAAAGACATAACTGAGACTAAGAATAAAGCATCAACAGTGGTTTTTGTTATCTCTTTGAGGAGATTATAATTCAGAAGGAAAGCACTTGTAAGAAACAAATGCATATATCTCAGATTCACCCTTCCTCCATTTCACGAATTTTAAACTATCATTCAATGAAATTGCAGAATTTCTTTTTATTTTCGAAGAGCTAGATAAGTTGAAAATATTTTCTGTAAAAAATATGTTTACTGCAGAGGCTCACATTACCTTTGAATCATTGATTCCCTTATAATCAGGATGCAAATAGATAGCTTCCATATACCGCAACTGTTCGGTGTCATCAGGGACTTGACGAAAATGCTTTCCAAATAATACATTCCACTTCTGCACATCCAAATTGTCACTAGAAGAATATTCGTTTAACAAATAAGACTATGCATTGAGTTCATAGAAATTTGAACACAACAGAAAACTTTATATACGTCATTTGCTTTGACCATATAGTCTTAAAGTTTTAGTGTACTCTCTGAATTTTCACAGTATTTTTAAACAATGGTTAAATACTTGAAGGTTGTATTAAACAATAAAAATATTTGTTTTCTGCAAAATATCCCCTCTATCCAATATCTCATTAGTTCATTTTTCTTTTACCTAATAAAAGTATTGTCCTAATTTATTTGAAAATAAAATGACCCTTAGTTACTCTAGGATCAAAGTTCACATATTGTTTGTTGTTTAAATAATTTAGTCGGCATTCGGTCCCTTAAATGAGGTCAGAGAGGGTGGGAGAGTGTACGATACCCCCACATGTCGCCCCTGGGGTTCTGGGGGAAAATTGAGGTGGCAGCTAGCTAAGACGGACTCCGACCCTTGTGGTGCTATACAAACCGGAGCCGCACACATCACCCCGAAGCCTATATGGACCTGGTCTGGAACTGCCGGCCAGGGGGCATTAGGAACAAAAAGAATAAGATTATTCGTTATCAAATGGTGATACATTTTGTCTTTGGTTATTAATTTGGTTATTGATGATTTATTTTCTTTTGATTGAATGGCAGTTGGATTATTCTAAAATTACGGGAAGATGTATTTGTGTGATATATAATCAAAATCTATTGAACACGCTTCTCTCCTGTGTGTGAATCCTTTTTTTCATAATACTAATCACTTCTACCTTCAACTCATCGTCATGGTCTTATTTTTGAAAAGGACCTAAGTAAAACATTTTATTTTTTTTTTCAAAGTTGACATGGAAAGCAGCGAACAATTTCCTTCAGTTTATGTTTAGATTATATTGAAAGTTTATAAAATGACAATATTTATAGCAATAAATGGGAAAGAGGGTGAAGGATTATTCTCGTTCTTGCATTCAATTATTATCAAGGCTTATTTAAATATAAGCGAACACAAACTGACACATATTTATCAAGACAAAGATTTGAGTTAAATGACTAGTATGATTTCAGACAAATAACTCTTTCTTTGACATTGAAAAAAAAGTATAGCTAGGTTTTAGGAAACCTTTGAGAGTTTTTTAACGTGTATATTTACAATCAAAATCATGTTATATTTCCCAACTTTTAAATAGAAATATTTACACAAAATTGTTTTATGCAAACGTTTTGAAACTCGCATCATTCACAGTTTATTTAAAAAATTCAAATTTTATATCCTGTCAACCTTATAAAGGAAGCATTTTATTATGCAAATACACTGGGGAACTTTTTTGGGTGGAGCTTAACAGCTAAACAAATAATTGATTCGTCAGGGACGAAACTTCCACTAAACACATTTGAAGTTAGAGCGTGAAGAGTGCACGAGATAGTACTGAGGGTGCTTGCCATAATATTGTCCATATGTTAGAAAAAAATTACATGTGGGGATATGGGTTTTACTGTTGTCAGCATTTAGTTGCCTGGTCATCTCTGAAATTTCGATACACTAATCAAATTCTTCTTCAGGCGAATCTCTCTTCCTTAGGGATTCACAAATAAAGGCATTAATTTAATAACCGTCATAATTAAATGTTGATTTTCTGAAAACTTTTAAGCAAAGCCTCATCTTTGAAGGTTACTTAACTAGTGGTAAAGTATCGAGGGCTCGAAGTAGCCTAGCTGTAGCGCTTTGGCTTTTGGTGTTGAGGGTGCTCGGATCGAACCTCGAAAAGCGCCATTAACCTCCGTATCTCAGCCGGATATGGGTACGTTAAATACGTAGACCGAAAATTACCACTATGAGGTCACAGAGGGTGGGAGAGGGTACATTCCCACCAGATTCCAGCCCTGGGGATGATCCGTCGAAATTGGGGAAGGACCTGGCTAAATCGGACTCCGATTCTTGTGGTGCCATTATAAACCGGACCCCTCGGCTCGCTATCCTTTATGGACTTGGTCTGGAACAAATTCCTCCCAAGGGGCATTAGAAACAACAACAACAACAACTGAAATATTGAACATCAGTAACATGCATCCACTTTAAATGTTCATCCTTTACTGTCTATCATATTTTATTTCTCCACATAGACTAGTATGGCAAGTTCTGAAATATTGCATGCTGATCATTATTTTTTTTGCTTTGAGACAGTAAACTGATAGTGCATTTAGCCAGCTAACGGTTATGTAACCAATAATAGAGCCGTTACTGGAGCATTAAATGTTAAACTTATTAACAGCATCATAACGAGATATATTTCATGTTTCAGAGATCCCAAATATTTATGAATACAACTTTACTTTTTAAAACAATGTCCAGCAGTTAACATCCATTGGGGATGAATTAGAACACCTCCGCACCAATGACTGTAAGGTTCCTTGCCAACAAGACGCAGAGACGCTTGCCACGGCCAGCTTCCAGGAATTGCACGCACTCCGCCAACTATTCGACTTCTTTCAAATACTGGCTGTATTTTAGGCATGCCACATTGGTAATCCTTCAGGTGATAGTTTTCTGTAAACGGAGAAAAATTGGAAGATTAAAACCAATTAATTTTCGTTCATTCTTGGAGAGAGGAAAAATAATTTTGTTTTAAAAATGTACAAAATAAGCTTAGCTCTATGCGAAGTCAATATACCAGCTGTCAGAATAGGATGTAGTTTTATGGCTTAAATTAGAGATAAACCGTACTTCTTATAAAAATTTTCAAACATGACATTATTTAGTTCAAGATATGTTATAATCTAATTATTTTCGGTTTTTCCTTTTTACGTTTCTTTTTTCCTTTTTACGTTCCTTTTTACGTCCTTTTGACTGGTTGATTTTTTTTGATTTTTATGAGAAAAATCAGCAAAGGATATGCTGCACCATACCAACAAAACCTGTAAAAAGAAATCATAAAAGAAAACAGGAAAAAAATGTCATTCAGTAAGGTTGCATTTTATCCAGAATTGGTGGGTGTCTAAAGTAATTTTTAGATACAGTGGAGTCCCTATAATCCGAACTTCGATAATCCGATAGTTCGATTAATCGGACAATAAAATCATAGTGATACTAAGTAAAACAAAGTATATTTCTGAAAATTACAAGAAAATTCATGGTTTGAAAAAATCTGTTAAATTTTTTTGTCTAAGAGAAGAATATTTCTCCCTTGAAGTCAAATTATGCTATCACGTCAGAAAATGGTGTCCTCTGGTATCGCGGCGGAGTGTTGCTCTACGTAGCGTTGCAGCCGCGGCGTTTGAGTGGGATACCCTCTGTTCGCTGTCACCGTCTGTATCACCTTCACTCTCATCTGAGAAGTTGACATGTTCTGTCAAAACCATTTCAACAATCTGCTGATTGTCTAAAATCCAACTGTCGAGCACTATGACGCATTGTTAGAACAACTTACTCTACTGCACTGTACTAGGCAGCGTTTCGCTCTCTTATCACCCATTTCGTCCCGAGATTTGGTTATGTTTAGACAGACCTTATAAAATGTACTGTGTAATCACACGTAATATGAAATATATATGTAATCACACGTTATTATGTAATTTAAGTTTATTTTTAGAAAAATTTCACTTAATCTAAAAAATTCATTAATCCGAAAAAGGTCTGGTCCCAATCATTTCGGATTACAGGAACTCCACTATATTTTTATAATCGTTCTCAAAATGCGTAAACTAACTTTAAAGCGGCATTTCTGTGAGCTGTATACAAGGTGTTTTTTTTTTCTTAAATGGAAACTTAAATGTGTTGCAATTTTAATATTTAATCACTTAATTAAATTAAAGTGAAAAAGCGGCTAGTTAAATACATTCTGAGACAAAATATATAGAAAAACTGGGCCGAGGTGGCCTTGTGGTACCGCGCCTTGTGGTCTTTCCTTGTACAGGCCTTGTGGTTTTTCGGTGCTGAGGGTGCTCGGATCGAATCCCGGCGAAGCGTCACTAAAATACCTCCGTTTGTGTCGTCCCTTCATAGGGGGTAATGCTAGTCCGCCTATACGTCACTCCCATAATAAAACGGCCAGCAAAAGCTACAGTGAATGACAGGGGAATGTCCTCCGACAAAGTGCCTACGCATTGGGGAAAAAATATATAGAGAAAAACAACCCTGATAAAATTGCTTAGGATCCATAAATCTTAACATGCAAACACGTCATAAAGAGTGTTACTCGCTTTCATTGACAAATTTTTTCATTAATGAAACTGCCACCTTCATGTAAATAATCTAACGGAAGCGTACCGATGATGGCGCGTCTAAAAATCCTATTGGCAGCATGGTGAATTTGGACAATGGTGCCTAGTTGGACCACAAGAATCTGATAGGTTGAGCCTGTAAATCTGGAACTTCTGAATGATGGATGATTGTTGTGGGATGTTGTGTGTCTGGTAATTAAGGTTGAACAGGTTACACACATTCGTCACGAGGACAGTAAAAGTCATTAACATCGACAGGAGTTAAAACAACGCCACCCAATTTGCTATGTATAAATCAATGATACTTTTATTGATGTATCATTACAGGGTGGCTGACAGAGGTTAAATTCGTACGTCGATGACGTTAATGTCTAAGACTAATCACGAACATGGGATTATTCCTTGAAGAAAAAAAATGCGAAAACCATCCAAGTATACTGTCTAGAGATGACTTAGGATTTTCCCTGGAATTAGAAAATCGAGGAATTTTGGTTAGAAAGAAGTTCCTGCAAACTACATCATCCTAATTTCACTCTAAATAGCTTTCATGGTTTTGGAATCCTGGCAAAAGTTACAGGATATTTGGACCTATTACCACGATATGTGTTGGAGTGTTCTTATTCTCATATTTCAACTGTAGATGGAAAATTTGCAACTCATTAATTTTCATCGTTAAGGGCAAACCTCCTTTGGATGTATGCATTATTTTACGACTAAAATTTTTGACAGATTTTTATCAACACGTATACTAAAATCTCTCAGTTAATCTATATAATAACAGCTGAAGGTAAACAAATGTTAGTTTGTTAGTGAGCAGACACGGGGACGGGCTAATCTCGCGAACCGAGCATAGCAGGATATCGCGACTGGTACCCATGGACGCGGTCGGACGAGACGCGTGCACTGATACCATCCTCAACTTTCAAAACTTTAAACTTTTTAAATTATTCAATTAAAACCGCCAAACTCAAAAGAAGCGGGTAATAGAAACAGATGTCATTCCGGGTGGGCCAGCTCCTTTCCGTTTCGCAAATTTCCACTATTTTCATGCATGCAAAATTTAAATTTTCCGCCCACCAGTCGACAAATTTTTTATTTCCATGTGTTCTACAACTCTTCAACTTTAAGGATATGCACATTTTCAAAAAGTTAAAAATGTTTTTCACTGCAAGCGAAACTTTTTCCCCAAAGCAGTTTTCCGAATTTCACGAAATCGACAATTTTGATGGACAAATATTTCGGTTTTCTGCTCCTATTAATATCAATTTTACGATTTATCGGTATTTTATAGATGTTCAGCTTCCAAAATATACCAAATACATTTAATATAAAAAATGTTATCATTCTAAAAAAGCGTACTTACAAAACTCACTTTTGAAATTTCCCGCACTGATCGCCATTGTATCTTAATGTAACTTGAATGCCGAGTTCGTAATTTTTCGACTTATTATTTTACTCACTAATAATTCCAGCAAATTCGTGAAATTTATTTCTAATTAATGAGGAAGTGATGAATATTCTTCCGCCACCAATTTTGAATTCATCAGAACTGTCTTTCTATTTTTTAAAGCAATTTTTGCCCCATGAGATGTAATGTTTACATTCCGCTATGTTGCCAAAAGGAAAATAACCAAATGCCAAAATAGTTGAGAACGAGTCATTTATTTAATAATTGAAATCCAGAAATAATTTTAAAGCACAAGAAATAATTTTTGTTTTAGGAAATGAGAAGTTAAAATCTTTAGAATTTATTCTAATTCAATGAACTTTTTTTTTTGTTTAAAAAGCAAAATTTGAGAACGGAAATTTGAAAGAATTATTTCGAAAGCAAAAATCCGAAATTTGATAAAGAGAATTTTAAATAATTATTTCGTTTTTAAAAATTCTAATATATTTTTAAAAGTCCTTTAACAGTTTTTAATCTTTAAGAAATAAAAACATATTTTAAATCGAAAAAGCAACACATCGGGTTGCCACTCAGCTAGTCTATATAATAACAGCTGAAGGTAAACAAATGTTAGTTTGTTAGTCAGCAGACACGGGGACGGGCTAATCTCGCGAACCGAGCATAGCAGGATATCGCGACTGGTACCGATGGACGCAGTCGGGCGAGACGCGTGCACTGATACATCCTCAACTTTCAAAACTTTAAACTTTTTAAATTATTCAATTAAAACCGCCGAACTCAAAAGAAGCGGGTAATAGAAACAGATGTCATTCCGGGTGGGCCAGCTCCTTTCCGTTTCGCAAATTTCTACTATTTTCATGCATGCAAAATTAAACTTTTCCGCCCACCAGTCGACAAATTTTTTATTTCCATGTGTTCTACAACTCTTCATCTTTAAGGATATGCACATTTTCAAAAAGTTAAAAATGTTTTTCACTGCAAACTAAGCTTTTTCCCCAAAGGAGTTTTCCGAATTTCACGAAATCGACAATTTTGATGGACAAATATTTCGGTTTTCTGCACCTATTAATGTCAATTTTACGATTTATCGGTATTTTATAGATGTTTAGCTTCCAAAATATACCAAATACATTTGATGGAAAAAATGCTATCATTCTAAAAAAGCGTACTTACAAACTCACTTTTGAAATTTCCCGCACTGATCGCCATTGTATCTTAATGTAACTTGAATGCCGAGTTCGTAATTTTTAGACTTATTATTTTACTCACTAATAATTCCAGCAAATTCGCGAAATTTGTTTCTAATTAATGAGGAAGTGATGAGGATTCTTCCGCCACCAATTTTAAATTCATCAGAACTGTCTTTCTATTTTTTAAGCAATTTTTGCCCCATGAAATGCAATATTTACATTCCGCCATGTTGCCAAAAGGAAAATAACCAAATTCTAAAATAGTTGAGAACTAGTCATTTATTTAATAATTGAAATCCAGAAATAATTTTAAAGCACCAGAAAAATTTTTTGTTTTAGGAAATGAGAAGTTAAAATCTTTAGAATTTATTCTAATTCAATGAACTTCTTTTTTGTTTAAAAAGCAAAATTTGAGAACGGAAATTTGAAAGAATTATTTCAAAAGCCAAAAACCAAAATTTGATAAAGAGAATTTTAAATAATTATTTCGTTTTTTAAAAATTCTAATATATTTTTAAAAGTCATTAAACAGTTTTTAATCTTTAAGAAATAAAAACATTTTATTTTAAATCGAAAAGGCAACACATCGGGTTGCCACTCAGCTAGTCTTTCTATTAACAGCTGAAGGTAAACAAATGTATGTTTGTTAGTGAGCAGTCTGGGCGACACGGGGACGGGCTAATCTCGCGAACCGAGCATAGCAGGATATCGCGACTGGTACCGATGGACGCGGACGGACGAGACGCGTGCAATGATGCCATCCTCAACTTTCAAAAACTTTAAACTTTTTAATTACTAAATTAAAACTGCCGAACTGAAATGAAGCGGACAACAAAAACAGCTGACATTCCAGATGGGCCTGTTCCTTTCCGTTTCGCAAATTTCTACTATTTTCATGCATGCAAAATTCAACTTTTTCGTCCACCAATCGACAAATTTTTTATCTCCATGTGTTCTACAACTCTTCATATTTAAGGATATACACATTTTTATAAAGTTGAAGATCTTTTTCATTGCAAATGAAGCTTTTTCCCCAAAGCAGTTTTCCGATTTTCGCGAAATTGACAAGTTTGATGGACAAATATTTCGGTTTTCTGCAACTATAAATGTAAATTTTACGATTTATCGGCATTTGCTAGATGTTCAGCTTCCAAAATATACCAAATACATTTAATAACAAAAATGTTATCATTCTAAAATAGCGTACTTACAAAACTCCCTTTTGAAATTTCCCGGGCTGATCGCCATTGTATCATAATGTAACTTGAATGCCGAGTTCGCAATTTTTCGACTTATTATTTTAGTCACTAATAATTCCAGCAAGTTCGTGAAATTTGTTTGTAGTTAATGAGCAACTGATGAGAATTCTTCCATCAGCAATTTTGAATTCATCAGAACTGTCTTTCTATTTTTTTAAGCACTTTGTCCCCCATGAGATTAAATATTTACATTCGGCCATGTTGCCAAAAGGAAAAATTATTAGTTGAGAACGAGTCTGAGAACAAGTCATTTAATAATTGAAATCCAGAAATAATTTTAAAGTACCAGAAATAAGTTTAGTTTTAGGAAATGAGAAGTTAAAACCTTTAGAATTTTTTTTTTTCTAATTGAATGAACTTTTTTGCTTAAAAAGTAAAATTTGAAAGAATTATTTCAAAAGTCAAAAACCAAAATTTGAAAAAGAGAATTTTAAATTATTATTTCGTTTTTTAAAAATTCTAATATATTTTTTAAAGTGATTAAGCAGTTTTTAATCTTTAAGAAATAAAACTATTTCATTTGAAATAGAAAAAGCAACACATCGAGTTGCCACTCAGCTAGTATAAAATATATCTTATATATTTAAACTTATATTAACAAAGAAATCACACTGACTATTCATTATAGAGAAAAGGTAAATATTATGTATTTATATTAGTCATTTTATTCGGAAAAAAACAAATAAAAAATTTAAGATTGTATGATGCTTTGATTAATAATCATAGTATGTATTTTTATCTTCAATTATCTTAGAATTTGTTAACATAAAGTAGTTTATTAGCAAAAAAATTGAGAAATTATAAAACCTGATATAGGTTTAAATGCTTTTTGCCAAACTTGTAAATCTATCATAACTTTTTTTGTCTTTCATTTCATTACTCTACATATTTTCCTGCGCAATGAAGTCATAAAAATACGAAAATTAAACCAGAAAATTCTCTTTTCGAGTTATCATTTGCATAAGATTTTAACTCATGGTATAACCGTTCAAAAATTAGACATAAAAATTTTTACAATAATTCAAAACCTCTTTGTATAATCAATGACCTCCTAATGAGAGGGGGGGGGAGGAAGAATGTTTTGCCTTTTACAAAATCTTTTACCCTAAGAATTATTAAAAATCGATAGAAAAACAAAGTTATAGTATTCCAATATTAAAGGCAATCGACAAAGCTTAGGTATTCTTTCTTAACCCCCAATCACAACTAGAAACTTATTCTGGATAAGCCAGTGACTATATATAGTGACTATAACGAATTCACTCATAGAACTTCTGTAAACTAAACAAAATTTTGGGTCTAGTATCCATGTACAAATAAAAATAATATTGCTATGAATTTTACGGGTCTATGGTAATCTCGCCAAATATCAGTTATCACCAAATTGGCGATGGGTTTGGTGACTTATTTTGGTCACCAAATTTGGCGATATGGCGCCAAATGGTCGCCAACATTCTAGACCTTTCCGGAATCTTCTAGTGATATCTAGCTGGTTGACCGATAGAGGGCACTTTTTTGTCTATAAATATACCTGACATTGGCATTGGAACTCGTGTTTTTTTCCTGCTGAGAATTGAATGTATTGAAAGTGCGTTAGGCGTGTATTGTATTGAAGACTCTGTTATCCTGACTTGCATTTTTAGAGTTTTCTGCTGTATAGAAGACAGTTGTTACGTGTTTTCTTTTTAATTTGTGTATGCGCCTGAAGAATTTACAGAATAATAAATTTTACTTTGTGTGTACTTTCTGAAGAGATTTAATTCAATCCTATCGAACCCAGGAAAGCGGAACAATATAATTACGGTAACAGTATAATTTGAAAATTCATAAATGCCGAAGTATAAGCATGTGATAATGTGCTGTTTCAGATAACAAAGCGCGTCATAGATAATAAGATGTTTAGACATTTTCATACCACTTCATATATTTATGAATGTACTTTCTTTCGAGTGCGCTATCTTTCAAATTGATAAACAGGTATTTGTTGTCAGGATGTCCTACTTTCTTAAAGAGGTAAAAATTCAATGTCCGCATGATATAATTCTCTTTTCTCTTCCTGCCTATCTCTTTCAAGTTAAGGCTGCTGTGTACGAACCCTATTGGATTCCCCCACCTCAATGTTAACCAGTAGAGAAAATTTGTCAAAGGATTGCTGACTTGGATTTAAAGTTTTTTAATTGTACTCCGTAATAGAGCAAGAAATTTTACACCTTGGGGAATTTTTCTTTTTTTTTTAAATGCAAATATTTTAAAATTTAAATTATTAGGGAAAAAATCTGGTCTTGTGTGTTTTAAACGCTCATAAATTCCTTTGATGGACGAAATTTATAAAATGAATCCTGTTGCAAGGTTTGGAAAAGTTACTGTTACCTGAATGTACCATTTTTGATTATTAGAATTTATGTAGCTGTAAATAGTAGACACATTTTCTCCGTACGATAACTTTGAGTTGAACAAGTCCTAAAGAGTTAGTACACATCAGCCTTAATACAAAATTCTAGAAACTCTATGTTCATTGCAAAAGTCAGAAAGTGTTGTATTTTTCTTGGTAACTACAGTTATCGAATTTTTCTTGCCAGACGTTTCTCCAGAGGAAAATTTAGGGACTTAACTTCTGACACCCTCAACTAAACTGGTTTTAAAAAGTCACAAATTTACAAACTCCCGAGATTTTACTATACCATAACCTAAGAGGTCTGAAGTTCAAGGATTTTAATTAAAGAGTTAAACTACTTCCCTTCAAGTTATTGCCCTCAGAGGTGGGAAAGGGAATAAAACTTTATTCAATTAATTCAGCTGGAAAATTTCTATTGAGGACTTTCCAGGTTCAGTCCAAAAATTCCACGCCTATGTAGAGTGTTGGAATGATAAATGTGGCTAGATAGTTCTGTAGTGAGTCGTAAAATTAAGGTAAAGGATACGGAAGTTAGCTGTGTCATTTCTGCAGAGGCAATTTGACTAGTCAAGGAAGTGTTATTGAGGACGTCCGAGGTCTATGCGTGTAATACACTAAACCCAACCTTGTATGTTACTAAAACCTGCTGTGTTACAGTGTAACAAGACCACATGCTAAAAAATCTTATCTCTCATCTGAAATAGAAAAATGACACCAATAAAAGATAAATGAGTAATGACGACAAAAAAATTATGAACCATGGAACATATTTATTCTTATCAGTTAAATTCCTCGTGCGGGGAAGAAAGGGTTGGTATATCACGCTTCCAGTTTGGCTACTTTTCGCCTCCCTGAGATACACATGCATAATCGCTTCTCTTTGTGTCGCTTTGTTTTCGCAGTTTTTCTTGCCGCTTAGCGAGCGCTCTTCGCCAAATTTGGCGGACTGTTGGACAGATGCAAAACTCATCAGCCACGTGCAGAACAGAGATCCTTCCCGACCCGTTGGACGACAGACTCCAGAGAAGTTTCTTTTCAGGATGTCTAGGATGATACATGACAGTTGGACTTGGAAAACGGTGCTGTTTGCATAAGGACTCAAGATTCATTCACCGGTCTTCATAATCGCATAGAATGCCAAACACTCTGTATTTTGGGGGACTTAAGCCACTTTCTTCATATTCCGTCAAAATAAATATGTTCCATGGTTCATCATTCTCGAGGAATTTCACTGATAAGAAAGCGGGGAGCTTTCTTAGCGCTAAAAAGTAGGTTTTGGTTGAATAAAACTGGGCAGTCAAGGGGCAGTATCCATATTTACGTGATACGCGCAACCCTTGGTGGAAAAATCCCATATGACAAATATAGTTTTAAAGGGCGGTACAAAATGTTACGACATCCTGTTTCTAAGTTGAAGATTGGGAAAAATGTTTATTAGCAGATCTATAGAGCATGCAAGGGAAAATGTACAACGAAGCTGTCTCACCTATGCAAAATTAAAACCTAGAATTTAAACCACCGAATTCCTCGAGTTGGTAACAGGAATTAAAATAAATGCAAATTACCACCCTTTCAAAAAATCTTACTCAATCCATGGCATTCTAGGTTTAATAATTTTTAAATTACACTTTTTTCAATGAACTTAGATTCTTTCTTGTTAAGTGGTCTGGCAATGATTTTTTTTCAAATTGGTTTTGAATATGTTCTTGCAATTTTTCAAACAATAAAATTTGACGTCACTGACGAATTATTTTTGATGAAATAGTCTGAAGATCTCATTTTTAAGGGCTGAAGGCATCCGTCAAAAAATACAATCTCGAAATTTTTGCCCTTTACCCGACAGGTCAAAACTACCCAGGTCCTAAACCATAACTGGGAATTTAAGAGTAGTAGTAAAAGAACCAGCTTCTTTTTCCGCCACAGAAGTGTAGTTCCCATAAAACATTGAGATTCTTTTTAATTTATTTAAACATTCTGCAAATGAAATGAATAGACACTAATAGAAATTATTAAGGTTGTAATGAAGTTGACTTAACTGCACTCGATCACAAGTCTTTATTTCAAACTAAAAAATCCTCTACAGGGAAGGGATTGTCTGCATACTTGGCAGATTTACAAGCCTCTACGCCAAGTCACGTTTCTTTTCTAACTAACTTAATAAGGTTAATAAAAACACGCGTTTTCACTTTTGTTAAGTTTCATATCTGCGGATGTTGTGGGTGGAAAAATCTTGTAAATGATATTATAAACTTTTGTCGGGCCAATCAGATATTTCTGCTTCTAAATTTCAGGCGGGAAATGTCTTTCACAGAAAATGTCTACAATTAAAAGCTATCTTCTATCACTGTATGAAAGTGAGCTTCCTGAAATAAATTAGTTTGTGTATGAAAGAGTGTATCCCTGAAGTAAATTAGGGCATTGATTTTATATGACGTAAATAAACGTTTAAAAATCCATTTAGAGTTTTTAGCGCAGCATTCTCATATCAGTGCGGATTAATGGCTTTGTAACGTGGATTTTATCGTTACAGTTTTCTTATTAATTGCACCTACTTTAAATACGAGTAATTATTAATTTAAAGGATGTAATCACCTTAATGTTTGTAAGGTTAATATTAATCTTAGGATCTTTCGCTATAAGCATTTTAGCGTAATTCATGTATCGCCCCTTTTTTACGTGGGAGGTCTAAAATGGTATGTCTTTACTCCAGTACTATCTATTGATAGCATCCGCTATTTTGTTCAGCAATGTATATTTTTTCCAAGAACCCAATTTAAAAGTAGTTTCGTTTATTTGAAACTGCAATTTACTCGTACAGATAATTGGATGTTTTATGGCTTGTTGCCGACATGTTAAAAAGGACCGGACGTTTTCCATCCAGGGGTAGTAGAAATTGCTTTTTAATTGGCATTAGGTACAATAGCGCGGACATTCCGTATTCATTTCCCAGATTTTAATCTACGACATCTGTTGGCGACCCCAACCATCCCCGTGAGAAAATTCTCAAATGGTTCTCCTCCTGGCCTCGAGCGAGTTTCGCCAATCATATTCGGCGCCGCTTCACGTCACTCTTGGCTAAGTCCAATCAGCGGCCATCCCACTCTTTTCGCTCCTACTTGGCTATTTTTTTTGGCGGTGAATCGCCGTTTTTCTACTTACGAAGGCTTGTTCTTTTCAGCGTTTACCGATGAGTTCCGATACTACTCGCCTAGGCACACCGGTAGGCTCTCCTCGTATTTGGCGATACTTTAGTTTAAAATTAAGTTAATACAACCCTAGCCTGTGTTGCGCTTTGTCCAGTATGAAAAGAGATTACTCAGTCAGATTCATATAGAGCTACTTTTTTTTATAGCTAGCTGCTTCCTTTTTTTATGCTTAAGCACCGCTTTCAGTTCGGCTTGCCGACTGTTGGGGAGAGCTAATCTTCGTGATATTTTTGCTTTCATTCTTCATTACTACTGTTAGCATTGACCGGAGTGGTCATCATGTTTTGAGCTCAGGTTAACTGGAGCTTTTCATCGCCCATGTATATAGCTTATTATAGCCCTTGTATTTTTCTATTCAAGAGATTTAGTCAACGATCGTTACTATAAGATTTTTTTTCGTAACCAAGTTTAGTTTATTTAAGAAATACTACTAGAAAGTTGACAGTGGAGAATCTGGGTATTTGCGGTTAATCTTCACTACCCTTCGACGATCCGGTCTGTAGGCATTCATTTACCGAATGTGTCTTCTACGAATTTCACTACATGTTCTTACTTCCGATCTCCAGCTTTTCAGCGTCGCAGAACTGTATAGTACCTTCCATTGTGCTGTATAGTGAATGATAACTTTCTTAGTCCGAAGAACTGTTCCTGAATTCGTACTCACTACCTTCCTTTTTAAAAGTACTCTTTTACAGAACTATTTAATAGTACTTTCTCATGTGCTGAACTCTCCTTGGACGTGTCTTCAATTCTTCAGTACAGAACTTTGAATGGTAATAACCTGGTAGTCTTCCCTCAGCTCATACATCGTTTTAGACACTAAGACTGTAAGGACTTGTGTTAATTTAATTTAAGTTTCCACGCCACAGAAGCGTGCCGAATTCATCATAATTCCACGGTAAACATAAATCCGTTAGTACAGGCTTTATGGGGCATTCACGTGTTCAGACACTAGCATGACCTCTTAAAACCCTTTCAGGGGAAACAACCTCTACCGTTTGCACGGTGCGGATTTTTTTCCCGGTTTTTTTAGCCTACAAAATCTTAAAAAACTTTCCAATCAAAGGTTACAAAATGTTTTTACTTCTTTAAACTGATAACAGATGCCAGCACTACCCATTTTCTGCTCATTTAACTGAAATACATTGAATGCAAGTGAAAAGAAGACTAGATTTAGGCGTTCGTACTGTGCAAACGGCGCTCCTGAAAGGGTTAATCGAAAGTATTAATGCTTACAGCCCAACAGGTAAAGAAAAACTAAGCAGGAGTCTTTCAAGTTTTCCCTCTGACATAGAGAAATGTATGTTTAAATATTATGTGAAATATAAAAACCTTATAAGGAAGAAACATACTTTTCCTAAAGCTATTATGACTAATCTGCTACGTAACTTTATATGAATCCATTTTCCTTATATTAAAGTGCAACTAACTGACTACACCTACTGCAGAATTGGAAGTCACTTTGAATTCCAGATGGATGGGATAAACTTTTACATCCTGTCATGATCTTCCCCAACAAGCCTCACAAAGTTAACAAAGTATTCAAATCTTAATTTTCGAGTTTGTTATTCGTTTTTTTTTGTACATCTCAGAACCTCAAAATATTTATTGACGTTTTATTGAATATCCTAAATTTTTAAGAAAGCAATATTTTCATAACCCCTTCATGACGTTCAAAACTGTAGTTCATAACCCGTTAAATTTCCCTTCTTTAGTATTCTTATCCATGACTTTTCTCTCCATCATCAGAGAGAATTCTTGCAACCCTCAACAACTCATAATTCAATGACTTAGAGAAAGTATAACAAAGTATATTAGTAGCGGAGTTCATGGAGCTAAATCGGAGTTCATCGATCATGAAATAATATGCTGCTATTAAAACTGAACTAAATTTATAAGAAAAAAATAAATATAGCATTAATGACGCTTGCCAATAAAATGTGAAAATACAAATAGAGATAAACGTAAGCAATTCAAGGCAGTTACATACAAACTTAAAGATTTAATATTGCAAATTTTTATGACCACAGAGCATTTGAACACCAAAAATATTACTTTTTCATGGATGCAATTTCAAGATCAGTTAAGAGTACATGAATAATTTAAATGAACTAAGTCATGAGGGGTGTTCTTTCCTTACCACATTTTTCTTCATCAGACCCGTCTCCACAATCATCGGTGCCATCGCATTTCTTATCGGAATGAAAGCACTTTGCTCTGTGCCGGCATCTAAACTGGTTTTGATGGCATTTCACTGTAATTACGAAAAAAAATTGAGAATATGTTCGTTAGTGGATGGAAATTTCAATAAGTCGGAAAAACTTGAGCTGCCATTTTTGCAGCATTCTGTCACATAAGTTAGTCACGACGGTGTATCAAATTATTACGTCTTGATATTGGACTCTTCAATAATAACCGATTAATTTCATGTATCTCAAAATGAGCAAGTAAAGTATTACGTTATTATTTTGTGTTTGCTAAGTATAGATTATATGTTCCCTTTGTTGGAATGAGAAGCAAACACTCAGAAACAAACTTTGTATCTTCTTATATGATAAGAAGATAGAATGTCTATACCGTTTATACGATGCAGATGAGTAAAGTGGGAAGATGTGAGCCGAAGTATTTGGGGTTTTAATCAGCCATTGAATGGCGCAGCCGATATTAAGAAATAAAGATATTGACTTTGACAGTCGTCAAGGACTTCTAGCTTGTAATGCTGTAAAATAGGGGTTTGTTACCTGGCTTAAGAATTACTTAAGCCAGAAGTTAGAAGCGAACTACTAGAAGTTAGAAGCAGCGTTATATCGCTCCCAGGCAAGAAATGTGACACAAATCGAAAATGCAGTATTTGAGAAAAATCAACTTAAATAATACTATACAGCTTGAACTAGAATTACAATAAAACTTATACAACTGCCCTCGGGTGTACAAACTGCAAGATAGAGATGTGTCGCTTTTCGTGCACGATGGGGCACTCCATAGATATTTTTCAATGACATAACCTCAAAGTTGCCATTTTTTTATTTGTGTCGTTTTTCTTGCTGGGCTGCGATATGTTAAGAGCTGTGAGCTCCAAATGGAGATATGTTGTAATCCAGGGGAAGTTTAGTATATTTTTTTTGTCCTCTAATTTAAATTGAAAGCTCAAATCAAGTAAATAAATTCCAGTTTGTAGCAGTTCATAATCACTCATCGACCATTTAAATTTTAGATCCCTCCTCTTAACATCTTAATTAGGATGGCAAATTGATTTATTTTATCCTGCCACGGACAGTCAATAGAATTTAAGCTATCAGTTGAGGATAACATTCAGACTTTCGGTGGAGTATTTTCAAATATCCCATTTAAAAGAAAATGAACTGTATAAAACAAGGGAGAACTTCATGAATCCAAAGATTTCATAAAAATGGTTTTACTATGCAGGTTTTTTGCTGTAAAATTAATTATGCAGTCTCAGAAAGAAAACAAACAGGAGATCCAGCAGAACATAGACAAGTCTCAGTATTATCTTTTAGATATAACAGTGAGGAAAGAAATAAAAATTCTAGAAGATGACAGAAAATTCCTCTTATTGTTATTTCACTAAAAATAAGCGTATTTTTAATTCCGAATAATTATTTTACTCATTCTAAGTTCTAAATAAGTTTCAAATACTATTTTTTATCACCTGAGTCTAATATTTCTCTGGAGAATTGTTCACAATGTATAAAACCATGCAGAGTACACAATGTGATAAGAATTAAGTATTCATTTATTTTCTAGAGTTCAGATGAAAGTAATTTGCTAGACATTTACAGAAATAGAAGACTGGGGGGGATCAGACAGTCGAAGTGACGTAAAAAATTGGGAGAGAAAAACTAAGGGGAGTGATTATTATAAGGTTCTGGTGTCACACAGTCATTACACGGTTTGAAAGTCTTTTCTGGAATATGAGCAGGTAAAATCAAAATGAAAAAAATAAAAACATACCAATTGGAGGAACTTGTTCGAAATAGAAATTGAATCCAACATCCCGAGGAATCCTGCCACTTACGAAATTGAGATAGATAGAATTTGTCTTTGAAGTGTATGTCGCAGGAGAGTAGTAACCACAGTATGCTCCAATTTTCTTATGATTCGGTGGTTCACCTTCAAACAAATACAGGTAATCATAGCTACAGTCAACGTTCATGCCAAAATACATCTTTTTTAAATTTATAACCTGGAAAGAGAAAGATATGGAAATTAAAAAATGGAATTTTTTTGTACAAATGGGGCTAGTTGAAAAATCCGCTGAAACAAACCTGTTAACATTTTATCACAAAAAAGGCAAATTTGATTCTTTACAAGAGTAAGACAGAAGTAAATTTGATGACTACTTATATATTTATATCTATATACATACGCATGCACGCACGAACGAACGAACGAACACACACACACACATATATATATATATATATATATATGTGTGTGTGTGTGTGTATGTATATAAATATATATATATATATATATATATATATATATATATATATATATATATATATATATATATATTCACACTATCTCCCAGTAAGTATTTGGACACCTGAGATAGAAAAGAAAAACAAAATTTATTCATATTCAGTAGTTGGTAGAGCCTCCACGACAGGCAATTACAGCCTCAACCCTCCATGGAAGTCTTTGTATGACGGCTAGTGGTATTTGCTTCCACTCGGCTTGGAGAAAACATTAAAGTTCCTTCACCGATTTTGGACGGTTGTTGCACCTCTTAATTCGGCGATCCAACTCGTTCCAGAGGCAGGGCCCGACTTAGCCTAATTGGGGCCCGGGGCAAAAACTTCTTTGGGGCCCCCCTCTGCTTCACTACTTCAGTAATGAAGAACTTAATACTTAATACTAAACTTTCTATTCGATTTGGGCCCCCCCCCTCTGATGTGGGGGCCCGGGGCAACTGCCCCGTATGCCCCTGCCTTAGTCAGGCTCTGTCCAGAGGTTCTCGATAGGGTTCAGTTCTGGTTTCTGGGCAGGCCAGTCCATTTGTTTAACACCATTGTCACCATTCCAATCCATGGTGGACCTCGCAACATGATAGCAGGTGTTGTCGTCCTGGAAATAACATGGGTCCAACCCGTAAAATTGCCACAACGTAGGAAGCACACTGTCATCCAAAATAGTGCAGTAGGCGTCGGCGTTGAGCATACCATGAATTGGGACCAAGGGTCCCAGTCCATACCAGGTAAAACACCCTCAGACCATATTTTCACCTCGGCCGAACTTTAGTGTGGGCACAATGCATTCTGGCAGGACGCGTTCTCCAGGCAGACGCCAGACCCAGACCTTGCCATCCAAACGGTAGATTGTGAACCTTGATTCGTCTCTCCAGAGAACCCGTTTCCACTGATCTAAGGTTCACTTTTAATGTGTTTTGCACCCCATTAACCGAGCAGTGCGATTGGACTTTGTGATCAAAGGCTTATGGCCGGCACCACGACCATGAAAACCAAGCAGATGTGCTTCCTTGCGAATGGTATTGATCAAAACAATACTCCCGAATGCTTGTTGAAACTCCTTGAGTATGTGGGTCGTCGGTTGGGTGCGGTTCTTCCGAATTTCTCTGGACAGCATCCGTCGGTCTCTAACTCCCAGTTTCGTGGGTCTGCCGACTCAGGGCACATTCCGACAATCCCCTCTCACCTTCCACTTCTGAATCACATAGGCCACTGTCGATAGGCCACTGTAATTCAGCTCGCTAGATATGCCCCTTAAGGATCGGTCATTTCTGGGATACCCGACGATTACACCTTTCTTGAAATCAGGAAACTCTGAACTTCATGCCATCTTGCATGCGACTAATGCCAATGTTGTTTCCTACACGACATTTAACGGTGGAGGACGTGACGTATATCAGGACCGCAGATATCGTCAATTCCATGGGTGCCCAAATACTTAATTATGAGTGTGTAACAAAAAAATGCGTCCACTTTATTGACACGTGTTCCAATCTCTTTTTCCTGATAAAGTCAGAACCCTTTCTACTACGTAGCATAAAAGTAACGTATCTGGGAAGTTATACTAACCCTCAAGACACGTGCCGATATTCCGTCGTAGGCACCCGAAATATATGAATCCCCTATAACATTCGAAATATCACCTCAAATAACATTCAAATATAAACCCCAATAACATTACCTTATATGAAAATAAAACCGAAAAACCGTGTGCGCCCCGTTAATTTTGTACATAAAAAATGAGTCCTGTTTTCAAACAATTACTCACAATAAAAGCGTAGAAACCCTCACTTGCCCTAATCTGGACAATTCCACATTAAGATGTAACCTCTTGAAAATCACACGGGTATCGGTCACATGATAAATTCAAACCAATTGAATAATGCCAACCCTGGTGGCTAAAAAAGGAAATTCTCATTTTATATATGTTTAATGGAGAGATATTTCTACTCTTGTAACTTAACCGTCGTGATGTAAACTGATGCTTCTCTGTCGCTCTATGTGTCGTTTGGTAACTTGCATCTCGAGTTGAATTTTCCATTCTCCTCTCTAAGTCCCGCAACATGTTTTTCTTTATTTACAATGTGGACACTACTACTAATTGAATATCCATGCTGTGCTATTTGCTGAAATCTGTCTTCATAATGAATAAAATTCTCGGATGACGAACTGCGTCTGTGCTCCCTTTCTACACTGAAGTGCCACTGAATTAGGGATAGCAAAGCCTATGAAAATTGTTTAGCGCTGCGCATCATGTATGCGCAAGTGAGGGCGCTGTGGTAACTGCATATATAGCGCGTACTGTGGTTGTTTTGAATTAGTTGTTGGAATTGCCAGTATGGGTAAACTGCCTGATTTAGACGCCTTCGATCGCGGACAAATCGTAGGTGCGCGACGCATGGGCCATTCAATTTCCGAAATCGTCAGACAGCTAGGATTTTCAAGGTCGACAGTGTCAAGAGTATACCAAGAATACATGGATGGTGGAAAAAAAACTAGCGATCGGGCAAACTGCAAAGGACAATTAGCCTTGACAGTGCGTGGTGAGAGACGGCCTAGGCGTATTGTACGTAGCCAGCGAAACCAAACATTAGCTCAAATTACCACCCAGTTTAATGACGGTACCAGTCGTACAGTAAGTAAACGGACTGTGCAACGCTCGCTTCACCGTATGGGTTTCGGGAGCCGTCGACCTACGAGAGTACCATTGCTCTATACTCGCCATCGGGCTGCACGTCTTGACTGAGCAAGAGAGCACAGAGACTGGAGTGCAGAGGACTGGAAACGAGTAGCATGGAGTGATGAGTCTCGATTCCGACTGCTTAACGCCGATGGGAGGCTGAGAATATGGCGTCAGGCTCATGAAGCCATGGATCCTGCCTTCCTGGCTGGAACTGTACAAGGGCATGGTGGCTCAATCATGGTCTGGGGTGTTTTTTCGTGGCACAGTTTGGGATCTTTGGTGCGTGTACCAACCTTCCTCAATGCAATTCGGTACGTAGAGTTGCTGGGTGATCACCTCCATCCGTTTATGCTGTTCTGTTATCCGCACGGTAATGGAGTTTTCCAGCAAGACAACTGTACCTCTCACAAGTCCCAGTTGGCTACTGGCTGGTTGGATGAGCATTCCTCTGACTTCTCTGTCATGAATTGGCCACCTAGAAGCCCAGACTTAAATCATATTGAGCATCTTTGGGATGTTTTGGAACAAGGCGTGAAAGGCCATCACACAGTACCGAAGAACCTTACTGAATTATGGACAGATTTAGCCAATATTTGGCAAGCCATTTCCGTGGAACGTTTCCAGAAACTTGTTGAATCTATGCCTCGTCGTGTGGCAGCCGTTATCAAGGCCAGAGGAGGCCCAAATCGTTACTAGGTAGGTATCCCTAATTCAGTGGCATTTCAGTGTATATTGCTGTGTTCCACGATTGAGTCTTCTTATCAGTTTCAAAAATTACGCATCCTTCTTTTTCCTTTAGTCATCCTTCATATCATATGTGTGTTATATCATCATATATATATATATATATATATATATACTAGATGTTTACCTTGCGTTGCCCGGGTATTTATTAATCTCAATTTTTTACTACATAGGAAAAGGAATGAATTCTACCTATAGTGTAAAATCTAAGTATTTTTATTTAAGGGTATTTAAAAGTATATGTACAGTATACAAATGATAAAAATAAAATTACAAATTTACTCTATTATTTAACTCAAAACTTGATTATAAAAGACACTTTTAGTTTTCTATATTCAACTCAGTGACTCCGAAAACAATGGATTCGACACTACTCTCGGATATTTTGGACATTTCCTTTTTCCCCCTTCCTCCCCAATGCTGATGGGGGGGGATGAACTTGCACTTAAACGGCATCAGTTGTGTCACTATTCTTCTCAGTGACCCCGAAAACTATGGATTCGACACTAATCTCGGTCATTTTTGAGATTTTATATACCCCCTTCTTCCTCTCTCAACCTCCCTATGCTAATGGGGGGTTTGAAGTTGCAGTTGAAACGATATCGGGAGTGTCACTATTAATCTCAGTGACCCCGAAAACTATGGATTCGACAGTGATATCAGTCATTTTCTATTATTTTTACAAGTGACCCCTGCCCATCTAGGGGTGCTAGGGGTGTCGTATTGTGAATCTAAACCATTCTCGAATCAACGTAATTGCACACACAAAATTTCATAAAAAATCAGTCCAGCCGTTTAGGAGGAGTTCAGTGACATACACTCGGACAGAAGAAATATATATATTGTAAAAGATCCGTTACGACCTTCCGAATAAATCACCCAGACAGCACGAACTTCCCCAACAGGTAAGCTACGGAAATTCCATATATCGGTGCCGAGAAGTCTGCAAGCAGAGAAAGCGTCGTATTTATCTGCCGCCCCTAGGGTGGACGTGAACTAATGGTTTATTAGACATGAACTAATGATTTTCTGATCAGCTGATTATAAGATCCGGCAGAGTGGCGCCGTCACCAGGTGAATCAGAGCCAACGAACATGACGTCACAAATTTGGCCAGCCAACCTAAAAAAATTCCAGTCACGTGACTGAAAGTGCGAGTTTCCGGAGCCGGGAAAAAAATCCAGTTTTTTAGCAGACTTGGTTGAGACTCTCATCCCGAGAGCCCCTTTCGTCTCAGAGGTCCTTTGAGTGACCGACTCCATCCCGAAGTTATATCTTTTTCAGAGCTACACGTTCTATAGGCTTCTCGCCAACTAGAATACTTCATCCCGAAGTTATACCTCTTTCAGAGGTATAACTTCGGAACTCTAGAGCTCTAACTCTAGAACTCTAGAGGTTTTTCGCCGAAAACGATACTTCATCCCAAAGTTACTCTTTCAGAGCTGTATGCTCTAGCGGCTGTGTGCCGACCTTCATAGCTTTCAGTTTCGTGACTGTAATCGGCGACATTTTGTTATTGAATTTATTGGGCTAAGAAGGCCAGTTTCCTCTATGTCTAGAAGTAGATCAACTAACCTGTAAATAAATCTGTAAAAAATCCACGAATTAAACTTTAATAAAATTGTAATTTATGTAGTAGACTGACTCTGAATGTTTATCCGCTACCCCGAGTCTGAAAATATCACAATATAAACATGTGTGTGTGTGTAATTTGTTAAATATTATGTCCTTTATTCTAGTATTTAAATTTCCTTTCCTAAATCCAGTCCCCAGTAATATTACTTTATCACTTTAAAACCCTCAGGCACAGAACTTCCCATGAATCGCATGCCTTTGCATTTCTACACGTGTACGTGTAGAATTCAGGAGTGGGTTCGCATAGCGAGCCCCAAAATCTACTGACCTTACAAAGTCACTTGGTCTACCTCGCCTCTCGCGCTTAAGGTTGAAAGGTAACATTGCTTCGGAACCATCCTTCTGAAATCAACGGACGTACTTTGTCGCTCTAATAGACGATTCGACCTGACTGCTTCAAAATTTAATTTTTATTCCTTTCAGGCTGAGTCTAGCTCTATGTAAATATGAGTTAGTTTTCCTTTTAGGTTATAATTTAAGGATGTGATGCAATGGGTATATTACTTTCTTTCACTCACTCACGCACGCAAGCACGCACGCACGCACGCACGCACGCGCGCCCTTAAATTATAACCTGAAAGGGAAAACTAGCTCATGTTTACATGGCTGGAGCTAGATTTTGGTTGGAGCTAGGCTTGGTTTTTTCGATATGTTATTAGCGAACTTAAAATCTTTTATATGTTGCAGTTAAAAAAATAAATATTTCTATCTTTTAATTAGCATCAAACTGTAAAATTAGCATCTCAGGGCGATAGTACGCCAAAATGGCAACCATTATTCAACAACACCGCTATTTTAACAATCATTTAAAGATAGAAGAATTGCAATTGTCGCCCAGTGGCTAAGTGGTTAAGGCATCAGCCTTCCACGCCGTGGGCGCGGGTTCGATTCCCCCATAAGACTTGGTTGTATTCTGGAGAATTTTTAATTATTTTGTATATGTATGTCCGTATTTGTTTGTTTTATATGTCCATAGAAAATACTAAGGATTGAATTCAAATAATAAGGATTAATTATTATTCATATTTCACTTTTTGCTACAACCATGTGGGTTTGCAAAATAGAGAAATATTAATTTCTCAATAAAATATGCATATAGCAATTGATTTATCTATATATATAAAAGAGAATGTTTGTGTGTGTGTCCTTTATGCGTTCTCGAACTGTCCATCCGATTGAGATGAAATTTTGTACAGATGTTGTTCTCACTTCCACGGGAAACACTGGGGGAGGGGTAAGAAACTCCTAGCACCCCTAGGGGGGGGGGCAGGGGGCACATATAAAAATAATCGAAAACGACTAATATTAGTGTCGAATCCATAGTTTTCGGGGTCGCTGAGATTAATAGTGACACTTCCGACGCCGCTTAAGTGCAAGATCAGCCCCCCCCCATCAGCATTGTGGGGAGGAGTGGGGGAAGAAGGGGCGAATATAAATGTCCAAAATGACCGAGGATAGTATCGAATCCATAGTTTTCGGGGTCGCTGAGATGAATAGGGACACTTCCGATGCCGTTTAAGTGAGAGTTCAGCCCTCCTCAGTTTTTTGGGGGGAGGCGGGGGGAGGCGGGGGGAGAACGGGTGAATATAAAATGTCCACTATGACCGAGAGTAGTGTCGAATACATAGTTTCGGAGTCACTGAGGGGAATATAGGAAATTTAAAATGTTGTTTATAATCAAGTTTTGAGTTAAATTAATAATAAAGGGAATTTGTAATTTTACTTTATCATTTGTATAGTGAATGGTTATTCATCTATTCCAAAAAATAACTGATATCCACTAAAAAAAACACCAAGCTTCAAAACAAAAGTTATGACTAAAAAATGGTGTGATATCAAATATCCAAGCTTATTAAGTTCTGGTACTTAATTTCCTAATCACTAATTTTTCACATCTAAGTGAAGTGGTTAAGCATGACTTGTTGACAGAAACCCTTCTTTCCTAGACCAAACTCATCATAACCTGTTTCTGAAAATTTAAGTTTCAAATATTATACATGCCAGGCTTGGCGGCCGTCTTAAAAATAAAATCATTAAAATAACAGATACAAAAACAGTTAATGTGAATTTAAAACATCAATTTCAGATTAACTGCGCACTTCGGTGCTCTGTTAGACAGTATGTTTATAGCATCATTCCAACAAAAGGTACAACAAAAAGTGGTGTTATATCCAGTTTTATTAAGCACTGGGACTCAATTACATTTCTTAACAGATTTTTAATGGGATATTCGTCATTTTAACCAGTCTTCAATTTGAAGTTAATGCATGATGTCAAACAAAACAAACCGTTAGCTAGAAAGAAAAATAATAAATAATGTTGTCATTCCCCAAAGGAACAATTTTGCATTAAACAACAAAAAATATGAATACCATCCTTTGGAGTTACGTTGCTCAAATGTAACGTGAAAAGAAATTTCAAATTTATAGAATAATTCGTAACCATCTTAAAATTGCTGCCTACATTCATTCTAAAAGTAACCAAATAATAGGACACACATATTGTGAGGAGCGATCCCTCTCCCTTGACGAGGCTTAACCGCCCCTGGGTCCGTTCTTTGCGTTATAGGAATGTATTACGCGGTTGATGAGTCCAGACACTGTCTTAAATCCCAAAATTATTTATTACACATGTACTTATTTTGGGACACGTCACACATTCTATATATATACATATATTCAAATTTACACTGATCAATAGAACCAAGTGTAAGCCACTTTTCCACGTGCGAGCTCTCGTACTCGGCTCTTTCCTCCCTGCGAGTCGGGCCGAGAATGTTCAACCAGTCTGCTTCTCCTTCCCGCCAAGCGGATCCCCCCCTCCCCTCTCGCTCGACCACCTCCAAGCAAGCAGTTCAGATTGGGGAATCAACGGGGGGAAGCGGAAATAGGATCCATTCCTGAAACGCCACCGCCCGAGAGTGAAATCTGTCTCCTTAGCTGATTTCCCTATCATCTCACAGGAATGGATAATTGTTGGCGGATGATTCGTAGAGTCACAACACTCACACAAGAGACAGTTTCTTTGTAATGCAGACTCTCCAGGGTGCCCTGGCACCTCTAAGAACCAAGATCCATCGGTTACTCCCGATATTTGCTCCCTTAATTTTCAGTATACATGGAAATGACCTTTGCCCTATGTAATCTGTAGAGATTCACAACTTACACAAGATAACACAACTATTCTTTAAATCCGCTAAGCAAAATATATTTAAGAAGACATTTAATTCCTCACCATTAGACAATTAATCAAAGACATTTAATACTAACCCGATATGTTTATATACATATGCCACAGAATAAACTTTAACCAAATTTATACACATCGAGAGAAGAAAGAAAAAAAACTAGGAATTTTTAACATAGGCATCTCCGCTTGCGCTATTAAAAATTAATTCCTATATATCCCTTTATTAATAGTAGGAACTGTTTCTAATATTCTCAACTCTTCCTGACCCTCAAAAATGACGTTCACCAGTTGAAATGACAACTCTGGTCTAGTTACCGCCGTGATTGGCGTTCTGTCCGGTGTTCTTACGGGTCGTGTCAATTGACAATCCTGACACGAGGAACAAAATTTCTTTACCTCCGACTTCATCCCTTCCCAAAAGAAAGAGTATCTAATGCGTTGTAGAGTCTTTTTTAACCCCCATATGAACGCCAGACACAGAACAATGAGCTAACCTGATAATCTCTTCTCTTCGCGCTTGGGGTACAACCAGCTGTGTGACATTTTCCCCCAAAATTTTATTCCTGTGATAAAGCCACCCATCAGCCGTATAATAATTCCCTTTTCCAGCCAACGCCTTCTTCCACCCTTCCATCAATAAATCACAACTTTCCTGCTGCCTCCGAACATGGTCAGAAACAGACCTTCCCCCCATTTTTGCCCGTCATGAGCGTATCTCCCGTTTCCGGTTCATGCTCATTCACCCCGGTGCAGTTTGAAACTTGAATGCCCTTCTCGCCAACCGGACACCACTCTAAACGTTTGGCTACAGGGAAGTAGGATTCCTCTGTCTCATCTGTTCTTCCCTGAGGCCTGCCATTTCTCTTGGGAGCCTGCGAAACATTTTCCTTACGACTTCTCGACAACATTTCAAATATTTCTGGGGCAGTAAAATCTCATCTACTAGCGTTTTCGCAACAGCACATAAAACCTCCGGCCGTTCATTAACACCTGAATGCGAGACTCCTAAGGGAATATTTACCAACGGGCATTGAAATGTGTGCCCAAAAATTCCTTTTAAGCGTATGGTGGGTTTTCCCTCCGTTTTAATTTCTGGTACAAGACTTTCCTGTACTACAGATATTTCCGTCCCGGAATCAATTAACGCGTTAGCTATTCGCCCGTTCACGTTGATGGGGATCCTTTTTAACTTGCATAACTGTTTTTTTAACGGCTTTCCGGGATTTCCTGACACACTTAACGAATTTGCCCTAGCAACTAAGGTATCCTCTCCCAATATCCCCCGTTCTTTGGAATGTTCATGTTCTTCCGTCTTGTGGTTTTCTTCCGCAAACGACCTATTTAAATTTGCATTTTCCCTTTCCCCCCCCCATGCTACATTTCTTTCTGATTTGGGGAATTTCGGACAATGCCTCTTTAAATGAGCAGTTGACCCACAACCATAGCACTCCCACTTTTCCGACGTTCTACTGAACTTTTCATTTCCTCCTGACGAAGAACCATTTCCCGGGAGCATATCTAGTTTAAACCCCTTGATATTCCGGTCCCAACCCTTGAAATCCGCAAATTTTTTGTCGTTACCCCCCTTCGTGCTATAAGCTCTCCCTTTAGCCAAAGAAAATATATCGCACTCTTCCACGAGCTCCTTTGCTTGAAACCAAGCACTTCCTTGCCTAATCCCGATATGAATAGCCGTTTCTTGGTCCAACGTCTGAAACATTCTATCAGCTACCACCAACATTAGACTAATCTTAGACATTAACCTGGTTGCGAACTGACCGAAAGTTTCGTCGGTGCAGCTTTTAGCTTTCCTAAAATTATCTAGGCACGTCTGAGGGGACGGTTCGTATTCTCTCAGCACTATCTTTTTCCCCTCCTCGTAATTATTGTACTGACCCTCATTTAAATATATTAACAAATCTGCCGCCTTTTCCTCCAAAAGGTAAATTAAAATTTTGGCCTTCTGTTCTTCTTCTACCCTCTAACTTTTGAATGCCCTTTCTAGACTCGTGAAGAAATACTCCACCCTTCGGGTTTATTTGGGACTTTCACAGTCAATAATTTTATGGTTTTAATAATTTCATCTATTGATTTAGTTTTACTATGTATGCGGTTTGTATTTAAACTGTCTCGATTTTGTAGTTTTAACATTTCAATTTCGATACGTTCGTCTTTCTCTTGTTTTTCCTATCTCTCAGTAACTATCGCGCTGAGCATATCCTTTATGAGACTTTCTTCATAACTTTCATGTTCGAGAATAAGTTTCCTTAAATCTAATGTCTTATATTCTTCCATAACTTCAATTCGTAATTCTAGCGCTAGCGCTATCAAGTCGCACTTTCTCGATTTTGCAATAAATGCCATGTTAGAAATACCAATTAGGAAATGCAATAACAATAAAACCAATACACAGAAAAAGAAATTTCAATTAAAACTCTAATCGCTCTTTTCTCTTACAAAATTATATCGAACACTATTAAATTTCATCTAACCATAAACATTTTTAGAATCCCAACAGAAAACAGAAGCAAACATCACTTACCTTGGAAAACATCTCTGGATTGTACAGATTTCCTGAAGCTAGACTCGAAGATAGTATGGCCTCCTGGTGATCATTATCCTATAGCCTTTACAAATGACTGATCACTGATGATAGAGCACTGACATCCTTACTGATTCGTAAAACTGCGATCCTCGCCCGCGTATTTTACCATTCTATCCCACCACTGCCACCAAAATGTGAGGAGCGATCCTTCTCCCTTGACGAGGCTTAACCGCCCCTGGGTCTGTTCTTTGCGGTATAGGAATGTATTACGCGGTTGACGAGTCCAGACACGGTCGTCAGTCCCAAAATTATTTATTACACTTGTACTTATACTGGGACACATCACATATTCTACATATATACATATAATCAAATTTACACTGATCAATAAAACCAAGTGTAAGCCACTTTTCCACGTGCGAGCTTTCGTACGCCGCTCTTTCCTCCCTGCGAGTCGGGCCGAGAATGTCCAACCAGTCTGCTTCTCCTTCCCGCCAAGCGGATCCCCTCCCTCCCCTCTCGCTCGACCACCTCCAAGCAAGCAATTCTGGTCAGGGAATCAACGGGGGGGGGGGGGAGAGGAAATAGGATCCATTCCTGACATATATTTTGCATAAATAACTAAAATGAATAATTTATACAACTAAATAACATTCTTTCGACGTTTCAACAGACAAAAATTTTTTACTCCAAATACGAAAAGACGGCTGACAAGCCTGGCATGTATAAATATTTAAAACTTAAATCTTCAGAAACGGGTTATGAGGAGTTTGGTCTAGGGATAAAGGGTTTCTATCAACAAGTCATGCTTAACCACTTTTCTTAGATGTGAAAAATTAGTTATTGGGAAATTAAGTACCAGAACTTAGATATTTGATATCACACCATTTTTTAGTCATAACTTTTGTTTTGAAGCTTGGCGTTTTTTTTACTTTTTAAAAGTATTTTTAGTGGATTAATAAATATTACTGGGGATTAGACTTAGTAAAGGGAGTTTAAATGCTAGAATGGACGGCATAATATTTGAGATAGATATATTCTACTGCCTCCCATTTCTCGAACTTTGTCCATGGTTTTACTTTCTTGAAGATTAACATCCTCTGCACTCCTGTTCAATCTCTGTATTCGATTATTTTAGAAATTTTCTTTGTTACTCGGGTTCATAATTCATAATTTTCATGTAACCGGCCCACGAATGCTAGGTAAACATGTGAGACATGCCTACAAATTTCCTCCATATTGTAAATGAGCACGATTTAATGAAATTATATATCACACTGAAATGAGTTTTAACTTTTTTCTGAATATGACATGCAAACTGCTCGTTCACTACAGACGACAACATGAAAAAAAAAGCTGCATGGAAAGCATCCTAATAAGAGCAACACATACGAAAGATAGAAATATCTTGAGTAACTCTGAGCAAAACCTAGGTATCCTTCTTCGTAGCAGATTCTTAGCATGGCAAAGCTGACAATTGCACTGAAGGGAAAAGAAACCAAATTTCATGCATTCCAGTCAACAAAGGAGACTTTACGTCTTCATGAATTATGAAACAAAATTAAGATTTATTGAATATAAAGAAATTGCATTAAATGCTCACTTATTAGAGGGGTCACTTATACAAATATCTCAGACATGTCCAACATCGACGTGAATGACATCGTATTTTTCCCACAGCTTGAGTGAAATGGCAGACTGAACTCTCTAACAAAACTTTTTATGACCAGTCAGTTTAAAAAATTTTAATTTGTCAGTTGACCATTTCTTGTAATTTATCTCCGTATCTCTGATATAAATGTAAAAAGTACAATATTTGTAATAATCTTCTTGAGTTCAAGAAGAAAAAAATAAATATGATAGCCTGCTCTTCCTTTAATAGTTGTAAAATGTAGTTATCCACTTGAACTGTTAAAAATATAGTAAAAAATATTGTGATAGTAAAAATTATAGTGATATTATATAGTAAAATGTATTGTGAAAAATACTAACCTTTCCCTCAGGAGCTCTTAGTATCCATGTGCAGTTCTGGTTCGCAGGGTAGTAGTTGAAATTATCAAATCGAGGAGATGTTATGAAGCCCAGTCTCTGTGTTACTACAAGTGGTTTTGCAGGACCACAAGCAATAGTACTATTAACTGTAGTAATTTCTGAATAAAGAAAGGTTATTGATACTTCAAATTAATACAAGTTTTGTGCTAAACAGGAAATGCATGTAACGACTGAAGAATATTTTTACAGAACGAGTAAGTTAATAAAAAATATGCCAAGTGTTCTTGCTGCTTTGACTTTAATAGTGCATTCGAAGTTTGATTTTAGATAATTTTTTATTCCTTATATTTTCAAAAGTTTTTGAGATAACTTTACATATTTTTAATTTTATGTTGCCGTATTTTATGTTCTAAACTCGGCTGTGACTTTTATAGTTCAGAATTTAGAGCAGATGATCCGAGGTAGGGAATTTTATATAACAATGCTATATGACAGAGAACTTGGATTTTCAACGGGAATAAGTTGTAATATACGGCGCCAATAATCTTTCAATACATGATTCTACAGTTAAACTAGACAATAGGAAATGCTCCCATTGCCTTTTGCAGAAACGTAACTCTCTACAGAAAGTTTCAGGGTGGATATTATGATAGAGCAGCTGGACTCATGATTTATATATAACGTGAGTTATATTTAAATACTTCAAATATTTTTTTAAAATCAGATTTACATGTTAAAAGAGTTAATACTGCTTTGGAGACATCTTGTGAGCTAGAAATTAATGCAACATTGTATTTTTACCATGTTTTTATTAACTTACTTTCTTGTTTGTGTGTTTGTTAGTGTGTGGGTTTGTCAAGTACAAATCTTGCAATCGATTTTTAACTAACTTCCCGACTAGCTAGACATTTGAAACTTTTAGAATAGCTCAGAACACGATGACAATGCATTATTTTAATACTTTTAGCCATCTTTAAGTAGAATTAAATTAATTTTCAGATATTTTCAGTTAATTTTGTTTTCTAGACTGGTGTAGCCATAAATTGGCCGGAACGGGAACGAAAAGTTAAATGCCAGTTAACTTCAAATTAACTGCATTTTATTTCAAGTTGATGGGATAGTTCATCAAAAAAATATTAAAAAAGTATTTATTAATACATAGAATTGTCAAGTTTATAAGTTTCAACAGAAAATTAAAAAACATGGTATATAAAAAGTTTTTTTTATCTTGTAATTATTATGATGCTAACATAGCTTCACTAACATATTTGCTTTCTAAAATTATTTGCTGGTAAATAGTATTTCAAATTCAGTTACGGATGATCCTGTTTCTTAACAAACTATGAATTTTATCCTCCGGATTTTACGGAATTCTACTATCCGTATACGCTGACTCTATATAACTCTTTAATGCTTTGGAATCATTTTATTCATCTTGACTACAGGTAATAGATCACCGAGTAATCGCACGTTTATCGGGGACCTCTTTCTTCACTTCCCAAAAACAAACAAAAATTGTTCACATTCAGGCATTAGGTCAGTGGTGCGCAGAGTATGGGTTGCCACCCATAGAAAAGTCGTGAAAAAATTGGAGGGTCACGGTTAGTCTGAAGTAAATTTATGTCATGCTGGATTATTTAATAAAAATCCATGCTTTAAACTTTCTATAGTTATATATTTTTTATAATTTTGTTTAAAATATATTATTTTATTAGATAATGTGTCAAACAATCATGCAAGTCTGCTTTGCTTCCATTCTCTTTTACCTACTCTACTTACGAGACAGGGTTTTCAAAATTAGTAGCTATAAAAAGCAAGCATGATATGAGAGTAGCATTCTCAGATATTTCACCAAATATTGAACAAATACTATCTGAGTCCGGGTTCACCCTTCTCATCAATCCTTTTTCTAATTTAGTTTTATATTGATTAATGAAGCTATTTTAGTAGCTATAAAAAGAAAACATGATATGAGAGTAGCATTCTCAGATATTTCACCAAATACTGAACAAATACTATCTGAGTCCAGGTTTACCCTTCTCATTAATTTTTTTCTAGTTTACTTGTATATTGATTAATGAATTTCATAATTTTCAATGTTTTATAAGAAGGTATAATTTTAATATTATGCTCTTTTTTAATTTATATTTTTGTCAGTTTTTACCTAAAGGAAATAGAAATACATCTTAATATTTAAATATGAAGTTTGGAATTAAATATGAAGCACATGAGACTTGGCAAAAAACATGTATAAATAGCAAAGAAGATATTATTTATTGTTATTATTCAAAGTAAATATCTATCCAAATTAGCATATTTCGTTTTTTATTCTGTTGTTAACATTTTCCTAAATAAAAAAAATCATTTGCTATTACCAATGAATTTTCATTGTGGTCTTGTGACTTTTTATTCAAATAAAATAGATCATGGTCGGAAAAGGTACGCGCACGACTGCATTAGATTATACATATTCAGTACTAATGGTGTTATATTGATAAAGTTATATCTAAGTTCAGAAACTCACCTTTCGCCCAAGTGTAAGTCACTGATGCAATAAATGCTGCTACAAGGAAAAACATTTCTGCTTTTCTGGGGACAGAATTCCTCTTTGAATAATAAATGGTAAGCTGTTCCTGATACCGTTCCAGATCTTTTTCAGACTTTCCACACAGTCGTTTTCATAATAATAAATAACAATCATTTTATCAATAGAAACGCCTGCCCTTTCACCTTGAAGAAGTGATATCAAATAATCACAAAATCTTACGCCATTTACATCATGTGATGTCAATTTGTTCAAAGAATTCCAGCTCATTGTAAATAGGATTGATTATGCAATCTGTCGGGAACAAAATTATCTTCAAGAATTTTTTTTTACGTTTTTTTAATTCATCTTTTGTCTAGCAATTATATAATGTTCAGATGACTGTAAAAAAGAGGCAAAATATATACAATTCCCCATTACCTGTGTTTGTATTTCTTTCCATTTTATATTCTCCGTTTATGAATATCTTATCAAGAGACTAGCTGAAAACCCGTACTTTGCTACAGGGTACATTCAAATTAAATACAACAGTCAATGTAGACAATTAAAGCCAAATTATATATATATATATATATACACGTATATATATATATATATACACGTATATATATATATATATATATATATACATACTAGCTGTACCCGTCCCGGCGTTGCTCGGGTAATGTAATTACCAATTTTTTAGTAGCCTTAACCCTTTGTTAATGGGCGTCGCTGTCATCCTTTTCCTCACCACGATACATTATTTTACCCATATAAATTTAATCCTTTCTGGCACATTTTGGCAAAATTTTTGACATAGGATTACTAATCGAATATCACTGCAATAGTAATCGATTTCCTTGAAAGCGAATATATCACATCCTCCACATGCTGAAATTCTTTGAAATCTTCATAGATTTTTTCCACAAATACACCACAAATTATATGATATTAACTAAGTGCTGGCCAAAAAAATTACGGCATTACTAAATGTGATTTTTTAATCGATTATCACTGCAATAGTAATCGATTTCCTTTAACCACCCAATCATTCATAGAAGACAAACGACCCAACACATCACGGGCATGACGTCGAAAAACTGGTTTTTCTCCTATTTTCACCCGCTACCTTCGTCCGGAAATGAAAAACGAAATCTCCAAAATGAGATTTCTCGCAAGAGTTTCCGAATCATAAAATAAATTATTAAAAAATAACTACAATTTGTAAATTAATTTTGGTTCTGGCTTTCGAAACTGTGATGTCTAGGGTCTCTGAGATAAAAATTTCGTAAAAATGTAACGACATTTACGTATCGATTCGACAATTTGGAAAAAAGGGTCACGGACAAAATCGCGTTTTTTTCCGAAAAACGGGTGCGTACAGGCGATCGAAAAAAAATCACAATTAATCGATAAATTAAGACAGACAATTTTAATTGGGATTTCCGTATAGTGTCATTTTTCCCGTATAGGCTCGTCCGAAAAAAAAATTCTTGGACGGATACGTTAGGATTTACGGAGCTTTTACTCGCCCGGGAGCTCCAAATCGCGACTAAATATTTAATTACGGAAAATCTAATTAAAAAATCGAAAAAAGGGCTTCGAGGTGCATAATGTGACCTCGGGGGGCATCTTCGTGTCGAATCTCAAGACTGTCCGACCTACCGTCTTTGCGCTGCGCCGCATGCAGACAAAAACTCGGTCACACACACACACAGACTTTGCCTTTTATATATAAAGATATATATATATATATATATATATATATATATAAATAAGCTGAGTGGCAACCCGATGTGTTGCTTTTTCGATTTAAAATGAAATGGTTTCATTTCTTAAAGATTAAAAACTGTTTAATCACTTTTAAAAATATATTAGAATTTTCAAAAAATGAAATAATTATTTAAAATTCTCTTTGACAAATTTTGGTTTTTGGCTTTTAAAATAATACTTTCAAATTTCCGTTTTCAAATTTTGCTTTTGTAAACAAAAAAGAAGTTCATTCAATTAGAAAAAATTCTAAAGGTTTTAACTTCTCATTTCCTAAAACAAAAATTATTTGTGGTACTTTAAAATTATTTCTAGATTTCAATTATTAAATGACTCGTTCTCAACTAATTATTTTTCCTTTTGGCAATATGGCCGAATGTAAATATTAAATCTCGTGGGTGAAAAAGTGCTTAAGAAATAGAAAGATAGTTCTGATGAATTCAAAATTGGTGGCGGAAGAATCCTCATCACTTCCTCATTAATTAGAAACAAATTTCACAAACTTACTGGAATTGTTAGTGAGTAAAATAATACGTCGAAAAACTTCGAACTCGGCATTCAAGTTACATTAAGGTACAATGGCGATCAACGAGGGAAATTTCAAAAGTGAGTTTTGTAAGTACGCTTTTTTAGAATAACATTTATTTTATTAAATGTATTTGGTATATTTTGGAAGCTGAACATCTAGAAAATACCAATAAATCAGAAAATTGACATTAATAGGTGCAGAAAACCGAAATATTTGTCCATCAAAATTGTCGATTTCGTGAAATTCGGAAAACTCCTTTGGGGAAAAAGTTTCGTTTGCAGTGAAAAACATTTTTAACTTTTTAAAAATGTGCATATCCTTAAAGATGAAGAGTTGTAGAATACATGGAAATAAAAAAATTGTAGATTGGTGGACGGAAATGCTTAATTTTGCATGCATGAAAATAGTGGACATTTGAGAAACGGAAAGGAGCTCCCCCCCCCCCCCCCCCCCCGAATGACAGCTGTTCCTATTGTCCGCTTCTTTTGAGTTCGGAGGTTTTAATTTAATAATTAAAAAAGTTTAAAGTTTTGAAAGTTGAGGATGATATCAGTGCATGCGTCTCGTCCGTTCGTGTCCATCGGTACCAGTCGTGATATCCTACTATGCTCGGTTCGCGAGATTAGCCCGTCCCCGTGTCTGCTCACTAACAAACGTACGTTTACCTTCAGCTGTTAATTGTAAGATTATATATATATATATATATATATATATATATATATATATATATAATAAATACAACGATCAATGTATGCAATTGATGTAAAAAAACGAAAAAATGTATTTATAAAAAATAGTAGCGGAAATTTTTGTAGACAAAATAATGTAGAAGAAAATATTCAAATTGGGCTTGTGGTGGCCCAGTGGTACAGAGCGCATTCGGTGCTGAGGATGCTCGGATTGAATCCTGGCGTCGCGCCACGAAAAAAGCCTCCGTTCGTGTCGTCCTTTCATAGGGGTAATGCTGTCCGCCTATATGGCGCCCCTACAATAAAATGGGCAGTAAAATTGCAGCGTAGTATAGGCGAATGTTTGACGACAAATGCCTCCGCATTGGGAAAAAAAATCCAAATTAAATCTAATAGAACATACTAAAGAATATAGTACAGTTTGAGGAATATTTCCTTTACTCTATTTTAATATTTTTTTTGGATAATGTCCAATCGTCTGCCGAAATAGACGAAAAAAAATTTTTTTTCCTTTCTATTTCGTTGTTATGCACGTGACGCAAAATTAGTTTAAACTATCACAAAAAAACCACATGATCATCATTTAATAAATTAAATTCTAAAAATTAATCTTTAAAAATTCACCAAATATCAGAAAATGGAGGTAAGGATTCGAAAAATATTTCATTTTAAAAGAATTTTTATGATCTTTCTCGTGATATAAATTTTATAATCCTCGGATTACTATTTTTAATGTAAACTTTAAAGGATGTTACTAAAACAGCTTAAAAATTTAATTTAAAAAAATCTAAGAATTTTTCAAAAATCTCTTTTAGTACACTATAAGAAGAATCGCCATGCAAAATTTCAGCCCTTTAGGTCCAACGGTTTGATCTGTACGTTATATGTCAGTCAGTTGGTCACGGAACTGTTATATATATATATATATATATATATATATATATATATATATATATATATATATATATATATATATATATATACTATTATATTATAATTCTTTTCTATTATATTTGAAATCAGACCCGAACAACTCGAAATGGGGTAAAGACCATTTAATTTATGAAAAAATGTTTTGAGTCGCAAGAAAATTAGATAGAAAAGTTCTAAATTACTTGGTTTGGAGCGCTACGGTCAACTTTTGCTACACGAGGGCTAATTAGACCGGGACCTACTGCTTAAAGCCGATTCCAAACGGCTACAAACGTCCATGCCAAGAGTGGGATTCGAACCCACAGACCCCGGTACCGAATGCTAGCGCCCTAGCCATTCGGCCATTGTCCGGCCTCTAAATTACTTATTATTATAAAGATAAAATTCTAATTGTTTTAAAAATTAAATCAAAATTAATATTCGTAGCTTGTATGTTCCTTTCGTAATATTATGAATCTAAAAATATTTCATATTTTATAAGATTCATTATATTATGCGTCTTCACTAAAGCTGTTCGCGGGCAGCAGGGTCAGTGATTGGGGGATTGTATTTCGTGCAGGCCTGTTCTAAATGATCTAATTGTTCATTAATTGTCCCAAATTTAGAAGTATACGGAAAGGAGGAAAAATATTTTTTTTAACAAAATTAAAACATTTAAATTTTTTTTCTTCACTCGCCTTTCATCACGCAAGCTTTATCTATATGTGTATCTAAATAATAAAATAAATATATAAATTTACTTCATTCAGATCATGTGATGTAAATATCTTGCCTGAATTCCACATGACTGAGTAAGCATTCGATTGCAAATAAAATTTTAAGAGCTTTTACGTCTAATTTTCAATCTTGGAATAATTTAGTGTTATAACGGCTCTATAAGAGAGAAAAAAATAAATTTATTCAATGGCTCATAAATTGCATTTTTATTTCATTCCATTTCATATTCCGTGACTAAAAAAAGCATTTTCGCAGACAAAATTACACACTACCTTTTTTCTCTCTTTATGTAATATACTGAATAATCTGATTATTTATTTGTTGTCTGATTATTTTTATTTAGATGTGCATTAAAAATATCAAAGATTTTTTTCTTTTTAAATGTAATTAAAACACTTGAATTGTTTTAAGTTTACCGGTTTTTCATATATATATGTGTGTGTGTGTGTGTGTGTATGTATATATATATATATATATATATATATATATATATATATATATATATATATATATATATATATATATATATATATATGAGCCAAAAGTTCGTAAAGGCTTTAAAAATTCATAAAAAAAGAAGAAATTATGATAAAGAAGTGGGATTTTTTTAGCAGAAAAATAAAAATTAAAACAGTCACTGACTCACTGGTCCAGCTTTGCGAGCACTGCGACTCCCCGAAGACGACTCCGTCGCCATATCATTCATAACGGTTTCCACCGCAGTAATGCGGCCCTCCGCCACAGAGGATCTTCCACTTCAAGGGCGGTTCTCCAAATTCTCGTGCATCACTGTCTTTTATTGCAAGATTGATTTACATAACTCTGCTGAATCTCTCGCATGTCAGCGCCCTCTACAAGTGACTTTTTTAAACTTTTTTTTTTTTGGATGCTAAAAAAATACGACTTCCTTGTGAGCTCTTTCTTGCAAACCGTACTTCTTTATCATGGTTTCTTCCTTTTTTATGAATTTTTAAAGTTTTTACGAGCTTTTGGGTCACCCTCTATATATATATACGATGGGAAAGATTGCCCATTAGATGACCTATTAAGTCAAAGTATGATTATCTAGATCTTCTGTATGAATGAGACTGCCATTACTCTATGTACAGTGGAATCTCGATCTATCGTTTTCGAAGGGACTGACTGAACTAAACGATGTATGCGGGAAAACATTAGATGCGGGAACATACAAAAAAGTATTGACATACCTTAAAGATTGATATCCCTAAAGTATATTTACTCACATACATAAATGCATACATACCTGTAGTGTAACTGAAGATAAAATTACAAAGTTGTACTGAAATCCAAGATAATAAAAAATAAATACACGTAGATACACAGGACTTTTGATTCAAATAAAAGTACTTAATCTTCGTTTGTTTTTTGGCTGCTTTCTCTCCACAAGTAAACAATATTTTTTAAGTGTTACAAATTACATTATTTTCGGTATCGGTCATTGTGTGAAAGTATAAATAAGCGGCAGCCGTGAATCGTTTGTAACTAGAACCATTCCAGTGCACTGGATGGCGTCCGGCATAAGACCACCAGGAAGTTCTGCTTCCAGGGTGAAACCCTCATCGGCCAGTGTAGAACTGCAGCAATCAGAAACTTCTTATACCCTCGACCAAACACCAGGGCGCCTCCATCGCAAGGTCAACAGAAAAGCCAGGGGGCAGCAGGAACCGCTCAGGTCGGCTGACTGTGAGCCATTACTGATAAGAACAGAAATGTTGAATAAAGGGAAAATTTGGAATGAGTTGCCGAAAATAGGGTACTCCAGGGGCTAAAGAATTAAGGAAAACCAACGACGAACAAATAATGGGAGTGGTACGATAACGTGAAACCAGGCGAAACAGGAGAGAACAAAAATACGAGACCGTGCATTTCGTATTATTGTAGTCGTAGGTTATTATAGTAAGCACTTTTCTTGTTCTGCTCATTGTTTAATTAGAGCGTCGTTCTAGCTCAATCCAGACATTTATATTTCAGGTTCAGTTATTATGAAAAAAAGATCGATCCGATAAATTAACATAAAGCTGCGATATTCTGAACGAATATTGCGGGAAAAAGATGGAGCGAGGAACGATCCATGCGGTCTGTTTTTGGTTGTTTTCTATGGAATTTATTCGACACTGGGTGACGACACTGGGAAACGATACATACGGGAAAACGATCTTTCGGGGAACGATCGATCGAGATTCCACTGTAGTTACATTCCGAGATCGAGTCACATTCAGGAAGCTCGCGCCTTTCTTAAACATTGGTACTCATATAGTTTTCTTTGAATTTTGTTCTTTTTAAAGAAGTTGTGCACAAAACTTCTTGTAATGACGTGTTAGTTTTTGACAGATTCGAATTTTGCGGAATCATCACGAAATTATTCGCATTAAAGCAACAGATGATTGTACTTAATACAGAGAAGCAAAGAGATGCACTACGTGAATTTCTAAGCTATATATCGCTGCGAATTAATTTCAATATTTGTTTGATTTTCATATTTCGATGAATCCATGTTTCAGAAACAAAAGGCCTGCTTGGCAATGAAACGAAAATTAAGCTTTTTAAAGGAATTTCTTATTCCAGCTGGGTTTGACACATTTTAAGCTCATGAAGTCAAACATACGTCATTATTGAAATTATTGTAAACATTATTACATATTATACAAAGTACAATTTGTTAAAAAGTTGATAATTTAAAATTTCTGTAGTGAGAAAAATGAGTCAAAATATCTCTACTTGTTGTTTCACCCATGGGCTTTTGCTTCCGATTTTGATAGATTTTGGCTAGGCGGTAGATTAGAGCTGGTACGTCATTAACGTTTCACGCACGTTATCTAATCTCATTTATGCTGGTGATAAGTCTGCAGCCCACCTAGAGGCCTAGAACATTCTTATTTCTCTCTCCTCATTCAATTTATTAAATTTCCGATCCGTTGTATTGATAAGATATTCCTTATCAATAAACCGTTGTGTACCAATAACATACAGATTTGAAACTGCATCTGAGTAGAAATCAGAAGCTGAAATGTCTTTATGTCATGAACTTAATTACTGTATTTTTTTTGTTCAAATTTAAAGTTCTAAAAATGACATCGAACGGGAAAATTTCAATTGTGAAACCATACCAGATTAACTTTATTATGATGCATTTTTCTCATAAATACAGAAGCGCACACATACACACACACACATATATATATATATATATATATATATATATATACGCACACACACAGTCTGTTGCAAAAACATATATGCACCCAGAAGGAAACGAGCTACTATCACAAAACTTAACATGTATGTAGTGTATGAGGAGATAAAAAAATGATTACCAGTTCATAAGAACAGACCTTTTTATTAAGAAGATATGGCATGAAAAAGGTTACAAATCAGTAAATAGTAAATCCACCCCTGGCAGCTATACAAGCCGAAACACGGCGTGGCATCGAATCAATGAGGTCACCTATGACCTCCTGCGGAAGGTCATGCCATAATCTTTGCAACTGGGCAGTTAATTCACCAGTATTCCGGGACAGCTGCAGTTGCCTTCCAAGCACGTCCCAGACGTGCTCTATTGGCGAGCGGTCTGGTGACCTGGCAGGCCATGGGAGTACTTCATATCCTTAAAGACAGAGTCGCGAAGTATGTGGACGAGCGTTGTCTTGCTGATAAATGGCACCTGGGCAACTTGATAGAATAGGCAGTACAACTGGCGTTAAAATCTCGTCCACGTAACTGCGCGCCGTCAAAGTGTGTTAAAGGACGACTAGAGGTGATCGTGTGTCCCAACAAATCGCTCCCCACACTGTCACACCTTGTGTAACCGCCATATACCTCTCGACAACAAATACCGGATCGGACCGGTGGCCTGGCCGCCTCCACACGCTTTGCGCTGGTTATCAGCATTGAGAATGAATCGGGATTCATCACTGCAGATCACACGCCTCCAGTCGGTCACACTCGAGCTTGAGGTCCGCAAAAACGCCGGCTCCTTATACCTGCGTCGGCCAGTCGCCGCCAAATGGTTTCCCTTGATACCACCGTATTACCCCAGTCAAAATAGACCCGATTTTGACGAATGGCTAAAAAAAATATGAAAGTTTTGAAATTTGGTGGAGATGTTTGTTAAGGCATGCTAATGAACATAATAAAAGTCCCCACCGATCAGACTTGAGCTTTCGCCGCCATCTTGGAAATTGTGTACACTTTTTTGGTTTTTTGGAAATATCTTTAAAAATATTGATTTTATAAAAAATAATTAAATACAAAAATTAAAGAGCATTAAATTATAAACAAAAATCATTCATAACATTTTTTTATATGTCTAACAGGAACAAAGATAATTGACTTTGAAAAGAGCGCACTATCACACCTGGGAAGCGCAAGCGCGGTTCCCCATCACGGTGGGGGGAAATACCCGCGCATGTGCATACCATAATTAGCCAAATTAGTTTTACACTAAATAGGAAGGTTTTTGTATTTTTTGAAATAACTAGGGAAATATTAACTTTACGTAAAAAAAGTTTATTTCAAAAATTAAAAAACATTAAATTATGTACAAAAACGATTTTATAGATTTTTGTCGTAAACCTAACAGGAACGAAGATATTGACTATAAAATGCGTGTTGATAATGGAGGTAGCTTCTACAAACAACAATGCACAAAAAACATATATTATATTTTTTTTATAAGTCTAACACGAACAAAGTTAATTGACTTTGGAAAGAGCGCACTATCACACCAGGGACGCGCATGCGTGGGTGCCCATCGCGATGGCTGGAAGACACGCGCATGTGCATACCGTAAGGCGCCAAATCGGTCTTACCTTATTATTTTCCTAGCCAGTTAATAGTTAGTCACCGTTCCGTGTGCTTCTGTGAACAATGGCTGATACGGACTATGTTTTATATGTAAAAAATTAATGTCAAACGATGATTTCGTGAATGTAGGAGAAAAGGGGATCGACGCTTTAAAGAGAACTAGTGTCCAAAGAAAAGACAATAAGCATGAACAGTTGGAACATTTAAAATCTGTTTCGGTTCATTCGTTGTGTCGGAGAAATTACACCAGACCAGGAAGTATAAAAGTTGATTTAAAAAGAAATGCAGAAATCGCGTCAACATCCCAAAGTGAAGAGCGCGCGGTAAGTTTACGATCTTTTTTAACTCAGTTCGATTTTCGAACAAAATGTTTCTTTTGTACTGCAGTGATAGACGAAGAATTCAAAGCAAGACAAAAGAAAAACCCAACTGACAGGCGAAGAACTATATACGAAGTTAGGAGTCTCGAAATCAAAAACAAAGTTCTTGAAGCTGCAGAGAATAGACATGACCAGTGGGGAGAGGAAGTTCAGTGTCGTATAATAAACGTTGCTGATTTAGTTGCAGCTGATGCCATTTATCACCAAGATTGCTTCATGACTTTTTTCTACACACTGCACCAATCGGAAAGAGAGGGCGGCCTGAGTCGGATTACGTCTCAGCAGCTGTAGACGAAATATCCTTCTTCCTTGATAATAATGACGACTGTCAATTCTCACTACCCGAACTCAAATCTCAAATTACAGACCTAGTTCCAGACGACATCACTTTGAGAAATAAGTTGAAACAAAAATACGGGGATGGCATTATTTTTGCTTCAAACTCCAAAAAAGTTACTGTCGTATGTTTACGTAATACACTGGAAAAGAAGATATCCAGACACCAGTTTATAACACTCATTGCTATCCTCCAAGTGATAATTTTTTCAGAGATGTGAACAAGGGCCTTCCAGAAAACCTAAAATCTTTTTTGGAGCACTTGATTATTAAAAAAAAGACTGCTAAGGCGGAAAAAAAAGTTACTTCAATAGCTCACGTCATTATATCAGCGCTAAGGTCACGATCATTTATGTCTCCTCTGCTCAATGGTCTTGCTTTATTTTTGTACAAAAAGTTCTGTTCCAAGAATTTAATAACAATGCTCTCGAATTTGGGATTTTGTTGTTCTTACTATGAAGCCCAAACACTTGAGATGTCAGCCATAAATCATCCGCAACCCCAAATGCGCGAGGGATCATTCTGCCAATTCGTATTTGACAATGCAAATTTCAATGTGTCGACAATCGATGGCCTGAATACGTTTCATAGCATGGGGGGGGGGGGCATTACTTGTTTTACTCCAGCGTCAGCAGTGAAACCCGGGACGAAGATAAAAAAATTAACCGAACTTACATCCGCATCGACCGTAGGCAAAATGAGAATCATTCCTCTGGAAACGTTTGAAAATTTTCGAGGGCCTGGGTTAAAAACAATTACTATCGAAGATTTGAATGTCTTAAATCCTTTAGGGGAAGATTTACCACTGCCTAAGCCATCTGATATCTCCTGGATGTGTGCTAAGTGGTTAGGTCTTCCACAGATACCTGAATGGAAAAGATTTTTCCATTGTATAACCAGAAACCAGCCTTGTGAAAAGACCAAAGTAATAACCCTTCCTTTTGTTAATTCACCACCAAGCAAGTATGACACCATTTTCACTGTGCTGAAATATGCTGCCCAGCAGTGTGTTAAAATGCGCCAAAAGTCTTGCATACTCACGTTTGACCAGCCACTGTATATTAAAGCTCGAGAGATATTCGCAGCAACATCCAATCCATTATTATCAAGTTGTATTGTGAGGCTTGGTGGATTCCATCTTTTAATGTCATTCTTAGGCTGCATTGGGTACATAATGGCTGGAAGTGGGTTAAAAGAATTACTCACTTTGATTTATGCACCTACGTCAGTAGAAAAAATGTTGCCTGGCCATGCATACGCTAGGGCCGTCCGAGCTCATTTATTGACCCAAACAGCCTTAGCAAAAATAATTTTTGACGGCATGGACATATCGGATTTGGAATGTAAAAATCTCCGTGAGTTGTTTCGAGATTTTGCTACTGAACCACCATCGCAAGAAACCTTAAACGCACACACTCAAATACGAGCAATCGAAATTAAAATGAGGAAGACCTTGGAGCACCTGAAAAAGAAAGGCCAAACTGCCTGTGGGGCTGGAAGCGTCAAGAGAAAATTCTTGTGCCCATCACAACTATGGATGCAGTAGCTTCCGATTCAGTTTTAAACATGGTGTTTTGCAACTGTAAGACTGACTGTGGAGTAAGATGCGGATGTCGGAAAGCAGGCATCAACTGCACAACGGCCTGCAATAATTGCAAGGTGGTATGTCAGAATGGCATCAGCCCTGTTGATGATGACGATCGAATGAAAGAAGTTGATGAATGGGTCGATCCTAGCGGATCCATAGACGATCTATACATGCCTGATGAAGGGGAGAATCCCGTACCGAAAAAAGCACGTAAATCCTCAAGTAGGTAAGCTTGAATAATTATTCGCAATGGAAATCTGATAGTGAATACAACCAAGTTTACTACATTCATGTATAATATTAATAATGATTAATTATCTACATAGCCAAAAACATTAAAGTCTATTTGCTTGTGTTTAAAGAATGCCGAAATGTGGGAGAGGTTATAAATTCAAAGAAGAGCGCCTGCAACAAGACTTTGAAGCTACCTCCATTATCAACTCTCATTTTATAGTCAATACCTTCGTTCCTGTTAGGTTTACGACAAAAATCTATAAAATCGTTTTTGTACATAATTTAATGTTTTTTAATTTTTGAAATAAACTTTTTTTACGTAAAGTTAATATTTCCCTAGTTATTTCAAAAAATACAAAAAACCTTCCCATTTAGTGTAAAACTAATTTGGCTAATTATGGAATGCACATGCGCGGGTATTTCCCCCCACTACGATGGGGAACCGCGCTTGCGCGTCCCAGGTGTGATAGTGCGCTCTTTTCAAAGTCAATTATCTTTGTTCCTGTTAGACATATAAAAAAATGTTATGAATGATTTTTGTTCATAATTTAATGCTCTTTAATTTTTGTATTTAATTATTTTTTATAAAATCAATATTTTTAAAGATATTTCCAAAAAACCAAAAATGTGTACACATTTTCCAAGATGGCGGCGAAAGCTCAAGTCTAATCGGTGGGGACTTTTAGTATGTTCATTAGCATGCCTAAAAAAACATCTCCACCAATTTTAAAAACTTTCATATTTTTTTTAGCCATAAAACCTATTTTGACTGGGCTATATGTCTGGAAGGTGGTAAATGGCGTCGAACCAATTCTAGTGACGTTGTTGGTGCGGATGTGGCCGCTCTTATGATTGCACGATCCTAGCGCGCATTTGTGTTCCTGGGACGCCCTGACCGTGACGGTAGACTATCCCTTCGGTGATCCATTGTTGTCAACACCAAGCAACTACCATATCAATCCGACCGAGGTGGCGGACGATACGCCTGTTCGACCAACCTGCTTCTCTGAGGCCTACTAAACGCTTCCTCTCAAAGTCCGACCATTGTTCGTACTGTCACCGGTTACGTCTCAGAGGCATCTCTAGTCACAATACCGTCCATCCAAGTCGACAGATTTGTATGAATAACCCTACGGCACGAGCAACATGATTTTAAACTCTTCTAGCTGCGCATCTCATATGCGCATAGCGCACTTATCCTTGTCTCATTGGTGTCGAAATTTTAATCATTTGCATATATCTTACCAGATTACATTCCTGCCAAGTTTCGTGATAGTAGCTCGATTTCTTCTGGGTGCATATATTTTTTTTCTGACAGAGTGTATATATATATATATATATATATATATATATATATATATATATATAACCATTTCTTAAATTCCTCAACTCGATGCCAAAAAAATTAACGTAGAAAGTACTTATTAAGAATTCATGTCACATGAAAATATATTTTTAAGCTTTCAATGAAAGAGTCATATAAAAAATTAGGATATGTGTACCCAATAAACAAAAGAAATATTGAATCATATATGCTTGTGTATCATAAAGTGAGGCTAAATGCCAATCACAACGTGCGTGTCTCTCTCTTTATATATGCATGTGTGAACGGAGCAAGCCTGAAAAACTTAAAAAGTGTTAGAAATGTACATACGTTTCAGTGAAGAGCAACTTTATTAATTTCATTTGTAGCGCATTAATTAAAATTTTTGCTTTGCAAAAGACCAGCTATACTATAGAGATTTCATTTTTAGCTCTGCAGACAAAGAAAATATTGAGATTCTTTTTTTCATCTCAAAGTTTGCAAAAAATTTCGATAATAAATTCCTCATTTGAAAATATGGCGAGTAGAGAAATATATTACTAAAATAGTGAGTCGTAGGTTATTATAGTAAGCACTTTTCTTGTGTGTGAACATGTGTGAAGACCAAGATAGCAAATTTTATCACGTCCAAACAAATTTATATGAGGTCTCTGGCTGAAAATATTCACCTGACAGAACAGGGTTTGGAAAAATGGAGAATTTTTATCCTATTTAATTAAATTTAATTGAAAATAATTACCATAAATTATGTATCATATGCCTTTAACATAAGACATCTCTCGCAAACCAGCATTGGATTATACTCCGCTGCTAATTTATCAGCCATTTGAATGTCCTAAATTTCTTAATGATGTTTTAAAACCATGTTGAGCGTTCGATCAAAGTGTCAAGTTCATCCAACTGTTGGAACTGCAATGAGCCCTCTTACTACACTAGTAGACGACGATGGATCAAAAAATCCCATTCTGCACCATGCTACCACCAACTTTTAAGGAGTTTTCCCAGAGCCATAGCCAATCCCCATCACGGAAGAAGAAACGAAATTCTCATTTGTGTTTGATCAGAGACATAGCAGCAAGATTAAAAATGAAAAATTAATCCGTTGGAGACTTGAACTAAAGAACTGGCAAGTTTTAAGTTTGACATAATTTATCGTCCGCGAAAACAAAACATAATTGCCGATACATTACCTCGCATTACAGAGGTTGTAACCTCCAGAGTAGATTTAAGTGAGTTGCACAATTCTCTCTGTCATCCAGGAGTTACACGAATGCACCACTGGATTCGTTGTAAGAATCTTCCATTTTCTTTAGAAGATGTGAGGAAAGTCACAAATACTTGCTTGGTTTGTAATGAATTGAAGCCCAGATTTTGCAAAAATTTAGGAACGCTTGTGAAAGCTACATCCCCATTTGAAAAGTTGAACCTGGATTTTAAAGGACCCCTCCCTAGTGCTTCAAGAAACCGGTATATCTTGACCATTGTTGATGAATTTTCAAGATTTACATTTGCCATCCCTTGTAGGGATATTTCTGCAACTACTATAATATCGAATTTACAGAATATTTTTTCCATCTTCGGAATACCATCATTCATTCACTCATGACAGGGGGGGTCCATCCCACGCTGAAAGTTAAAAGTTTATTGGCTATTATTGCGATATTAGTGAAATTATTAAGCCGGTATTGGGCATTGAGGATTTTGTGCTTTTACTTGTTTAGAGTATTCTAAATTTGCCTCCGACACCTCCACGTGGTGGGCCCTGGGGGACTACCTTAGGGTAGTTCGCTAACGTCGGAGGAGCGTGGGTTAGAAGCGTTTTGAGTTAAAGTTCGCAGCTGAATAATGGGAGTGAAGAAGGTCGATATGGAGGATCTGAGAATCCTGATTGAAGATATGGTGAAACTTAAAGTTAGCCGTGCTGATAACACCTGTTATCTGCCTAAGTTGACTGTAGATATTAAGCGAAATATAAATAAGGACTTGATGGATCTGGTGGACTCCATTAATGATCAACAAAAGTTGATACACTATTATAAGCGACAATTAGATATACTTAAAAATAAGGGAGCAAAAGGCTTCGCTGAGGTGACAAAATGAAGGATTTTGGCAAGAAGTTTTTTAAGAAGGTGAAGGAGGAAGTTGTTTATGAAGTTAAGATTATCCCGAATAGGGAGCAAGAATCAGAAGTGACTAAGAAAGCGGTAAAGGATAAGATAAAGCCTGAGAAATTAGAGATTGGAGTTGAAGGATGTAGGAATATTGGCAAAGGAGGCTTATTAATAAGGACGGAAATGAAAGAAGATGTTGAGAAGATAATAGAGGAGTTTGGCAAAATAGATGAACTTAAAACGGCTTATAAGATATAAACTCCAAGTAAAAGAGACCCTAGAATAATTGTTTATGATGTGCAAGAGGAGCTAACAAAGGACAAGGTGCAAGGGATGATCTTGCAGCAGAATGAGGAGTTCAAGAAAGTGGAGGCTATCACGTCTTTCAAGTCAAAGAGGGGCTGGATATTACGAATCAAGGGAGAGACATACCAGAAGATAAAACAGCTAAAAAGAATGAAATTAGGCTGGATGTGTCACATTTGGAAGCTGTACAATAAACCTACAATTTGTTTTGACTGTTGGAGATTCGGTCATCTTGGTAGAGACTGTCACAACTTAAAAATTTGTAAGAAATGTGCAGAAAAAGAGCATGGCCAAGAACCATGCAAAAGAGGGCAGGTTTGCACTAATTGTGAAAATCCCCAGAAAAGAACTGGAAAGAAAATCGACGTGGCGCATCTACCAACGGATAGACAGTGTGGTAGACTTATATTGGAAGAAGAACGATTGATGGAGAGGACCGACTTTGGGTCGAAAGAGGAAGATGCGGCTTCGAGCGACACGGATGATGAAGAGTTTTATGGACTATTGGAAAAGATCAGGACGGATCGGCAGAAAAGCCCCGGCTGTTCAACATTAAAGGACCGATCTTCGAGCTGATGTCGGCATTTGCACAAGGGGTGCTTTGTTTAATTGTTTGTTGATTTACTCGATTTTTATGCTTGTAAACGACTTTTGTGCTCGTGTGGAGCAAGTTTAGGTTATTGTTTTTCAAACTATTTTGTTTGGTTGGCTGCACGGGTGGTGCTTGCCTTTGTATTTTATATTAAAAATAGTAAAACTAGGTTGAATTTTATATTTGGCAGAGTGATGGCTGCGTGCTTAAAAAGGAAAATTAATTTTATTTTGGATGGCTCTAACTACTGGATGATCTGCTTGTAAGACGACATGGATGTGATCGGTGTTATGTGTGCACTGACTAGAAGTTAGAGGAGTGAAATGATCGGTGCTACGGCCCAGGACTTGGGCCTGTGAAAGGACTTGTGGAGCCTAGGTCGAGCGGGTTGCCGTCATGGCGACTAGTGTCAGGAGTTAGATTTTTTGGCTGATACACGTTAGAACGCGTGGGGGGCCGTGAAGGATCATAATCACTCTGCCAGGGGATCCGCTTTCATGTCTCGCGAGTTGAAATCTTTCTTAACATCTCATGGAATAGCTACAAGCCGTACGACCCCTTACAATCCAGCTGGAAATTGACAGGTGGAACGCTATAACGGAATAATTTGGAAGACCATACAACTTGCTTTAAGGTCTAATAACATTAGGACTGGACAGTGGGAAGAAGTTGTGCAGCCTGTCCTCCATTCCATTCGCTATTTGCTGTGTACAACAACTGATGCTACTCCCCACGAGCGAATGTTCACTCACCCTCGGAGATCACATAATGGCTGCTCTATACCTACGTGGCTTACTCAGCCAGGTCCAGTTCTAATGAAAAATCAGGTGCGTACGAACAAATATGAACCACTTGTTCAAGAAGTAGAACTAATTGAGGCAAACCCTGATTACCCTCATGTAAAACTTGTGGAGGGAAGAGAGACAGCCGTTTCTCTTAGACATTTACCTCCTAAACGAGATCCTACCAATTTCTCTAATGACGAAGGGGTTAACGAAGAAAGCTTCTTACTGGATTCTAAAGGGCAGCCAATAAATGACTCAGCTATCTCTTCAGGAGACATAGCTGAAACGAACTTGGACACTCCACCATTGCGACCTGTTCGCCTTAGACAACCTCCTGTTTATTTGAAGGACTATGTCAGGGACTAAAAAATAAAAGGGGGTGAATGTGATATTATTTCCTTCTTTTGTGGCAACACATTATTTTGTTTTTGTTTTTGGCAACGCATCAAAGTTTTTGTTCATCCGATCGTTGCATGATGTGTCTACAAAATAGTGATTAAAAGCTAAGTTCTCTCACTAAACTATTATTAGTGTTTTTAAATAGCACAAGCAGAATTAATTTATCTCGAATGTTAGATATACAAGGTCAAAACAAGGAAAATGGCATTTAATAAAACGTTTTGATGCCAGTGACAGCTTTTATCCAGTCCACATAATAAGAAACCATAGTATATATTCCTGGTTGCGTTTTATCAGCACAGATGGAGCCACCAGTGGAAACAATTCCTGCTAGATGCCACCCGTTGTCTGTTAAGTACACCAAAGGACCACCGCTATCACCCTGAAAAGAAATATTAGAGAATTGATTTGTTTATGGAAAATATATGTGAAGAGAAATATAATAATTATCATAATAAAGATTTTATACAATAGACTCAAACTATGGCTCGGGATACGAGCGGTACCGGTGGTACAAACAATTGTTCTACGAATCAATTAGAGAAACTATGAAGAAACTTGCATCGCTAGCAGATTCGCAGAATAGTTGTTTATTTATCAAAAAATCAATAAAGTTTCAAAAGAGAATTGCATTTCAAGTAGGCAAGAAAGTGAAATAGTTTTTTATGTTTAGGCTTGAATGTAGTTTTGTACCTCCTCCCAACGTAAATAAAAACACCATTTGTATATTTTCAACAAACTTTCATGAAATGTCTGCGGGAACTTTATGATATCATAAGTTTAAAAACTTTATACTGAAAAATATTATGCAACCTTTTGCCATGGTTATTTTCTGCAGTAAAATTTATCAATTATTTTTTTATAAACTCCACCCCCATGATTTTTCTAATCATACGATAAATATACTTTGAAGAGAGAGTGTGAGAATATTTAGTAGATTTTGATATGTTTTGCTTTAGAAATTGATAAAAAAAATGGATGAGATTGTGGTGTTTCCTTTTTCCTTATTTAAGTACACTGCTGGCCACTGTAAATGCAACACCCTGAAGGAAACATGCAAATAACATGAAATTTACAACATGCATTAGCGGAGGTGAGATATACAAATGATTAGAATTTCAGCGCAGACGCACATCACGCGCGCCTGTGGCGCCACTTCAAAGCACTATTTAAGGCTTGGAGATTTCGACGATTTCAAGTTCGGCAATTGTGTTTTTCTTGTGGTTTTTTCAAAAAAACGATCAATTATGCCTCGTCGAAAACAGCGATCATCTTTTGATCAAGTATCCGAGTTCGACAGAGGAAGGATAGTGGCCTACAGAGATTGTCGATTATCTTTCAGGGAAATCGGTAGTCGTGTTGGACGAAACCAAACAACTGTAATGCGGCTATGTGATCGTTGGATGCAGGAGGGTACGACGGACCGGCGTGTTCGATCGCATCCACCTCAGCGCACCACTTCACGTGATGACAGGCAAATTGTGCGCATGGCAGTGACGGAACCATAGCACAGCACATGCAGTCTGTAACGCATCATCCAGTGTCTGCGCGTACCATTCGACGCCGTTTACAGCAGAGTGGTCTGTCCGCAAGACGTCCGTTGCTTTGTCTACCCTTGACGCAGAACCACAGACGTCTCCACAGCCAATGGTGCGATGACAGAAGGATGTGGACGGCAGAATGGAATGAAATTGTCTTTACTGACGAGTCACGCTTCTGTCTGCAACACCACGATGGTCGCATTCGAGTCTGGAGACACCGTGAAGAGAGGATGCTGAACAGCTGCGTTATGCACCGCCACACTGGTCCTGCACCGGATAATATGGTATGGGGCGGTATTGGATATCACTCTCACACACCTCTAGTACGCATTGCCGGTACTTTAAACAGCCAGCGCTACATCTCCGAGGTTTTGGAGCCAGTTGTCCTTCCTTACCTTCAGGGCTTGCCCACAGCCATATTTCAACTGGGCGCCTCGCTCTCCGGATCTTTCGCCGATAGAAAACATGTGGTTCATGGTTGCTCTACGATTGACCCAGATTCCATCCCCAGCTGCCACAGCAGATCAAATTTTGCAACGTGTGGAAGCTGCTTGGTCTGCTGTACCCCAAGAACTCATCCAAAGTCTCTTTGAATCAATGCCGAGGCGTGTGGCAGCGGTGATCTCCAACAATGGCGGCTACTCTGGCTACTGATTTTGGCAGGAACCACACTTCACAGAAGTCTATAAATTTAATCATTTGATACTTGGTGAACATGTTATCTACAAAATAAATTTTGTTGTGATATCTCTTGTCTTTCTTGGTGTTCGAATTTGGGTGGCCAGCAGTGTATTTAATTGCTTTCCCATACCCTGATGAATTTTAGTTTCATATTTAAATATTTACAAATGTCTGATTTTTGCCTTAACGAGTGACAGAAGAATCAAGGAGAATAGAAATTAACGACAACAGTATAAAATTAGCCTTTGTACGATTATTTCAGAGCGAAAAAGAAAAATTTGCATATTACAATGCGAAAAAGAAAAAGAAATTATTGTGATTGTCAAATATTCAAAACATTTTCAAAATAATCTGAAAGATAACTGAATTCTAAAATGAAAAGTATAGTTGTCCGAGTTATTTTTAATGAGTATATTGACCGCATTTTCCATTTACTTTTGAGATTTACGGAGAGGTTTGATAAAATCTTATTGTAGTGTTTTCCAAGCTTTTTCGCCCCCCCTTGTTACCACCCTACATATTTTCTTTAAAACGGTCATTTAAGACATAAAGTAAAGCCCTAAAATGCATTTACCATAATTTAATTCATACCATAATATTTAAAAATAAATATTTAATTCAACAAAAATGAAATTTATAAGAAAAGTCGAACATTAGGAAACATTCCTTATAGTACGGTCACTTAGTGAAATTACCGTGACCTGGCGGATAAAAGCACCAAATTTGGTATGAAGGTACCTTAGGGTATACTAATAAATGTTAGTCTAGGAGCCCTCTAGAATTTTTAAAAATTTCCATGTATGGCACTAGAATCCAAAATGGCAGACAAATACAACAAAATATCGCTTTTGACACAATCTATTTTACTGTTAATTTTCAATTACAGCTTTAAGCCAACTAAGTACACTACAAACCGAACTTAGGGTAGTCTACATATTAAATAAAATACAATAAAATATATCCATATAATTTATTACAGTAATTTACAAGTACAAATATAACGCTAACAAGTGTTCCCAAAACAAAAACAAAATATTTGTAGCTATTCATTCAATAGAATTCAGTATGCTACAGTTATAATAAATCTATATATATAAAAATGAATGTTTGTTTGTATTTTATACGCTGCCGTACCGTTCATCCGATTGCGATGAAACTTGGTCAACGTATTGCTTGAACTTGCGCGAAGGTTATAGACTATTTTAATCCCGCTACGACGTTCCATTCCCGAATTATGTTAGAACAAGTTTGCGCGGTATCAACGGATATTGAAAATCACCAAAAAAAATCGCCAAATTTCTCAGCACAGGATATGGAACTTCTCCCCGGATATTTTTGTTCAAAGCCATTGTAACATTTCATTGTTGCCAATTAAATTATAACATTTCCGTAAAATTAAATAGACATGAATTAAAAATGTGATTTATTCATATATTGGCGCATGCAAGAATGAATTTGATACATTATTTTCATGTACGTGGCAACGCCGGAATATTTCTTTTTAAAAATGAAAATATAAGGATGGAAAGCCATTCATTTTCAATGAATGTGTTATCTATACATTTCATGAATCGAAACTATCCCAAGCTACCTGTTCAAATTCAAATATACTGAAGGACACGTTCACTTAGCTAGAAACACGTGCGTTTAGCCTTGATGCGATGATTTATATAACTGAAGTGACATTGAAACATAGCAGATGATTTAGTTTAGAGAAAGAATTACAATCATGAAATACGTGTATATTATAATTAAGAAAGTTTGAAAGTGGCATTGAAACGTAGCAGACGATTTAGTTTTGAGATAGAATTCCGAGCATGAAATACGTGTATATACATTTTCTATAATAATTATCAGATTTGCCGTGTTTTAATATTGAATGTGATCTCAATCCATTCAAACATTATTGATTCTTTTCTATAATAATAAATCCATTCAAACGTTATTGACTAGCTGTAAATTAATGTTTTAAAATGCCCAAAAAGAGGAGAGCAACTTTTAATCCTGCAGAAGTAAGGGGAAAATGTCAAAGATTGTTGAGAAATGAGCAATGTGATGGAAAAAAAACAGAAGAGCACGAAGCCAACAGAATTCGAAATGTAGTTAGACGCACACAAGAATCTGAAGAAAAAACATTAAAAAGAGCTCGAAGGTAACACAATTCGAATTGTAGTGATCCGAAGGAGTGAGACTGATGAAACTTTTAACGCGTCGAACATACGATTGTCTTCGAGCTTCAACATCGAAAGGAGAGGAAAGCGATTAACAACGACAGCACCGACAAAAAACTAATGCTATTTGCTACCGCAAAAGAATTTTAGCGAAAACTTGAGAACATCATAACATGAGGAATCCCGAGCGAAGCCGGGTAATACATCTAGTTACACTTGGAAGTTACTCTTGCACTTGCAAAGTGGTGAGCAGTCCAGATTGTCTTTCCCACATTTACAATTGTTGCAGTCTCCTTTGCAGGAACGTTTAATAAATTAACTGCATGATCGGGAAACCTCTCGAATTGTCCTCAAAACTGGTACCCATGACTCTGAAACCTTATTCCAAGCAAAAGTCTGGCGCAGCTTGTCCTCTCTGGACCTTGCGCCATTAAACCCCAACCAACCAAGCAAAATCCTACGGAGGAGGAATCACTTGCTGTGTTTGTGTGCTGGTCGTCCAAATACCTGTTTGATAAACTGCCCTTCGGATATGCTAAGAGCATCCTCAGTCGGTGGAAATTTGTCCATTGCATGATTCTTCTGACAAAAAAGCTTCTTTCTTATCTGGTTGATACTACAGAGAGGAGTGGTTTTATCATATGAACAACAGTCAGTCGTTCCAGCTTCTTGAAGTCGGCTTGCAGCAGTTAGAATGGGTGAGTGGCCAAATACACAAATGTATTAGTGATGTCTTGAAATGCTTGCCATGTTTCCCAAATAGACTTCTTATTCTTACCTTTGAAGACGAAGGTTGTGTCGCAACCAGAGTATGAGTGAAACACATGTAGTGCTCGTGATTTTGACTCCCCTAAGTTTGTACTGATGGAGTTGATGCGCTAAAACCTTTAATGCTTGCCCATGCCAAAGGCCCCCCAGATATCGCCCAATGGTTGAGTCACTATTAGTTCATAGAATGTACCAGTAATGATGACAATCACATCTGTGTCTACAGTACGCACAAGGATACTCTTTGCCCCTTGCTGTAGTGAATGGAGTACATGAACAGGAAGCCTCGTGTCTGCCTCTACATGATTGCAGTTTTCCATGGTTGTGTTCTAACCGATTTGTGCAACTTCCGATTTGTGCAACCGATTTGTGACATATACATCTTTGCTTGGTGGTCAGTTGAACTCTACAACTTTGAAAGTCAAAAAATTGAACAATTCCTTCTTGTTCATTGAGTCACGGAGAAAGTCCATCCAACTTCGTAGCAGTTTGGTGTTGCCAGATACTTTCTTTCGAATCCCCTCACCTCTTTTTTCCCGGGTATACTCCTTAAACTGTCTGGAATGTAGGTATCCCAAACAACATCTAGCCTTTAGGCATTCTCCAGCTGCTTATGAAAGTAAGGTAGAAATACCTCATCAGCATACTTATTGAAGGTGTCTACACTAGTAGTGGGCAGGCAGTGAACGATGACACCACCGTCCAGAAATTTGGAGTCATAGGTTGAAGGGGGCTCAAACTGATCTAGCTGCTCAAGACATTGCAGTATCCCAGCCTTGTTGGTTGGCAAATGAAGCTTACCAAAGTCTGAAATGGAAAGAGGGAAGGACTGTATCTCATGAGCAAAAAACTCATCCAAATCAGATTCCCGATTCTGCATAGATATATATAGTTAGCTAAATAGTTCCACATTGTTCTGAAGCACTTTCAGCTCCTTCCCTTGATGAGATGTTATTTTATGCGTTGTTCCCTTGAAGAGTGCAAGAGAATTCTTCTTGACTGGGTCATGTATAGAGAGGATGCGCTCATCAAGCACATTCTTGACAAAGTCCTGATACTGCCATCTGCCTATGTCCGCCAAGGTGCGTAAGGTTACAATCACCGACTCACTTGCGCAGTTGCGACTGTGAAGACTTACTAGATTAGGGAAATAATCCAAGAAATTGCCCATTTCATTGATGGTTTTACATAGACTAACAGCCTGTTGCTGAAAGTTCTTCTTTGATGAAAGTCCCGGCTCATGATGTTGGAAATTCTTGGTATTATCTGTGTCATCATTATCCAGAATGCATTCTTCTTCAAACTGTTTGATCATTCTAGCAATCTCAGGCCCTGAAAGCATCCATCGTCGGAAAGCAACAGGGTTTACTGTGATCCAAACAACACCACCTAAACCTTTCTAAATCTTGTTTTCTTGTTCGTGAGCCTGATCGAATGGTATTGTAGAAAATGTTTTGAATGTTTTTGAAATGTACCAGTTAGAACAGCGCTCAAACTTATCCTTGATAGCGTCAGGCAATGACTTCATATCCCTGATGTGGACAGGCATCATCTTGAGTTGTTTACATGATTCAAGGGAAAGAATAGTGGTGTAAGTTCCTCTAAGACAGCAACATAAAGACTAAAGTTCTTTTCCCTGTGATCTCTAATAAAAATTAGTATAAGGGTTTCATACTCCATGATCAAGTCTCAATACATGAAAGTTGGACTCTTTTTCTGCATGCCGTTTCTCCAGTCTATTTCAGACTCTTCATATTTGGGGTACTCAGAGAGTAGGAAGGCTTCATACTGGAGATTGTGCAGGGCCATTAGAGTGATTTGATGAGCATGCCTAGTTCGAGTTAAGTGTGCTGCCTTTAAGTAAGATTCAGTCTTGCCAAAGGATGACACTTCTGTATCTGCAAGGTCAGTAGACCATCCAGATCCTTCCAAGACATCTCCCAATGTATTCCAGAGGGCCATTTCAATGTGCAGTCCACCTAGAATATCCACTTTAAGTCGCTCACCATGAGTGTTCGGCCATGTCTACTGTACAAACTTAGGGCAAACAGAGGTTGATCAAATTAATGACTGGTACTTGTCCTGGATTAAGGAACTGAATAGCTTGTCTAATGACATCCATGCCCTGTTTAGGCTCGGTGCACACGAGCGATCCGGTGTCGTTGCGGCACCGCAGTTGCGATCAGGTGTACATGGAGTTGAACTAACCGACTCACACGGACCTAGGCGTCGTCAGTTAGTTCAACTCTATTGTACTCCTGATCGCAACTGCGGTGCCGCAATGACACCGGATCGCTCGTGGGCACCTAGCCTAAATGCGAACATTTTTTTGATGAACTTTCCGCAAAACTAGCTGTTTAGCAAGATATTCGTACTTTTTTAAAAGAATGTAACTGTGATCATTGTAACCACTGTCTGGATTATTGTTATTTTTTAAAAGTATGTAGTACTCAATAAATCTTTCATATTAATTCATTTTTTAGTTATTGACTTTCATTTAATGTGATTCACATATAAATTAGAAATGGAGTTTTGTATATGAAACTTATCTTTAATTTTAATATTTTAGGAGAATTATGATAAAACTAAGATCAATTCTAAATATCGAAATTTCTATACATCGAATTTTTTTCCGGCAATTTACTACTTCGATATATGGAGGTTCGACTGTAATTTAAAACAGTACTTCCAAAAGCGTAGTGTCTGGCTCATACGACATATAATATCCAAAGACCCATTGCCAATGTGAGGTCTTCCTGAACCAGAAATTTATATCAAGTTTTATTACAAATCCATGCAGTCACGGTAATACTTTAATGGAATAAACTTTACAATTGTTCTGAACTGTTAAAATTTTCAAGGACATATGAATAACTTTTTAGGAGCTGTATTCAAACAAAACAGCTTCGCTGATTTTTCGCAACTAGTGGAAAATGTTTACTCAGAATTGTCACGGTCAAAATTTAACTTCTTTTCGTGTAACCCGTTTTAATGAGTGTATTCTCTCTATCCTATTGTATGTAGCAAAAAATAAATTAATAAAAGAAACAATTGAATATAAAATGACTCAAGAATTGATGTATAAAAATGCATCTTAATCTTTTGACATCCTAATTTTTTTGCCAGTACGTAAATTAACAGCTAATTGCAACCAAACTAATTTCCTTCATTACTCAGCTAATTTGAAACAAATCCAAGATTTTATATAAAAACAAAAATATTTTTTAGAGATAGATTGTTATAATGGAAAATTCCAATATTATGATCGCAAAAAGAAAGTAATAATCTATTTACTAGATACCTAAAATTAGCAATCAATTATATGAGTCACATTATTTTTTACTAACAAAGAATACAGGAAATAGATGACGTTCAGTATCTTGTGATTAAATACCATTTATTTTTAATGTTTCATGAAAAGGAATTGTTAATTTCAGAAAATGGGGGCATTTAATAACATTCTTCAAAATGTTTTAAAAAATGTAGAAAGTGTTCATTGTTATTATGAATTTTCATAAAAGAAACGAATGCTAATATACTTATCTTCGTCTTCAGCCTAGAAAAAAAGCAAGGAAAATATTCCAGCACTTGTGGGAGATGACGACCAATCAACCAATCATGTTGATATCAATCATTCATCCCTAATTGAGTACGATATAATTAGTTAATCTACCTTAATATAGACTGCCGTTTCGGTGCAACATTAAAAATAATTTTAATTCATTTTAACCTAAGAAATCTTAGTGACGAAACTGGTCACTTCTGTACCAATCAACTCAACAAGTCTATGACTATTCTAAGGATGTATTCGATGCAGATAAATTAGTAAGAGTTGGTACTTAAGATCCTAAACGCATTTTCTTCCTTTCCTTTCCTTTTCTGAAACATTTTACCTCAGATTTTAGAACTATGTCTTTCATTATATAATTTTTTCAAGTTAAGAAGGCCTATTGTAACTTTCAAGTTAGCTAAAAAAATTGTAACGAAATTTTTTAATTCATTAAATTCGATAAAGTTTTTTTTGCTGATATTCTCAGTCTTTTAACTCTATAGCGCCAATCAAAATGTCTGAAAACAAGCCTCTCAAAATTGGCAGATACAGGTAAATCTCAATTAAAAAAAACTAGCGAAGGTAAAACAATGTTGAACAGCAGAAAAATTTACTTTTATTTGTTGTTTAATATAATAATTTGAAGTTTTGGGGTATATTTAACATTCATTACTAGATTTCCCTGATCAGTTTTAGTTCACAGGTTTTAGTAATTTATCCCTTTACCAATGGAAGACATTTATATCAATTCAGTCCTTTAACGTAAATATGTAGTACGATCTTTATGTTGGAATGCATGTAAATATAAAATTGTCACTAATCAGACTGATATAGAAGCACTCAACCATCTATCAATACACAATTTAAATACTCATACGTGCATGCATTATCATAGATGAAATACCCTGAAGGTAAAAAATCTGGAGGAAGGTGATATTTTGAAATTCTTTAAAGTTGCAATACTGATTGATATAAAATGAATAATTAGTAAATAGATATTCTCAGTGTGAAAAATGGCTTCACAAATAAGTTCCTCACTTGACAAGAATCTTGACCTCCTTCTGGATGTCCCGCACAGATCATACTGGGAGCAATGTCGAAATTCCTATAGAATTTCCTACATTTTGCCAAGGATATGACTGGAACTACAGCTTGTTTCAGCTCATTCTCGAAGCCCGAACCTAAAGAAAAGAGAACACATTAGATTTTCAAAAACTTTCAAGTTAGCTAAAAAAAATTGTAACGAAATTTTTTAATTCATTAAATTAGAATGAGACCAAGGTTTTTTTGCTGATATTCTCAGTCTTTTAACTCTGTAGCGCCAATCAAAATGACAGAAATACAGGCATTTCAAAATAGATAATTGTAGGTAAATAAATCTCAATAGCCAGTACTTTTAGAAATTATGTTAAATATAACGTACGTTGATAAGCGTTAACAGTGTATGTCTTATTTCCAGCACATATTGAATAAATGCTTACCAACATTTACAGACATTCAAGAAAATTTTTCAATTCGACCAACCTATGGCTGAGTAGTTATTGCATTATAGAATGTGTAGAATAATATCTTCAACTTACGGGGATAGAATGGGATTCTGGAAAATTCTAAAATCCCATTTCATACCTAGAATATGAAGCACTTTGCTATGAAAATTTCTCCAAAGAAATTATTCACTTAAAAAGCGACCTGTTTAGCCCTGATGTAGCAAAAGTTGCCCACCAAAAGTCACCTCAAAACTAACTAATAAATTATTCTTTTATAGGCATATAAAACAGCTCTATCAAAAATAGTAAACACATTTATAATTTTTAATATCTTTAAACACTGTATTCAGTAAAAAAATTCAGTATTTTATACAAATTTGTATGCTTATAAGATTTTTATCCGTCTGGAAAAAAAACCAGCTATTTTAAAAATTCCACTACGGCGGAAAACTGATTTTTATTTCTCGAAAAACTTAAAAATTGGTTGCTAAAAAGGGGCTTAGTCGGTTGTTATCCAATATTTTCGTCTAAAGTCGCAATCTGAATTATTTAATAACTTTGATTCAAGAAGGTTACCTAATTTTACACTTTTACTATTCTCAATCTCAGTCAACTTCCTTTAGCCCCAGTCTGTCACTGTAAGGCCATCCGCACACGGGTCGTCTCGTACTCGGCTCGAACTCGAAGCGAGATGTGCGTCTTGTATGAACTATGCGAAGTCTACCCGCACACGGGTCGAATCGCACTCGAAGTGGTTTCGTCTCGCATTCGAAGCGGGATGACGAATCCATATTTTTCTCAGTAGGTTGAATGTCTTCAGCGTGCAAAGTACAAAACTTCTTGTTTTTATTTGTTTAAAATGAGCAGCTCCAGTGATGAGGTTGTTATATTGGTACCGTAAGATAAAAAGGAGAAGGTTTCGGAGGAGAGAACAAGTACATCCGTACTTGGAACGGAATTTTCACCATCGGCTGTTTCTTGCGCCCCATTAATTACAAGAAAGTAATGTAAACTTTTTAACATTGTATAGAATGTCAAAAGAATGTGAAAAAAATTTCAGTTCGGTATATTTTAATGTTATAAAAATACAAATTTTTTTTGTTAATTATAAAATTATTTGAAATTTCGTTTTCAATCGGAGTTATAAATGCATATAATATTTTAGATACAAAAGTTTGTGCTGAGCTTTAGTGTTTGTGTAGGTGAGATGGTGGGACTCAGGTATCAATCACCACGACAAAGTCCAGGTTTTGACATTTTTTCATCAAAACTAAAAACATAATTTTTATGTTTACTGATTTGAAAAATTAAATATATTGAATTTCTCTCTGTGTTTTGTATTCGATTATTATTATTTTTTTATGTATTTAATCAGAATAGATTTCGTGAAATTGTAATAAGATGTTTTAATGAATGATTGTAATAAATTTTTGTAATTAATAAAGAAATACTATAATGTAATAATTTTTTTAACGAAACTATGTAACATCAATAAAATTTGTAACTAAATACATTACCTGTCAACTTGACTTCTCGTGCAACTTCATTTCACGCATTTTCTGTACAATCTTTTCTAGAATATTCACGGATCGTGTGGTCGTAAAGCTCCGGGTGTTTTTCCTCTTCTCCTACAAATTTAACTTCCATTGATAACTGAAAATTCCGCTCGTCACGCTCGATTTTTCCCGTTCCAAACAGTTCGAGTGAAACAAGACGAGTACGAATCGAGACCGCTTCGACTTCGAGCCGATTGCCAATCGCCCCGTTAGTGGAGCTCCATTCAATTACGTAGAAAGTTGAGTGGTGGGAAAAATCGCTCCGAGTTCGAGCCGAGTACGAGACGACCCGTGTGCAGATGGTCTAAGGCTTTTTGTAACTCTTAGAAGTACAGTATCTATTGCTAAAAAATTCAGGGCACTGTTCCGAAAACTAAAGTTGCTGTTGCAACAGTTAAAAGCTCCGAGCAGAAATATATATTAATATCCGTGATTTTCAAAATTTACTATTCGAGGATATTCCGAAGTTTTGAGCTGTTTCAAGTGAATATGACTGTTTGCTTCTAATTGCTTTTGATCAAAAATATTTTTTCGTACTTTTCCTCCCTCTCTTAATGCCTCTAAGTGTTATATTGACAATAAGTGATTTAAAATATGGAAATCAGTTTTGTACAGCCTATTATTACCGCATAATGTTAAATGCTCCTAGAACTTGAGGCCATTAAGCAGTCTTAGAAGAAAAGGGGATCTATTTAAAATAGAGGAAGGTATCATTTTATTGTTATATTAAGTTGATATCTGAGCAAACTGTTTTCTACATAGGGGGATTGCTATTACTTTGAGTATCTTGCCAATTAGATCAAGGTGTGGTTGGCTGAATCCAAACACAAAATGATTTATAGCGGTGTGTCTAAGAGGTGATTTATAACAGAAGCAAACTCCGGATGTTTAACCCAGGCCCACGGAAATCGCTATAAAATGACCCTTTTTACCGAAAAATCTCATTTTTTTTATCACTTTACACAAATAACGGTCATAGTCAAATAAACTGGATAATCATCATATTTCAGAGGAATACTTTAAACATTATTAGATCTCCTTTAACTAGCACTTTAATGTAGATGCATCAGCATATCGCACCCCGGCACAAAAAGTGACACAAGTCAAAAAAGGACAATTTTTAGGTTATGTCATTGAAAAATATGTAAGAAATACCCCATCGTGCACGAAAAGCAACACATATTTATCTCGCAATTTGTCCACCTGAGGACAGTTGTATCAGTTTTATTGTAATGCTATTTCAAGCTGTATGGTATTCTTTAAGTTGATTTTTCTCAAATGCTGCTTTTTTAGTTGTGTTCGTTTTCTTGTCGGGGTGCGATATATCGTTTGTAGAAGTTCACAGAACTTTTATCAATTAACATCAATACCACAGTGATATTTATGGGATACTTTTTCAAGAAACTATGGCTATAAGGTCATACTATTTATTATGTACAAAATTGACAGTTTGGTTCGCTTCGTACAAAAATTCCAATTAGAATAAATTAATAAATGTACTTACCATAAGTTTCTCCCCAGCCCGTAACATAGCATAATGATCCAGGGTGCAATGTAACGTTAGCTCCTGGTAAGCATACGGGAGATACATAATCATTAAGTACTACAGGTGCGTTCAATTTCACCAAGGCTATGTCATGTTGTTTTCTCACAAGCCACGGTACTGAAAACTATGATGAAAAAATATAATTATTTGAGTCACGGTACAAGAGAATATACATAATCATTAATTACTGAAAGTATGAAAAGCTTTCCTGCTGCAAGTAATACAGTCAATATATTAGTGCTTAGAAGTAAAATCATAAACTTCTCAATTATCTCAGAAGTATTAACAAAACCTCTTGACCATAAATATGTTTCGAAATGCATAGAAGATTTTGTAATTTATTTCCGCTTTACTTACATAATAACAGCAATTTTTCTAATTGCATAAGAAGTTATATCTACTATGAAAGGTATTTAAAATTTTCTTTTGTAAAATTGCTTTTACTTATGCAAAGTTAACCTTAAGATATATAGCATTGTTTGAGATATTGATTTTATTTACATTAAAACATTGAAAAAATATCCTCGAATAACTTGCGTAAGAGGATATTCAGAATTGGCATAATATCTCATTTGTTCTAGAAAATGAAATCAAAAATAATTGTTGATTATAACTGAATGAATGTGTTTCTAAGTCCTATCTGCACAAAACTCATCTCTGTTTTCAGCCATATATTGATTACATATGAAACAAAAAGTCTATGGTTCATTCATGGTCTATATGGTCAGGATGTGCTTTTAATTCTTTCATAGAGCTCGGTATATCACTGGAAAGTTCTATCTTATGCAATTTATATTATTCAATTTATTAAATGTAGAATTAAAACTACTAAGAGGAATATGAAGATATTACACAAAGGTAACCTGTATACTCAGTATACAGGTTGTTACTTAGGCCGCTATTACACTGTAAAAGTTCTTTGACAAAGATCTTTATAAAACAAGATGGACGAAAAATATGATAGTGTAATATCTCAACTTTGATAAAAGAAAACTTTTTATAACAGTTATTTTATCAAAGTTAGGCTCTTCGTCCTATATTTTATAAAATATTTCGGTGCCAGGAAGTTATAAACACCATTTCGAGCTATGTTAAAAAAATACAAATGTGGGGAAAACTCGGCTGATGAAGAACAAGATTTCGATTCGAAATAATTTTAGCTCTAATTAAAAATTGCGTACTAATGACAAAACTAAAATACACGAAAAAAATTCAAAATGAGTATGTTAAAAGAAACGCAAATCTTTCAAAGTATTAGGATGCTGAAATTTTGCATGGTGGTTACTCCTAAGCTCAACGTGCCCACTAAGAAATATTTTTTTAAAAATAGAAATTTTAAGGGGCTTAACTCCCTCCACCTCTAAAAATCACCCACTGTATCTTTGGAACCATAGGGCCCGGGAAGCTGAAATTTCTTATGGTGGTTCTCCTTAAGTCCTAGGTGCCAACTAAAAAAATCTTTTTGAAAAATACAAATTTTAAGGGATTAAAAGGGGCTTAACCCCCTATCCGTCTAAAACACACCCATTGTATCTCTGGAACCATAGGGCTTAGAAAGATGAAATTTTGTATGATGGTTCCCCTTAAGCCCTAGGTACACACCAATAAAATTTTTTAAGAGCTCGAATTTTAAGGGGTTTAGCCCCTTCCCCCCAAAAAAACCCACTGTATCTCTTTAACCTATGGGCCTAGGAAGCTGAAATCATCTATGGTGGTTCCCCTTAAGCCCTAAGGGCACAATAAATCTATTTTTATAAGCTCAAATTTTAGGGGGTTTAGCCCCCTCCTCCACAAAAAACCCCACTGTATCTCTGGAACCATAAGACCTAAGAAGCTGAAATTTTGTATGGTTGTTCCCCTAAGCCCTAGGTGCACATCAATAAATCTTTTATAAGAGCTCGAATTTTAAGGGGATTAGCCTCCCTCCCCCCAAAAAAAACACTATCAGTGGAACCCTAAGGACTAGGAAGTTGAAATTTTGCATGGTGGTTTCTCTAAAGGTTCTCTAAAGGTGGTTTAAAGGCCCTAAGTGCTCACTAAGAAATCTTTTTAAACAATTCAAACTTTAATGGGGTTTAAAAGATATTTTACCCCAAAAATTAAACACTGATTGATTGATAATTGTATCTGTGTCACCATGAGTTCTAAAAAGCTAAAATTTTGAATAGAGGTTGCTATTGGACCCTAGGGGTTCACTAAGAAATCTTTTTTTAAAAAGTTCAAATTTTAAAGGCTTAAGAGGAGTTTATATCGCCAAAATAAAACACAGTGATCACTGTATGCCTGAAACCGTAAGGCCTACGAAGCTGAAATTTTGCTAGGTGTTGAACAAGAAGGATTTCTAAAAAGCAACTTTAAAGGTAATTATAAAGTAGGCTTAAATTCCCAAAATAAAAATGAAATATCCAAAACCCGTATTTAACCCTTTGTACACCCGTGTACGCCCGTGTACAATGTGCAACATTTTCGTAATTTTGAATGGTTTGTTTTTACATGTAAGGTTTTAATGTTCTAAGTAGTTTGTATTTATAGCTGCATCCTTTCTAATGCAGGTCTGATTTTCTGACCTTTGTATTCCTTTCCATTCATTGTTAGTCATGATTTTACCGTGGTAAACCAGCGATTATACTGGATAACAATGCGACAAAAATAGCATGTAGTCGATCAATTGTGCAGCTATTACACGGTATCCCGAATATCACGAAGATGGAAAATCTTAATGTTTTTTAGGTTTTGAGACATAATAGAAATCAATTCGCAAGTTGTCCTTAGATCCAATAAACCGGACAGTTTTGAAATAAGGAGATTGTATCTGCAATTTTTTGCCTTTAATTATAAATATATCTCAAAATTATCAACATTTTAAATCTTGCCATAAAACGTAGAATTATTATTTACAATTTGAAAAAAAAGTTTATTACAAAAGGAATAATCAAGGTTGAAAGAGACGTTGCACTTTGTGCCACGCTCGCCTGCTGGTGTTCGAAAAATTGGCGCGCCTGCTGAAGGATTAAAGTCGCCTACTGGAGGGATAAATGTCGTTAAACTATGCGATGAATCCTTCAGGAAGGACACCACCTTACTGCTAAAGTTAATTGAAATTAAATGAATCAAAGATAGAAATAAGTTTTATAAAAGATCTTTGTCAAAAAACTTCTATATATCATTTTATAATCATTCACTTTTTTTATCAATTTTATATATTATCGTTTTCATCACCTTTTATATATTATTATTTTATATTAAATCAGATTTTATCACCTTTACACATCATTCTTGTCATCCTTTTAATATTAGTTTTTACACTTTTGCACGTCCTTTTTATTGCAAAGTGTTAGCTCTAAATTTATAATTTCCGCTGTTGGTTCGAGCCTGACACTTTTATATATGTACTCTTTTTTTCGGCTCTAAGTATTGTGTTTGGCTCTTCATGTCCCATTTAGGACCTTGCACCATTATACCCAAACCAACCAACCAACCAGAGCTTCAATATAATAATCTATTATATGTATAGATGAAGTATGAAGAGTAAAAAATAAATAAACACGAACATTTATTCTGATTGCTATAACACTATCTTTCTTCCCTGTTGTGTAGATGAGAAAGTATGAAATTACTTAAAGTACTATAAAGCGTTGAAAAAATTCAGTAAGTGTTCATCATACCAAAAGAAACTTGTATGCATAGATCTTTTTTGATACCCATGTCAGAGATATTTCGAAAAAAAAAGACATAACTAGTAATGAGACTAAGAATAAACCATAGGGTGTGGTAGCCCGGTTGGCAAGAGCAGCGGGCCAGGGATCTGAACGTCCCTGGTTCGATGCTCGTCGCTGCAAATCCACCACCGTGTTCACTAATGGTGGCCGGGGCACGTAAAATAGGTGTGGCTGCAATGTCCTCCAACTTCTCAAATTTACCTCTGGAGGTGCGAGTTGAAGTGTTCCGATCTCGTCACTTGACTCGGTTCAAAATTACGGGACCGATTTCTTCGAGGTCAAGTCAGACTTCAGCCCTAGTGGTATCTCGCTTTAAAGTGAAGCTGCTTTCTACCCTTCGCCAAGGACCTAGGATTTGAGGACCTAGGTCATTTGGACTTGTTGTAGGCTTTTCTACACCAAGGGGATTGGAAACAACAGAATTAACCATCAACCAACTGGTTTCTGTTATCTTCTTAAGGGAATTATAATTTAGAAGGAAAGCATTTGTAAGATACAAATGCATATATCTCAGACTCGCCTTTTCGCAAATTCCAAACTATAATTTAATGAAATTACAGAATTTCTTTTTATTTTCAAAGAGCTAGAAAAGTTGGAAGTATTTTCTGTGTGAAAAACATGTTTACTGCAGAGTTTCTTACCGCTATTTTATCGAGTCCCCTATAACCAGGATGCACATAGATCGTTTCCATGTACCGCAACTGTTCGGTGTCGTCAGGGATTAGAAGAAAATGCTTTCCAAATAATACATTCCATCTCCGCACATCCAATTTGCCTCTAGAAGAATATTTGTTTAATAAGACTATGCATTAAGTTCATAGAAATTTAAACACAATAGACAACGTTATATGCGTCATTTGCTTTCACCATATAGTCTAAAAACTTTAGCGTATTCTCGGAACTTTCTCAGTATTTTTAAACAATGGTTAAATACTTGAAGGTTGCATTAAACACTAAAAATATTTGTTTTCTGCAAAATACCCTTCCTATCGAATGTCTCATTAGTTTAACTTTCTTTTACCTAAAAAAAGTATTGTCCTAATTTATTTGAAAATAAAATGAGCCTTAATTACTCTAGGATCAAAGTTCACATATTGTTTGTTGTTTAGATAATTTAGTCGGCATTCGGTCCCTCTATATGAGGTGTGGGAGAGTGTACGATCCCCCCACATGTCGCCCCTGGGGTTCTCGGTCGAAATTGAGGTGACCACTAGCTAAGAAGGATTCAGACCCTTGTGGTGCTATACAAACCGGAGCCGCACACATCAGCCCGAAGCCTATACGGACCTGGTCTGGAACTGCCGGCCAGGGAGCATTAGGCACAACAACAACAATCGAAGTTTTCAGTAGCTCAAATTTTTATTTTAACTGATATGTAACTGTGTTTTCGTCAGTTTAAAAGTTTCTTTAAAATAATATCATTACCTAAATTTTTATCTTTTGCTGCTTCTGGGATAATTATGTTTTCATTTCACTATTATTTGCATCCGTTTAAAAATAAATTTTTTATAAATGCTAGGATAATTTTATTCCCATATCTTAAGAATTTTGTTTACTTCGATGGTTAAATGCTACGTTGATCGTATTAATAGCTATACATTACATTGGTATTATATTGGCAGGTTTAATAATCAGACTGATTGTTATAAAGCCACTAAGTGCTGACTGTAAGTGATTAAGAAAGAGTTTGTCTTGAATAGTGTGCTCAGAATTCACATTATTGTAAAATATTACTGTTTTTTTTTTTCCAACTTTTTTGAAATTATGAGCATTTTTGATTAGGGGTAAAAGAATTAATTTTATTTTAGTAGGATCTCGGAGGTCAAAAAACAGAAATTGGAAATTCAATAAATATACAATCTTTTGCACACATCAAACACATTTCAAACATTTTTTTCGTGTTTACTTGTGTTTTCCTATAATTGAAATACAAGATAATTCTTTATCGAATGGGGATACATTTTTGCTTTGATTCTTAAAGAATGATGATTTATTTTCTTTTGATTGAATGGCAGTTGGATTTTTCTAAAATCATGGGAAAGTTGTATTTGTGTGATATATGATCAAAATCTATTGAACACGCTTCTCTCCATGGTTTGAATCCTTTTTCAAAATACGAATCCCTTCTACTTTCAACTCACCCCCGTGGTCGTATTTTTGAAAAGGACCTAAGTAAAAGATTTTATATTTTTTCAAAGTTGACATGGAAAGCAGCGAACAATTACCTTCAGTTTATGTTTAGATTATATTGAAAGTTTAAATGGCAATATTTGTAGCAATAAATGGGGAAGAGAGTGAAGGAATATTCACGTTCTTGCACTGAATTATTATCAAGGCTTCTTTAGAAATTAGTGAACACAAACTGTCAGATATTTATCAAGACAAAGATTTGAGTTCAATCGCTAATATGATTTCAAACAAATATTTGACATTGAAGAAAAGTATAGCTAGTTTTTAGGAAACCTTTGAGAGTTTTTTAACGTATATATTTACAATCAAAATCGTGTTATATTTCCCAACGTTCACATAGAAATATTTAACCTTGTAAGAAGTACATAAAAAAAATTGATGCTTTTCTCAAAAGAAAGATTACACTTATTATCAAAATGAAACAGCTTTTTTTTTTTTTTTTCGATACACTAATCAAATTCTTCTTAAGGCCAATCTCTCTTCCTTGGGGATTCCCAAATGAAGACATAAATTTTGTAACCATGATAATTAAATGTTGATTTTCTGAAACCTTTTAAGCAAAGCCTCATCTTTGAAGGGTACTTAAATAGTGGTAAAGTATCGAGGGCTCGAAATAGCCTAGCGGTAGCGCTTTGGTTTTCGGTGTTGAGGGTGCTAGGATCGAACCTCGAAAAGCGCCATTAACCTCCGTATCTCAGCCGGATACGGGTACGTTAAATACGTAGACCGAAAATTGCCTCTATGAGGTCAGAGAGGGTGGGAGTGGGTACCTTCCCACCAGATTCCAGCCCTGGGGGTGATCCGTCGAAATTGGGGAAAGACCTGGCTAAATCGGACTCCGATTCTTGTGGTGCCATTATAAACCGGACCCCTCGGTTCGCTAGCCTATATGGACTTAATTTCGCCCAAGGGGCATTAGAAACAACTACAACAATTGAAATGTCGAACATCAGTAACATGCATCCACTTTAGATATTCATCCTTTACTGTCTATCATATTTTATATCTCCACATAGACTAGTATAGCAAGTTCTGAAATATTGTATGCTGATCATTAATTTTTGCGTTGCGATAGTAAACTTATAGTACATTTAGGCAGCTAATCGAACACTATAATCATGAACAAATGATTAATTATCGGAAATGTGTTTAAGTCAGAGGTTCTTACGGTTATGTAACCAATAATAGAGCCGTTACTGGAGCATTAAATGTTAAACTTATTAACAGCATCATAAAGAGTTATATTTCATGCTTCAGAGATCCCAAATATTTATGAATACAACTTTACTTTTTAAAACAATGTCCAGCAGTTAACATCCATTGGGGATGAATTAGAACACCTCCGCACAAATGACTGTAAGGTTCCCCGCCAACAAGACGCAGAGACGCTTGCCACGGCCAGCTTCCAGGAATTGCACTCACTCCGCCAACTATTCGACTTCTTTCAATTTCTGGCTGTATTTTAGGCATGCCACATTGGAAATTGTTCAGGTGATCTCTTTCTGAAAACGTAGGGAAAATTGGAAGATTAAAACCAATTGCTTCTCATCCATTCTTGGAGAGAGGAAAAATAAATAATTTTGTTTTAAAAATGTAGAAAATAAGCTTAGCTCTATGCGAAGTCAATAGTCCAGCTGTCAGAATAAGATGTAGTTTTATGCCTTAAATTAGAGATAAACCGTACTTCTTATAAAAATTTTCAAACATGACATTATTTAGTTCAAGATATGTTATAATCTAACTATTTTCGGTTTTTCTTTTTACGTTAAACTTCTTAAAATATTTGTTGGACTATGTCAGCTGAAAAAAACTCATTTAATGACCAAAGCACGCATGCTAAAAGTTGCTTGAGGAAATAATGCCAAGAAAATGTTGATTGACTCGTTGATATTTTGGATTTTTATGAGACAATTCTACAAAGGATATACTGCGCCAAACCAACAATTGATTATTTTGATTTTTATGAGAAAATTCTACAAAAGATATACTGCACCAAACAAACAAAACCTGTAAAAAGAAATCATAAAAGAAAACAAGAAAAAAATGTCACTCAGTAATTTTTTTTTTATCGAGAATTGGTGGGTGTTTATAATTTCATATGAGTGTAATATTAAGAAGACAGTGACAGGCTTCAGAATTACGTGATGCATTGCTCACAATAGTGTTTTCTTTTCAAAGTAACTTTTAGATATTTTTATAATCGTTCTCAAAATGCTTAAAATAACTTTAGTGCGATATTTCTGTGAGCTGTATACCATGTTTCCCCAAAGAAAACCTGCAATATTTAATCATTTAATTAAATTAAAATGAAAAGTCTCTAATTAAATACATTCTGGGACAAAATAGGACCCGTAAAGCTTAACATGCAAACACGTCATAAAGAGCATTGCTCGCTTTCATTGGCAAATTTTATCATTAATGAAACTGCCACCTTCCTGTAAATAGTCTAACGGAAATGATATCGATGGCGCGTCTAAAAATCCTATTAGCAGCTTGGTGAACTTGGGCAATGGTGCCCCGTTGGACCACAAGAATCTATTAGGTTAAGCCTGTAAATCTGGGACTTCTGACTGATGGATAATTGTTATGGAATGTTGGTTGTCGGGTAAATGAGGTTGAACAGGTTACACTCATTCGACACATTCGTCATGAGGACAGTCAAAGTCATTTACAACGACAGGAATTAAAACAACGTCACCCAATTGCTATCTATAAATCAATGATACTTTTATCGATGTGCCATTACAGGATGACTAACATAGATTAAATTCGTTTGTGTATGACGGTAATGTCTAAGACAAATCCATGACATCGGATTATTCCTTAAAAATAATAATAATAAAAATAAATTTTTAAAAAATCCGCGAAATGCATCTAAGTAACAGATTTGTGTGACTGTATCGTATACTGTTTAGAAGTGAATTTACGATTTCCTTTGCAATTTCAAAATCGATGTATTCTGGTGGGAAATAAGTTCCTTAAAACTATCACATTCTGATATCATTGTAGATTGTTTTCATGATTTTGGAATCCTTCGAAAGTTACAGGATCTCTGGACCTATTACTACGATATGTGTTTGAATGTTGCATATTCTCAACTGTATTTTAACTGTAGATGGCAAATTTGCAACTCATTATTTTTTATCATTAAGGATAAAACTCCTTTGGATGTACGCATTACTTTCCTATTGATATTTTTAACGAATATTTAACTACACGCATGTTAACTCTCTTATTACTCTAAAATATATCTTATATATTTATACTTCGATTAACAAAGAAGTCACACAAACTATTCAGATTAAAGAAAAAATAATTATATGTAAATACAGATGGCTCTCTGTTTAACGACTTTCAAGGGACCTTGAAAAATCGTCCTTAAGTAGAGATCGTCCTTACACAGAATTTGTGAAATAATAACATTTCCCTTCACACTTTACAGGCTTAGGACTGCCGGTATATTTCTTAATATATTGGCGTATTTAAAAATGTTATTTTTACTATCATCATTATTTTATTAACAAAAAGTTATTTTAAATTACATTGAAAAAAAGATTACAAACAATACAATAAATTCAATAAATTAGGTTTTAAAAAAGTCAAAAAGTGTTGATTGCTTCATTTTTCGCCTTGTTTTCGTTATTCTCATTTCCAGATTTTCTAAAATGCTAAATGTGTCATCCTCCATATTCGATGTAATATAGCGTCGGAGAACATCTAGAGCAGAAGTTGCATCTGTGTAAGACAGTGGCAGTGTCTCGTTTTCCGTGTCTTCAACTTCACCTTCTTCTTCTGACACTGTGTTTTCGTTTACTTTATCTTCATAAATTTGTTCTACATTTCTGTAATCTGTTGTTAAAACAGATTCATCATGATTATAGAAATCTTGAAATGAAACATCCTCATCTCCAACAAGACTTCTCCATTCTTCAGGGGTAATGTCATCTACGTTGATTTCTACATCCGTACTTTGCATTTCCACTACAAGTTCTTTCCGAATTCCAGCAAAGCGAAAGCAGTTTTTTATTGTGGATGAAGAAACTTCTTTCCATGCTGATCCATGTTATCATATGCTTTGCTTCCAAGATCGTAAATTTTGCTAAAGCCTTTGAGAGTAGACTCGGGTAGATGAAATTATGTTGCGAATTGGACTTTTGTTATTCCAACACTTTCTTCCCAGTCTTCAATAATTTTCATCTTTTCGTTTAGCGCAAGATACTTTCGTTTTGATGCCATTTTGATCTGCTCACCTCGTATTCGTACTGGAATGAGCTCCTAGACACAACCATGAATTCTCTAAACATGAACGCATGTTTCCTGGAAGGAGTGAGAGAGGGCTGCTATTGGACAGTTCGTAAGCCATATGACAACAGATGGTAGGGACAATAGAGGGATTCAGCTCCCGCACTAAGAGCTCCATGAAAGAATATTCGATCTTCCGAGAAATAGTAATCCCCCCCCGTTTTTCCCACCGCAACAAGTCTATGATTGCAACATTGCAAACATCAAGGAAATTCCAGGTCTGTTATTGAAACCAAACTTGTTTTTCTCCATACAAGGTTTCCCTCCTGCAGATAAAATGTTGAAGAAAAAGTTCATCATGTAAAAAAAAATCGTCGTTAAACAGAAACAACGTCGTTTTTAAATAGAATTTTTTTACGTCGGAGGGGCCGGGACTGGCAAATATCGTCTTTATGTAGATAATCGTCGTTAAGTAGAGCGTCGTTAAACAGAGAGCCAACTGTACTAGTTGAAAACCCGCACTTCGCTACGGAATACATTCAAATTAAATACAACGGTCAATGTATGCTATTGATGCCAAAAAAATAAACATATATAAATTTATATTAAATACAACGATCAATGTATGCAATTGATGTAAAAAAAAATTAATTATATATATATATATATATATATATATATATATATATATATATATATATATATATATATATATATATATATATAAGTCGTAAGGGATATTTTTATAGACAAAATAATGTAGAAGAAAATATTCAAATAAAATCTAATAGAACATACTAAAGAATATATTACGGTTAATATAGTACAGTTTGAGGAACATATCTTTTACTGAATTTTAATATTTTTTGGATAATGTCCAATCGTCTGCCGCATTAGCAAGAACAATTTTTTTTGTCTATTTCGATGTTATACACGTGACGATAAATTAATTTAAAGTACCAGAAAAAGAAATCACGTGATCAGCATTTAATAAATTAAATTCTGAAATTTGATCTTTAAAAATTCACCAAAGATCAGAAAATGGAGGTAAAGATTCGAAAAAGATTTCATTTTAAAGGAATTTTTATGATCTTTCTCTTGATATAAATTGTATAACTCTCGGGTTAGTATTTTAAATGCAAACTTTAAAGAATATTACTAAAACAGCTTAAAAATTTAATTTAAAAAATCTAAGAAGAATTTTTCAAAAAATTTTATTAGTGATTCCATACACTGTAAGAAAAATCACCATGCAAAATTTCAGCCCTTTAGGTCCAGCGGTTTTGTCTGTGCGTTGTATGTTAGTCAGTCAGTCAGTTACGGAACTGTTTTATATATAGAGATAAAAAATTATGTTGATAAATATTATTCTTCATTAACCCCAATCACAGCTATTCTAGTTAAGTCAGTGACTATATTTTAACGAATTCACTCATAGTACTTGTGCAAACTAAAGAAAACTTTAGGATCTTATATCTATGCGTACAATTAAAGTAATTATCATAACAGTATTGGTATAATTTGACACTTAATAAATACTGGAATATAAGCATATGATAATTTACCCTTTGAGATAAGTGTGCCATAGATAATTAGATGTTTAAGGTTTTTCATACAGCTTCATATATTTAGGAATGAACTTTTTTTCGAGAGCGTTATCTTTCAAATTCAAAAACAGGTATTTGCTGTCACTATGTCCTACTTTCTTACGGAGGTAAAAATTCAATGCGATATGATATAATTCTCTTTTCTCTTCCTGGCTATCTGCTTCATGTTCAGGCTGCTGTGTACGGAACCCTATTGGATTCGCTCACCTCAGTGTTAACCTGTGGAGAAAATTAGTCCAGGGATTGCCGACTTGGATTTAAAGATTTTTTTTTAATGCATTCCGTAATAGAGAAAGAAATGTTACACCACGGGGCATTTTTCGCATTCTGAAATAAATGCAAATAATATTTTAAAGTTTAAATTATTTGGGAAAAAATCTGGTATAGTGTGTTTTAAACGCTCATGAATTCTTTTGGTGGACGGAATTTATAAAATGAGTCCTGTTGCAAGGTGCAGAAAAATTCAGGCTATCTGAAAATATCATTTTTATTAGATTATCAGCATTTATGTAGTTGTAAATAGTAGACAAATTTTCTCCATAGGTTAACATTGAGGTGAGCGAATCCAATAGGGTTAGTTCACAACAGCCTTAATATAAAATTCTAGGATCTCTATTTAAAGTTCATTGTAAACGTCAGAATATATTGCTTTTTCTCCTGGTTTCTATAGTTATCGAATTTTTCTTAGCGGACGTTTCTGCAGAAGAAAATGTAGCGCATACTTCTGAAACTCTCAGCTAAACTTCTTTTATAGAGTCACAAATTTACACACTCGCACAATTTTACAATGCTGTAAAACCAAAGAGGTTTTACATTTAAGCATTTAAATTAAAGAGTTAAACTACTGTAGTTCATGCTATTGTCCTCAGAGGTGGGATAGGGGTTTATAAACTTTATTTAATTAATTCTGTTGGAAAAATTTTTATTGAAGACTTTCCAGATTCTGTCCAAAAGTTCCGTGTCTGTGGAGAGTGTTGAAAAAATAAACGTATCTAGATAATCATGTAGTGCGTCGGATAATCAAAAAGGATAAAGAGGTTAGATGTGTCATTTCTGCAGAAAACTTTTAAATTTTACCTGTCAAGGAAGTGTTATTGAGGACGTCCGAGGTCTATGTGTGTTTTACACTAAACCCAACTTTGTATGTTACTAAAACCTCCTGTTTCTATGTTGAAGACTGGCAAAGAATGTTTATAGCAAATCGATAGAGAATGAAACGGGAAATGTATGAAGAAGCTGTCTCGCCTATGTAAAATTTAAATCTAGGATTCGAACCACCTGATTCCTCAAGTTGTCAGCAGGAATTTTAAAAAATGCAAGTTACCACCTTAATATGAAATCTCATTTAATCCACGTCCTCCCAAGTTTAATCATTTTTATATTACACTTTTTTTCTATGAACTTATATTCTTGCTTGTTAAGTGGTATGGCATGATTATTTTTTCAAATTTGCTTTAAATATGTTCTTGCAACTTTTCAAACAATAAAATTCGACGGCATTTCGTTTTTGATGAAATATTCCGAAGATCTTTAAGGGAAGCAGACATACGTCAAAATATACAATCCCGAAAATTTTGCCCACTACCCGATAGCTCAAAACTACTCAGGATCTAAACCATAAATGGAATTTAAGAGTAGTAGTAAAATAGTCATCTTTCTTTATTAGCCACAGAAATAGTATAGTTCGCATAAAACCCTGAGATTCTTTCACATTTATTTAAACGAACTGACAATAAAATGAATTGATACTAATAGATATTGTAAAGGTTGTAACGCCGGCGACTTAACTGCACTCGATCACACATCTTTACTTCAAACTCAAAATCCTCTACAGTGACTGGACTGTCTGCATACTTGGTAGATTTACTAGCCTCTACGCCGAGTCATGTTCGTTTTCGAACTAACCGAATTAGGTTAACAAAAACCACACGTTTTCACTTAAGTAAAATTTCATATCTACGGAGGCTATAAGGGAATAAATATTGTAAATGATGATAACAAAATTTTTGTCGGACCAATCAGATAATTCTGCTTCCAAATTTCAGGCAGGAAATATCTTTCACAGAAAATGTCTACAATTAAAAGCTATCTTCTATCACTGTATGAAAATGAGCACCCTGAAATAAATTAGTTTGTGTTATGAAAGAGAGTACCCTGAACTAAATTAGGGCATTGATATTATATGACGTAAAGTAAATAAACGTTAAAAAAACCCTTTTGGAATTTTTATCAAAGCATTCTCCTATCCATGTAGATTATTGGCTATATGGGGCATTGGCGTAATCAGACACCAACAGGACCTCTTCATCGAAAGTTGTAGAGCTTACAGCCCAACAGTTAAAAAAAACCTACATCGAGAGCTGTATGTGTAAATATTATGTAAAATACAAATACCATATAATGAAGAAACATACTTTTCATAAAGCCATTATGACAATTCTACTACGTAAATTTATATGAATCCAATGCCCTTATATTAAAGTACAACTGACTGGCTACTCCTACTGCAGAATTAGAAGTCACTTTGAATTCCGGACGGATGGGAAAACCTTTTACACCCTGTCACAATCTTCACCAACAAGCCTCAGAAAGTTAAACTATTCGAATCTTAATTTTTGAGTTTATTCTTCTTTTTGTGTGTGTTCATCGCAGAACCTCAAAATATTTATGGGGACTTTTATTGAATATCCTAAATGTTTCGTGAAACAATATTTTCATTACCCATTCATAACGTACATAACTGTTGGTCATTACCCGTAAAGTGTCATAATGAACTTTCCCTTCTGCTCTCCGTCTAAGTCCGGCAGTATGTTTTTTCTCTGTCTACATTTCGGCCACTACTAGTAAACTAATCGCCACTGTGTGGTATTGCTGAAATTGGTTTTCATAATGAATAAAATTGTTGGATGACGAACTGCGTCTGCACTCTCTTTCTATATCGCTATTCTCCACGACTGAGTCTCCTTGTCATTTGAAAAATTACGCATCGTTCTCCTTCCTTCATTCATCCTTCATGTTATGTGTGTGTTATAACATCATATATACATTCTACTGTCTCCCATTTCTGGAACTTTGCCCACAGTTTTATCTTCTCAAAGGTTAATATCCTCTGCACTCCCAGTTCAGTCTCTGTTTTGGATTATTTTTGAAAGTTTCTTTCTTACTCGGGTTCATAGGTCATAACCCATTGCCCCACCATTAAATTCCTCTTCATTAATTTTCTTATTCATTACTTTTCTCTCCATCATCAGAAAGAATTCATACAATCCTGAACTACTAATAATTTAATGATTAAAATAAGTAGCATAAAACTGAATACATCCATCAGGAAATAATGTTAGTGGTAAAAAATACTAAATTTTTAAGCAAATATATATCATAAATGCGGCTGGTTAATAAGACGTGTTAATGCAAATAGAGATAAGCTTAAACAATTCTAGGTAGTCACGTCTCAACTTAACCATAATGTATTGCAATTTGTTATGAACACTGAAGATTTGAACACCAAAAATATTACCTTTTCTTTCCTTACTACATCTTTCTTCATCCGACCCGTCTCCACAATCATCGGTGCCATCGCATTTCTTATCGGGATGAAAGCATTTTGTTCTGTGTCGGCATCTAAACTGACCTTGATTGCAATTCACTGTAATTATGAAAACAAAGTGAGAATATGTTCGTTAGTGGATGGAAATTTCAATAAGTCAGGAAAACTTGAACTGCCATACTTGCAGTATTCTGTCGCATAAGTCAACCATGACGGTGTATCAAATTATTGCTTCTTGACAATGGTCTCTTCAATAATAACCGAATAATTTCATGTATCTCAAAATGAGAAGGTAAAGTATTACGTTATTATTATTTTATGTTTGCTAAGTATGGATTATATGTTCCCTTTGTTGGAATCAGAAGCAAACACTCAGATCTATCTTCTATCTTCTTATATAATAAGAAGATAGAATGCCGTTTATACGATATAGATAAGTAAAGTGGGAAGGTGTGTGTCGTGGGGTACGACATATCAAAAGTTAGAAAAGAGCAGACAAACCAATTAAGGCGAACAAACGGGATGGAAAATGAAAGAATGAAATGACGCCAGCCGGTACAAGAAAGATGTCGTGGGGATACGACATGTTAGAAGTTCGAAAATTGCAGACAAGCCAATTAAATCGAACAAACGGGGGTAAAATGAAAGAGTGAAATGACGCCAGTCGATACAAAAAACCGGATGATGGATAAGGAATTGAAAAGGAGCAGTTAAAAGACGAAACAACGAGGGGGATACATAAAGGGGACATTGAGATGAAAAGGGGATTGTTGGCAAAGAGGAGACGACCCCACACATAGGACATGTTCTGGGAAAACATGATCCCTAGAAATGCAGGGGAGAGTCGAAGACTGAATTATTTTAATGAGAAAACACCCCTCACTCGGAGTGGTCAACAGAGAAGATTTAGGGGGTGGAAATTAGCGAATCGAAATGGAAATGAGTGAAAAGATAGAACATTAGTGACGAATGAAATCAAAAGGGGAGGAGCGTTGAGAAGAAAATAAAAAATAGAGAGAGTCAGAGTATTAAGGATCTATGATTGATTTTGGCGCTCAGAATCAGCAAACTGCTATGAAGTAGTAGCCTCGTAAGCGAGAAGTTTCAAAAGAGTACATGCGAGATTGCTCCTAGACTTAGCGCATCGCTATAAGCCTGCAAGCCAACGATGAGAGGTGATTAGATGAGTATCGGAGCCGAGAGAGATGCCTGACCCCTGCAAGCTAGCGATGAGAGGAGAATAGATGAGCTTCGGAGCCAAGATAGACTGCCTGACCCCTACAAGCCAACGATGTAGAACCGATCCTGCCGTTAAAGCCCGCTTCTTCCCGCGCCATGCAGCGATTCTGATGATTGCGTTCTCCGGAGAAAAGTGAATCCCGACAAAAGATACCCCAATCGATGCAAGTGAATACGCCGGCGAATGTTTCCCTCTGCAGTCTGCAAAAATGGGGGTGACCTTTCATTACCTATTGCCAAAAAGTTTATAAATCCCTGAGTCATATAATACAGGCTAAAACTACGAAGTAGTAAATTGCGTACTGAGAATAATAGCAAATTAAATTAATGAAGTGATATAATTTAATAATCAATTTGACAGTGAGTGTTTGTTCTTGATGTTAATAATTATCAGTAATATAAGATAATGTATAATCATATATGTTTTTATGTTAATAAATCACTGTATTATTTAGAATTCAGAGTAATGGTATCATTGCCTACCACTATACTAAATCACGACCACCCCAATCAAACTCTATGACAGTGTGGGCAAAATAATTTGGGTTTTTAATTAGCCACTCAATGACGGACTCGATATTAAGAGTTTAAAGATATTGACAGTCGTCAATTATATAAAGCTATAGAATAGTGGGTTTGATGTCTAGTTTAGGAATTACTTGGAAAACGTTTGGAAGTAGTGTAACAGATATGAACGCAACGTTATATGTTAAGAGCTATGAGCTCTAGATAGAGATATGTTGTAATCCAGAAGAAGTTTACTATATCTTTTTACTCTCTAATTTGAATTGAAAGCTCAAGTTAAGTGAATAAATTGCAGTTTGTTGCAGTTCATAACTATGCAACGACCATTTAAATTTTTAATTTTTTCCCGTTTAATAGCTTAATTAAGATGACAAATTGATTTATTTTATCCTGCCGCGGACAATCAATAGAAGGTACTAAGCTATCAGATGAGGAGAACTTAACTCTACGGACTTTCGTTGGAGTATTTTCCAATTCCCCATAAAATTAAAAAATATATATAAATGCAGGAAACAAGGAAAAATTTTATGATTCCAAAGATTTCCCCAAAATGGTTCTAATATTTAGATTTTTTGCCGTAAAATATATTATGAGACAGTCTCAGCAAAAAAACAAACATATGCTCCAGCAGAGCATAAACACAAAATAGTTCTCAGTATCATCTTTTAGATATCAGAGCACGGAAACACATAAAAATTTCTATAAGATAACAGAAAAATTCCTCTAATTGTTATTTCCCTAAAAAAAAGTGTATTTGTAATTCCGTAAAATAATTTTACTCATTCTAAGTTCTAAATAAGTTGCAAATACAGTGTGTTATCACCTGAGTCTAATATTCCTCTGGGGAATTGTTCACAATGTATAAAACCATGTAGAGTACACAATGTAATTGTTGATATGTATTTAAATGCTGCAAAGTGTTTTTGACTTTTCACACCTGATGGTGTTATGTGTCTGTATTTGTCCTTTTTGTATGTGAATGTATTTTTCTGTAAATGAATGTTAGTTGAAATGCAGTCCTTGAACGAGTAGTTACAACATTTGGAAGCAGACAGTGGTTGATTTCTCCTCGGCGAAGAGCTAGACGCATCGACATCCGGACGCCGATGAATTAAAAATGCAGCTGTGAGATCTCCTAAAGCGAAAGTTAAAAGATAGCAAAAGAAGAAAATGGATAAAAATATGCAAAGCATTCCGTTGTTGAATAGTGGAAATTATTTACTCTGGTCTATGAAAATCAAGTCGATTTTAACATTAAAGAGATTAATAGATGTTATCTATGAAGATAGGCCAGAAGATTTAAAAGCACAAGAAGATTGGAAATTAAAAAATGCTGACGGAGTAGCCTATATTTTGCTATCATTTTCAGATGAACAGAGCCTCTAATTTGCGGAAAAATCCAATGCGAAAAATTTATGGGAAAAAATAAAGAGAGTTTTCCCAGGAAAAAATTAAGACCGGAAGATAGATGCTGGAAATGAACTAAAGAATATAGAAATGCAAGAAAATGAAAAAGTATCTGACTACATAGGCAGAGCAAGGGGACTTTCTGTGAAGTTTTGCGCACATGGGTTAAACATTTCCGAACGCGAAATTGTTTGCTAGACTGTTCGAGGACTTAAAAATAAATTCGGGAAAATAAGAGAAATATTGAAAACGCAAAGAGAAAAAGAAATGGATTAAATACTGGAAATTTTGTGTGAAGAAGGAAAGACCCTTTTAAAACAGAACTCAAATTCTACACTGAGAAGAGGAGCTTTCCATGTTAAAAACAGCAATAGAAACGTAAAACTTTGATGGATCTGCAATAAATCCAATCATATAACCAGAAATTGTTTTTCAGAAACAAAACCGGAAACAGGAGGGGAAATGCACCGGACAACGAGATAAGAACATTACCTAACGACAAAACTAAAAGCAAGCAAAAAATGAAATTCGCGAACGCCGCTTTTGAAAACGAAACGCAGAACTTTGCCCTTATGATAGACCCAGAACATCCCGACTTTACTTAGAGGATATCTGGATATTAGATTCCGGAAGCAGCTCCCATATGTGTAAGGACCTTAAATTTTTTGAAAAATTTAATTCCGACGAAGGTCATATTCATTTAACAGGTAAGAATTCTGCTTTAAAATCTAATGAATTGTTAAAGCTAAGACATTTGTAAATAATATTGAAAATACCCTAACTATTGATAATGTGATTTATGTATCTTATTTAAGATGAAATTTGTTATCTATGACCAAATTAATGGAAAGAGGTTACAGTATTCAATCATATGATAATTATGTTTTGGTATTAAGCAAAACTGGTCAAATTGTTTTAAAAGCTGAGAAAGTAAATAATCGCTTAGAAATTATAATGAAACCTTGTATTAATAATATTTCATTTGAATTATTAGAGTGTAACTTTGTTAAAAATGTAGAAAATTAGGAATTATGGCATAAAAGACTTTGTCACTTGAATCCTCAATATATGTCTAAACTGAAAGATATAATTCATATAAATGTTAAAGAATCTGAAATTTTAAATTGTTAATCATGTAATATCCGTAAATTAACTCTAAAAAAATTGCAAAATTAATATTGATCAAAGTAATTCTGTTTTGGAATTAATTCATACTGATTTAGCTGGTCTTATAAATATTGATTCATTGTTGTGATTCTAAATATTTTTAGTGCTTGTAGATGATTATTCTAGTGTGTATTTTACTTATTTTATGAAACATAAGTATGAAGTATTTGATGTGTTTACAAATGTTAAAAAAAGGTATGAAAACCTAACAAACCGAAAAATCAAACGCTTAAGAACAGATAATGGATTAGAATTTGTGAATAATGAAATGACTAAATTCTTACTGAAATTCGGCATATCTCATGAAAAAACTGTACCATACAATCCAGAATCTAAAGAAAATCTGAAAGGGTTATAGGAGTTTTAGTAGAACGTGCGAGAAGCTTATTATATGAGAGTAAACTACCCCAAAAATTTTTGGCGGAAGCCATATTTTGCAGTACTCATATATTGAATATTACACCACGCATATATAAAAATAAACTTCCGATGGAAATATGAACAGGTAAAGAACCCAAAATAAGTTATTTAAAAACTTTTGGCTGTGTAGTTATTATCATATTCCTAAACAATTTCACAATAAGTTTGATGTTCCAGGGAAACGCGGAATTTTTGTCGGTGATTCCAGAGATAGAATCGCATATAGGATTTATGACATCGCAAAAAATACAGTGATTGAGGAACGATCAGTTAAATTTGACGAAAAATTAAAAGGCAGCGAATTCATAACGAAAAATTCGGAATCCTATTTATGGAATGTTGGAAATTTGAGTCGGTTCAATTTTTCAAATTTAGAAGCAGAAACAAAGATTAACCCGCGTGAAGATAATCAAAGTGAAATTAATGACACAAAATCATTACAAAATGAAACCGCAAACGATAAAAGAGTGGAAAACTCAAATCATGAGTTATCACCTAAATTAAGGCGTTCCGAACGCATAAAAAATCAACGGCAAATTTGGCAAATTTGGCCTTGAGTAACTCTACTCAGGAGGGAAATAATTCAATCTCTGAAAATTATGAGCAAGCAATGAATAGCATTAAACATAATCAATGGAAAATCGCGATGCAAAAAGAATTATTAAAGTATTAAAGAAAGTATTAAAGAGTCAATGAATAAGCATGATGTTTTTGAAATAATTGAAAGACCTAAAAATGTAAAAGTAATCAAAAGTAAATCTTAAGTAAAGTAAAAGAGTAAGATAGATTTATTCAGTTAAAACAATTAATGATGAGGAAATTTATAAAGCAAGACTCGTAGTGGCAGGTTTTAATTTAATTGAAAATAAAGATTATTCAGAGACTTTTTCCCCCTGTTGTGAATATTGAATTTTTTAGATTATTGATTTCATTTAGCTGCAAAATTAAATTTATCTGTAAGATTTTTTGATGTCAAGACAGCTTACTCGTGTGGAGATATTGAAGAAACTGTTTACATAGAAATCCCTCAAGGTTATGAAGAACAATTAGGTCAGAATAATGTATGTAAATTAAAGCGTAGCTTATATGGTTTACCAAAATCTGGTAGAAATTGGCATATTAAACTCAAAAACGAACTGAAAAGGATTGGCCTCAACCGGCTTGCATCTGACAATCATGTTTTTATTATAAGAAATGAAACTGGTTTTTTCGCAATTTGTATTGTGTAGATGATTTGGCAATGTTTTCAAATAATTCTAAATTATGTGAGGAGATAATAATACTTAAGCTTAGAGAAACTTTTGAATTAAATGAAACTACAGAAAATTCCAAATTCTTAGGCATAAAAGTTCTACAAAATGAAAATGGTATTGGTTTATCACAAACTCATTACATTGAATCTCTGATAAATAAATATGGATTGGAAAACTGTAAGAAAGCTAATACACCAATAACTAAAGGTGAGGATAGATATTTTAATCCCACGGATGATTTAGTCAATCAGACTGAGTATCAGGAAATTATAGGTGAGATTTTATATTTGGCTAATAGAACTCGCCCAGATCTCGCTTTTGTCACTAACTTAAAGTTTTGTTTTATGACAGAGAAATCAATTGAATGCCCGCCCAACCGTTAAGGTATACGGGAAATAACAGAGATAATGGATTTTTAAATTGCTGTGCAGATATAAGCTGGGGAAATGGTGAGGGAGGCAAATCATTTTCAGGTTGTGTTATAATGATTGGTAATTCACTTCTGACGGGGAAAAGTAGAAAACAAAAAATGTGTTGGACTATCCACATGTGAAGCAGAACTTCTAGCTATCGCTGATGTTGCAAGAGAATTAACTTGGATTCTAAACATGTTAACTGAATTAAAATATGAAAATTTTGTTAGGAGACCTGTAGTATTATATAGTGATAGTCAATAAGCCATCTATTGGTTAAATAGTGGTAAGTCATCAAATAAAACTAGACATGTGAATCTGAAATTCCATGTTGTTAAAGATCTGATTGAAAATAATACTATAAAGACTAAATATATAAATACTAACAAGATGATTTCTGATTTTTTAACCAAGGCTACAACATTTGATAAATAGTTATTTTCATTGAAGAATATATATTTAATGTAAATGTGCTGTTAATGTTCAGAAAAGATTTTAAAAAAACCTTTTCGCAGGGGGAGTGTTGATATGCATTTAAATGCTACAAAGTTTTTTGACTTTTCACACCAGATGGTGCAATGTGTGTGTATTTGTCCTTTTTGTATGTAAATGCATTTTTCTGTAAATAAATGTTAATTGGAATGTAGTCCTTGAACGAGAAGTTACAACAGGAATAAAAATTAAGTGTCCATTTATTTTCTAGAGTTCAGAAGCAAGTAATTTGCTAGATATTTGCAGAAATAGAAGACTGGGAGATCAGACAGTCGAAGTAACGTAAAAAATTGGGAGAGAAAACTAAGGGGAGGTGTAATTATTATAAGGTCCTGGTGTCACACAATCATTACACGGTTTGAAAGTCTTTTCTGGAATATGAGCAGGTAAAATCAAAAATTAAAAAAACTTACCAATTGGAGCGACTTGCTCAAAAAAGAAACTGAATCCAACTTGGCGAGGATTCCTGCCACTTATGAAATTGAGATAGAGAGTATTTGTCTTTGAAGTAAATGTCTCAGGAGTGGGGTGACCACAATATACTTCAATCCGCTTATGATTCGGTGGTTCACCTTCATACAAATACAAGTTATCGTATCTACAGTCAATGTTCAGATCAAAACGCATCTTTTTCAAAAATATAACCTGGAAAGCGTAAAATATGAAATTTAAAAATGGAATTTTTTTTTCAAATGGGGCTAGCCGGAAAAAAAAATTTTGTTAACATTTTCTCCCAAAAATGGTAACTTCTATTCTTTACCAGAATAAAACAGAAGTAAATTTGATGACTACGAAACAGTTTTCTAATGGCATTATATGTACATATCATTTTATGAATATAAAATTCTAAATATATTCTATATACGTACCTATTTATATCTATATACGCACGCACGCTCGCTCGCGCGCTCACACACATACATACACGCTCGTGTGTGTAAAAAAACAAACAAAAAATGCGTCTCCCTAAATATATTCTGACACGTGTTCCACTCCTTCCTAACAAGGTAAGACCCTTTTTTACTACGTAACATAAAAGTAACGTATCTGGTAAATTATATTAGCCCTTAAGGCACGTGCCGATATTCCGTCGTAGGCAGTCGAAATATAAACCCCAATAACGTATCCGAATATTTTAATGAAATCGGAAAACCGTGGGCGTCCCGTTTATTTTAAATATAATAAATAAGTCTTGTTTTCAAACAATTACTCACTAACAGAGCGTCGAAACCTGCACTTGCCCGAATCTGGACCATTGCACAATAAGTTGTAACCTCTTGAAAATCACATGGGTATAGATCACATGATAAATTCTAACCAATTGAATAATGCTAACTCTGGTGGTCAAAAAGGGAAATTCTCATTTTATATCTCGCATCCCGGCAAGAAAAGTGACTCAAGTTTGAGGTTATGTCATTGAAAAATATGTATGAATTTCCTTATCGTGCATGAAAAGCAACACATCTCTATTTCGCAATTTGTCCACCTGATAACAGTTGTATCAGTTTTATTGTAATGCTAGTTCAAGCTGTATAGTATTTTTTAAGTTAACTTTTCTCAAATTCTGCATTCTTGAGTTGTGTCACTTTCCTTGACGGGATGCGATATGTTTAAGGGAGAGATATTTCTACTACTGTAACTTAACCGTCGTGATGTAAACTTCCCTGTCGCTCTACGTGTTGTTTGGTAACGCGCGATGCGCTTTGAACTTTCCATTCTGTTCTCCGTCTAGGTCAGGCAATATCTTTTTATCTATCTACAATGTGGTCACTACTACTAATTTAATCTCCATGGTGCGCTATTTGCTGAAATCTGTCTTCATAATGAATAAAATTTTTGGATGACGAACTGCGTCTATACTCTCTTTCTATATTGTTTTCCAAGACTGACTCTCCTTGTCATTTGAAAAATTACGCTTCTTTCTCCTTCCTTCTTTCATCCTTCATGTTATGTGTATGTTATAACACCATATATATATACATATATAATATACTGCTGGCCATTAAAATTGCAACACCAGGATGGAAAGCAAGAAACAAAACTTTACTTATTGTACTTATACAGCGTAGTAGTAAGAAAACGTGATTAAATTTGTAGGCAATTAGGGGGTATAGTGGGTCCAAAATTAGTACACACAGCTGCCATCTGTGGCAGATAAAACGACTCTAAGTCGGTCAGGCATCGAGTCGAACTGGGTTTGGATGACAGATACGAGCAAGTCATTCCATGTTGCTTCACGTTCATGCCACACTTATCAATCGTAGTGGCTGGAGAACGGTGGCAGCTCAGTTTCTCAGCAACCCACCACCATGTTTACAATGGGTGAAAGATCTGGAGAACGTGCTGGCCAGAGCAACAGTCGAACACTCTCGGTGTCGAGGTAGGTCAGGACACAACGGGTAACATACGGTCTTGCGTAAACTTATTGAAAGATGACGTCTCCGTAGCCTCGGAAGATAGGGCACAACCACCGGCCTTAAGATCTGAGAAATTGTAACGCTGGCTGTTGAGATTACTGACGACGCGAACAGAGGTGTTCGGACCGTGTACCCAATGACAGACCATATCATCATACCAGGTGCAGGGCCCGTATGACGATATCGAATGCAAGCAGGCCACGTGCGTTCTCCTGGGTGCCTTCAGTCACGGATACGTCCATCATGATCCTGCATGCAGAACCAGGACTCGTCTGAAAAGACAACGTGGTTCCACTTCTGTTTCCAATTTTTGTCATTGGATGCACCACTGTCGTCGCGCGTCTCAATGCTAAAGTGTCAAGGGAAGCCGCAATAATGGTCGCCGTACAGACAGTCCATGCATCTCCAGACGTCGTCGCACTGTCCGTGCAGATACTTGTCGTGCTGCAAACAAGACCATTTCTTGACTCAAGGTCCGTGATGTGGCTGTACGATCCCGCAAGGCCGACCTGACAACATGTCTGTCCTATCGGGTATTAGTGGCAGAAGACCGTTCAGATCCTGCATGGCGTTCAGTATGACTCCTGAATCCATCGATTCCATATTCACAGTCGTTGGATTCCGACCAATGCGAGTAGCAATATCGCGGAACGATAAACTGCACTCTCGATAGGCCACAATCCTGCCGCTATGGAATTCCGACACGTGCTGGTAGCCGTTTCTCCTTCCTATACGAGGCATAACACGATCTTCTCACAAACAACCATCATTCAACTGTAATTTCCGAATGAGAAACCCGCTGCGTAACTTTCCTTTTAAACAGAGTTTGTGATGCCGTTTCTCCCTCCTGCGTTGTTCGATTGCTCTTAAATGCTAATCATTTGCATATCCCAGCATCTTCCTTTCATGCGAATTTGACGTTTGTATCATCCCTCCTTCATGGTGTTGCAATTTTAATGGACAGCAGTATACATATATATATATACAGTGCAATCTCGATCTATCGTTTTTCAAGGTACCGAATGAACTGAACGATAAATTCGGGAAAACGATAGATGCGGAAACATAACAAAGCAATCTGATAGTCGAGACTGGGTGAAATAAACGACACATACGGGAAAAAGATGATTCGGAGAACGATCGATCGAGATTTATTTATTTATTTATTTATTCTACGGTCATTTCTGGAACTGTGTCCATGGTTAAACCTTCTTAAAGGTTAACATCCTCTGCACTCCCAGTTCAATTTCTTTAACTCGAATTCATAGTTCATAATTTGCATGTAACCGGCACATGAATGTCAGGTAAATAGGTGAGACATTCCTACAAATTTCCTTCATATTGTAAATGAACACGAATTAATGAAATTATATGTCTCTCAAGAAGTGAAATAATTTTTAACTTTATTCTGAATTTGAAATACAAATTGCTCGTTCACTGCAAAAGACAGCATGATAAAACTTCATGGAACACATCCGAATGATAGGAGCACTTACGGAAGATGGAAATATCTACCGTAACTCCTAGGTATCCTTCTTTTGGCAGCTTCTTAGTATGACATGGCTGGCAATTATGCTGAAGGAAAAATAAATCTAAAAGTGGAACTACCCTAAATTCTTGCTGATAACTGCGAGATTTCGTTCGGTGTGTCCAACAAAAGAAAAATTCACGTCTTCATGAATTGAGAAGCAAAATTTATATTTATTGAATGCAAAGAAATTACATTAAATGCACACTTATTAGAAGGGTCACTTATACAAATATCTCAGACATGTCCAGCATCGACGTGAATGACATCGTGTTTTTTCACTGCTTGGGTGTAATGGCAGACTGAACACTTTAACAAAACTTTTTATGACCAGTCAGTTTAAAAATTTTTAATTTATAATTTGATCATTTCTTGTAATTTCCCTCCGTATTTCTCCGTATTCCCTCCGTATGAGTAAAAAATACAATATTTGTAATAGTCTTCTTGAGTAGAAGAAGAAAAAATAAATATGATAGCCTGCTCTTCCTTTAATAGTCGTAAAATGTAGCTATTCACTTAAGCTGTTATAGCAAAATTATAGTAAAAAATATTGTGAAAAATACTAACCTTTCCTTCAGGAGCTTTTAGTATCCATGAGCAGTTCTGGTTCGCAGGGTAGTAGTTGAAAAAATCAAATCCAGGAGATGTTAGGATGCCGAGTTTCTCTGTTACTACAAGTGGTTTCGCAGGACCACAAGCATAATTATTATCAACTACAGTAATTTCTGAGTAAAGAAAGGTCATTGATACTTCAAATTAATAGAAGTTTTGTGCTAAACAGGAAATGCATGCAACGACTGAAGATTGTTGTTACCGAGTGATTAAGTTAAAAATATATATGCCAAGTGTTCTTGACGTTAAAGGTGCATACGATGTTTGATTTCAGATAATTTTTTATGCCTTATATTTTCAAAAGTTTTCGAGATAACTTTACATGTTTTTAATTTTCTGTTGCGTAAGAAGCTCGGCTGTGACTTTGACAGTTCAGAATTTAGAGCCGATCATCTGAGGTGGGAAATTTTGTATAAGAATGCTATATGAAAGATAACTTAGATTTTCAACGGAAATAAGTTGTAATATACAGCACCAGTAATCTTTCAATACATGACTCTACAATTTAACTAGACGATAGGAAATGCTCCCATTGCCTTTCACAGAAACGTAACTCCCTACAGAAAGTTTCAGGGTGGATATTATGGTAAAGCAGTTGGACTCTTTAGTACCATGTTTTTATTAACTCGCTTTCTTGTTTGTGTGTGTGTTTGGACAGTACAAATCTTGCAATCGATTTTTAACTAACTTCCCAACTAGCTAGACATTTGAAACTTTTAGAATAGCCCAGAACACGATGACAATGCATTATTTTTAATACTTTTAGCCATCTAAAAGGATTGAATTCATTTTCAGTTAATTTTGTTTTGTAGACTGGTGCAGCCATATATCGGCCGGGACGGGAACGAAAAGTTAAACTCAAGTTAACTTCCAATTAACTTTATTTTCTTTCAAGTTGATGGGATAATTCCTCCAAAAAATTTTAAAAGTATTGATTAATACATAGAATTGTCAAGTTTATATGATTCAACAGAAAATTTAAAAACATGGTATATAAAAAAGTTCTTTTTATCTTGTAATTATATACAGTGGAATCTCGATCGATCGTTTTCGGATCCATCGTTTTTCCGTATGTGTAGTTCATTTTATCCAGTCCCAACGATCATATTGCTTTGTTATGTTTCCGCATCTATCGTTTTCCCTCATTTATCGTTCATTTCAATCGGTCCCTTGAAAAACGATAGATCGAGATTACACTGTATATGTAATATGGGATAAATTTAAATACTTCAAATCTTTTTTTAAAAGCAGATTTACATGTTAAAAGAATTAATACTGCTTTGGAGACATCTTGTGAGCTAGAAATTAATGCAACATTGTATTTTTATGATGTTAACATAGCTTCCCTGACATATTTGCTTTCAAAGATTATTTTCTGGTAAATAGTATTTCAAATTCGGTTACGGATGATCCTGTTTCTTAACAAACTACGAATTTTATCTTCTGGATTTTACGGAATTCGACTATCCGTATATCTTGAACTCTATATAACTTCTTAATACTTTGAAATTATTTTATTCATCGTGGCTACAGGTAATAGGTCACCGAGTAATTCCAAGTTTATAGACCCCTTTCTTTGCTACTGAGTAGCACACAAAAATTGCTCACATTCAGGCATTAGATAAATGGTACGCAAACTGTGGGTTGCCTCCTACAGAGATACCGTGAAAAAAAATTGGAGGGTCGCGGTTAGTCTGACGTAAATTTATATCATACTGTATTATGAAATTAAAAATCATGGTTTAAACTTTCTATAATTATATATTTTTTATAATTCTGTTTTTTTTATGTTAAAATATATGATATTAGATGAGGTGCCAAACAGTCCTGCAAGACTGCTTTGCTTCCATTTCCTTTTACCTACTCTGTGTGCTAGACAGGGTTTTCAAAAATAGTAGCTATAAAATGCAAACACGATATGAGAATAGCATTCTGAGATATTTCACCAAATATTGAACAAATACTATCTGAGGTCCAGGTTCAAACTTCTAATTCATTTTTTTTCTAGTTTAGTTTTATATTGATTAAGGAAGTTTACAATTTTCAATGTTTTACAAGAAGATATAATTTTAAAATCATGCTCTTCTTTAATTTTAATTTTTGTCAATTTTTACCTAAATGAAACGCAAGTACATACTAATATTTAAATATGAAGTTCTAGGCTAAAAACAGGTGTAAATGGTAAGGAAGACTTTTTTTTACTGTTATTTTTCAAAGTAAATATATACCCAAATTTAAATATTTCGTTTTTTTATTTTTTGTTAACATTTTCCTATATTAAAAAAATTCCAAAACTGATATTACCAATAAAGATTTATTGTGGTCGTGCGATTTTTTTTAATTTAAAAAGAATGGATCGCCGTCGAAAAAAGTTTGGGCACCACTGAATTAGATTATAGATATTCAGTACCAACGTTGTTGTATTGATAAAAGTTATAGCAAAGTTCAGAAACTCACCTTTCGCCCAAGTCACTGATGCAATAAATGCTGCTACAACGGAAAAAATTTCTGCTTTTCTGGTGACAGAATTCATCATTGATTAATAAATGGCAAGCTTCTTCTTATACCTTTCAGATATTTCTAAGACTTTCCTCTTAGTCGCTTTCATAATAATAAATAACAATCATTTTACCAATAGAAAGGCCCGCCCTTTCACCTTGAAAAGGTGATATCAAAAAATTACAATATCTTACGCCATTTACATCATGTGGTGTCAATTTTTTGAAACAATTCCAGCTAATTGTAAATAGGATTGACAATGCAGTCGGTATCGAACATAATTATCTTTGAGAAATTGTTTTAACGTTTTAAAAATTCCTCTTTTGTCCTACAATAATGTAATGTTCAGATGACTGCAAAAAATAGGTAAAATCTATACAATCCCCCCTTTACTTGTGTTTGTATTGCTTTCATTTCATATTCTTTGTCTATGAATTTCTTACAAGAAACTATTATATTATACATTTTTCTTCTATAATATTCGAAATCAGGCCTGAACAACTCGAAATGGAATGAAGGCCATTTACTTAATGAAAGGCTGTTGTCTGTCACTAGAATATAAAATAGTAAAGATCTAAATTACTAATTATTAAAAAGATAAATTACTAATTATTTTAAAAGGCAAATCAGCATAAATATTCCTTACTTGTAGGGTCCTTTCGTAATATTATGAATCGAAAAAAATACTTGTATTTTTTTTATTTATTATATTATGCGTCTGCAGAAGCTCTTTGTGGGCCACAGAATGAGTGCTGGCGGATTGTATTTCGTGCAAGCCTGTTTGCTCTAAATTATCTAATTCCGGGGTGTTTAACCTTTTGCAGCATCTGGGCCACACAGTAAATTTTTTGAAGGCAGGCGGGCCGCATAAAAAAGTCAACTACATTCAAAAGTTTAATTTTATTATGAAAATGAAAAATACATTGTATATAATATTATAATCTTGGTATGCAATGTGTTGTGGTAATTTTGAACGAACTCGAACTTAATGTGGTTTTTGAAATTGGTGTCTTTTTAATATGTCTGCTATATTCGGTGGTATGCTACTCGAAGCCAATCTCAATGTATTTTTAAGGTGTGTATCAGTCAACACACTCCGTTTTGATGTTTTAGTTAATTTCATCAAAGAAAAAAATTCTTCACACACATAAGTTGTTGAGAAGAGCGACAATATTCGTGAGGAAAATTTTCGAAGTTTTCGAAATTGTTCGAATGAAATATAATTTTTATAAAAATCTACAAGATCTTTGCTATTAAATATATCCTTCAGCTCTGAGTTGGATTGCAATTCTATTATTTCCATTTGCAAATCATCTGGCTCATCATCAATATTTAAAAAGAATGGCGAAGTAAAAATTCGAACTACTTCTTCTTTATCGAGAAATGCTGTGAATTGTTCCTTAAATTCAACTTTTAATTCTTTTATTTTCTTTGCATACATATTCATGTTTGCTAATGAGAGAGATTGTAAATTGACAAAGTTGAATGCATTATTTTTTTCCAACTGCTTTTCCCAAAGTGATAGCTTTGATAAGAATGATTTAATGTTGGTGATGAATACGGAAATTATGATGTTTTTGCCTTGCATTTTTATGTTTAAATCGGATAGGTGAGATGTAATATCCACCAGAAACGCAAGATCAGGAATCCATGCAGTGTTATTATGTTCTTCAATCAATTTGCCTTTCTGATCCATAAACAAATCTATTTCTTCTAAAAGAGCGTAAAATCTGTAAAAATTATAAATGACATAAAAATAATAAATAACAATAAATTGACATAATAACAATAAATGACATCTCCATATTCAGAATCAAGCGGTAATAAAAATTCTTTAAATTGGCGATGGTTTCACGCACGTGATCTAAAATGATCTTATAAAATTTATAGTTGACACTACTATCTTCATAACATTATCGAATTTTAATTGTTTTGCACATAAATTGTCAATATTCAAAAATGACAATAAAAAATTAGTTTTTTATGTTCAATGCTCAAAGAGTTAATTATAAGTGAAGTTAAACCTGAATGACGACCTCTCATAGTAGGTGCCCCATCAGTTGCTATGCCGCTAAGTTTGGCAAGTAGAAGTCCATACTTTTGTTGTGATGATAATAGTTTTACAAATAATTAACGTTTATTTTAATATCGGGTATTGAGATAATTTAGTTAGTAAAGTAAGTAAGTAAATTTTAGTAACGGTTGTGCTTTGTTTTAATCAATTTATTAAGCCTCTGCTAAATATATGTGATGATTAAACTTGTGGTGATCAAATATTAATTGATTAATGTCATCCCATTTGGAGAAGTGTGCGCAAGTTTCTCTAAATGTTTTGACATTGTGAAGAATTAAGTTGAAATACATCATCACATGTTATTCCTTATTATTAAAATATTGGATAATTATATCTCATTTAGAAATTTTGTAAAGTGGCTGGTGTGATGTAATTTTGTTGGCTGGTGAATAGAAAATTTTAAGATATTCCTCGTATAAATATTTTTTTCTTAAAACTAAAGCTTCTCTTGAGAACAATCTCTTATCGATATCTCTGGCTGGTTTCTACACTGGTAACCTGAGACTTCCTGTTCGGCCCTTCCTTCGAAGCGACCACAAAGCACCAGGAGAGGAGCATATGAATCGCAGAACTTTGGTATGTGGCGGATGTATACAATCATGGGTTGATGGAGGCGTCTGACTGATGAATTTACAATCCAACGATCATTACATGAAAATAGACCTAGAGATAAAATATGTTATGGAGAAAAGGTCCCTTCGGCTAATTCCTATTTTTAAAAGCTCCTCCATCCAGAATTGACGGCGCGCGTTGGAACTCATTACTTCCACGCGTGGTCAAGGAGAGGTGACAAGGCTGACTTGGAAAGGCGGGAGATTTCGATTCAGGACTTCGAACTTGGAGTGGGAAGCAAGCGAGACGGGGCCCTCGGGCCTTTGGGGCTGAAGAGAATGACGACTCACAACTGTACCCTCCCACGGTCGTGACGTCACAAAACTGGGATCTATCTCTGCTGTGTCAGTCGTACGTTTTCTGCAGCACGTGCTTTTGTGTAGTGCATAGTTTCTGTAATAATGCCATTATTTTTTATTTACGTGCCTAGTCTTTGTGTCTTACCACGTTGGGGAAAAAATAATTATAAAAATGAACCGAAGTTTACTGTTTCCCAGATCCAGACCTGTAAAAAAAATAGATTATCGCCATAAAGCGAGAGAGCTTTACTCCATCAATATATAGCAAGGTAAGTTAATTTTTAGATATTCTTAAATATTTTACTACTAATATTTGTTAATATTGTTCTTCGTATCGTTCTTTCATCTAGAAGCTGTATTCTTCAATTCAAACATTTTATTATGCTACAATAAAATCCCATTTTGTTTCCTATACATAAACATGAAATGTATTTTGATTTGTGTATTATTCAAAGACTTTGAATTAATGCTACATTAAGAGTTTTTGTACTGAGTAAATCCAAGTACACTGCTGGCCACCCAAATTGCAACACAAAGAAAGACAAGAGATATCACAACAAAATTTATTTTGTAGATAACATGTTGACCAAGTATCAAATGATTAAATTTATAGACTTCTGTGAAGTGTGTTTCCTGCCAAAATCAGTAGCCAGAGTAGCCGCCATTGTTGGAGATCACCGCTGCCACACGCCTAGGCATTGATTCAAAGAGACTTTGGAGGAGTTCTTGGGGTACAGCAGACCAAGCAGCTTCCACACGTTGCCAAAGTTGATCTGCTGTGGCAGCTGGGGATGGAATCTGGGTCAATCGTAGAGCAACCATGGACCACATGTTTTCTATCGGCGAAAGATCCGGAGAGCGAGGCGGCCAGGGAAGCAATTGAATCTGGCGATTGACGAAGAACCGTTGGACAATGCGTGCCACGTGTGGTCGCGCATTATCCTGTTGAAATATGGCTGTGGGCAAGCCCTGAAGGTAAGGAAGGACAACTGGATCCAACACCTCGGAGATGTAGCGCTGGCTGTTTAAAGTACCGGCAATGCGTGCTAGAGGTGTGCGAGAGTGATATCCAATACCGCCCCATACCATAATAACCGGTGCAGGACCAGTGTGGTGGTGCATAACGCAGCTGTTCAGCATCCTCTCTTCACGGTGTCTCCAGACTCGAATGCGACCATCGTGGTGTTGCAGACAGAAGCGTGACTCGTCAGTAAAGACAAGTAAAGTTCACTCCATTCTGCCTTCCACATCCTTCTGTCATCGCACCATTGGCGGCGGAGACGTCTGTGGTTCTGCGTCAAGGGTAGACAAAGGAATGGACGTCTTGCGGACAGACCACTCTGCTGTAAAAGGCGTCGAATAGTACGCACAGACACTGGATGATGCGTTACAGACTGCATGTGCTGTGCTATGGTTCGTGATGTGACTGAGCGATCCGTCACTGCCATGCGCACAATTTGCCTGTCATCACGTGAAGTGGTGCGCTGAGGTGGATGCGATCGAACACGTCGGTCCGTCGTACCCTCCTGCATCCAACGATCACATATCCGCGTTACAGTTGTTTGGTTTCGTCCAACACGACTACCGATTTCCCTGAAAGATAATCCACAATCTCGGTAGGCCACTATCCTTCCTCTGGAGAACTCGGATACTTGATCAAAAGATGATCGCTGTTTTCGACGAGGCATAATTGATCATTTTTTTGAAAAAACCACAAGAAAAACACAATTACCAAACTTGAAATCGTCGAAATCTCCAAGCCTTAAATAGCGCTTTGAAGTGGCGCCACAGGCGCGCGTGATGTGCGTCTACGCTGAAATTCTAATCATTTGCATATCTCACCTCCGCTAATGCATGTTGTAAATTTCATGTTATTTGCATGTTTCCTTCAGGGTGTTGCATTTACAGTGGCCAGCAGTGTATATTGTAAATAGCTATCTCATTTACTAATATTTTATTTCTGTTAAATATTTTGTTTGAATGGTTTTTTCACTTCTTTTAAATCGTGTATTAGTTATTGACATAAAATGACATTTTGTATTAGTGAATTAGTTTGCAAATATTTTGTGTACAGTTATCAAGTAATTTTTTTTCTTGTTAAGGTTTGTGAATTAACACTTTCAAGAATCGGATTTTTTAACTTCTGCTAAAGCTGTTGATGAAAAGACTGGCCATATAATAGAGGTCCCTTTGAATATTAGAAGGTAAATAACATATTCTACGCATTTTTAAAGTATACTTTAAATCTCATTCATGTGACATATGTTTTAAAAGTTAGCATATGCTATTTATCATCTGTAGCTATATGAATTTAGATTGTCGTTTGTGATTTTTTTTATAAATCAAATTGGATTTTAACTTAAATCGGATTTTTTTAAATATTAAAATGGACTTATAATGTGGTTATAATCTCACTTATTTTTCTTTTATAGATTACGCCCTGATGCTGTTACTTCTCAGTTTCCAATTCTTCAAGCAAATTGACTAGAGAAGACAAACAGTTGAAAATCGTACAGGAATCAATAGCAAGAGCTCTTAAAAATAGCTGTGTATCTTAAAGACTGTACGACGAATCTAGAACTTTTGGTTCAATTAAAGAACTTGTTGAATGTTCCTAACTCATTGATAAAAAATGGACTGTTATTGAGTGTTCATTATCAGTAATGATATTTTTTGTAACTCTTCAACCTGCACCAAAAATTAAATACTCAGTGATACAAAATAGATTGATACCCTCCCCATTATTAGTGTATATAATGGGGACTTGAAACTAGGTAAGCTAAATAAATTTTATTTTTCCTTGTTGTGTTAATAATATAAATGAGTTAAATGATATTTTAGAGGCATTGTGTAAATTATATATTAAAAATGTAGAAAAACCTATTATTTGTAGTATTATTGATACTTTACAGTCATTGAAATTTTGTGATGATATTAATAAGGATATGGTAAAATTTTTAGTTGAGTATATTTCATTTCTTTGTGGTAATAAGCATGCATTTAGATATTCAACTGAAGCATTAATTTTTGCAACTTTATTATATACTATAGCTTCACAAGCATATCTATATATATAAAAATGAATGTGCGTCTGTCTGTCTGTACTCGATAGATTCAAAAACCATACATCCAATCGCCGTGAAAATTTGGGAAATTATTAGGTATATCCCTAGGAAGGTTTTTGAAATTTTTTTTAAAATCAGAGTTTGGGTTCTAGGTGCTCCCGAACAAATATCTCAAAAATATCAAAATAACATTTAATTAGTAATGATGTTTGAAATTCAGCCTAGCAGTATGACGTAATGTAATATTTGCTAGATTCCTGCACCTGAGATAGTTTGCATGTGTGAAATTATATTGTGTATTATTCGCGTGATATCATATTCTGTATTATTCCTACATGTACAATGACTGAAGATGGCAACTTCTATTATTTTTATTATGCTTCTATTATTTATTTGTTTTTTAAGATGTCAAAAAACTTTTGCAATTATTAATACGAGAATAAATTATTAATACGTGAATAAATAAAAATATTGGAAATACGTTTTATTTAGCCCCTCAATTATGCCACCAAAGCGAAGTGCCATTGGTCGATCTACAAATCAAGCAAAAAGGAGAAGAGAAGAACGAGCTTCAGAAATAAGTGAACGGAGAAAAACTATTCAAGAAAGATATCGAGATCACACTGCTCTTGCTCGAGCTTCAGAAACAAGTGAGCAGAGACAAGCTAGGCAAGAAAGAGATCGAGATCACACTGCTTTTGCTCGATCATTAGAAACGAGTGAACAGTGGCAAGCAAGGCAAGAAAGAGATCGAGTTCACATTGCTCTTGCTCGATCATTAGAAACGAGTGAACAGAGGCAAGCAAGGCAGCAAAGGAATCGAATTCGCAGGACACAGACAAGACGAACGATACATACTGATTTGAATTTATGTGGTTTCAATTTCAATCCCCTTTACAATTATAGTCTTCATCCAAGTGTAATTATTGGAAAAATGGATAAAAAGTGTACGTATTATGGTGCTCCAAAATTTAAAAATGAAACACCAGGTATGTACTGTGCAGGAGGAAAAGTAAAGTTACCAGACTTGCGTTCACCACCTGAACCATTATTAACTTTAGTATCAGGTGAAACAAGTCAATCAAAAATTTTTTTGAAAACTATACGCATGTACAATTTATGCTTCCAAATGACATCGTTCGGAGCAACGAATATCGCTAGCGCAAATTATATGCCAACATTTAAAGTACAAGGGCAAATTTATCACCATGCTGGATCACTACTACCCTTGCCAAATGCTGATCACAAATATCTTCAGATAGATTTTATGGGAAATACTAACGAACAAATCAACAGACGGTGTCAACTGAATATGAGTACTAAACGAGAGATTGTCGCTGAATTATAAAATTTGTTTGAACAACATAATGAATTAATTAAATTATTTAAAACCGCCATTGAACAAATGGCATCTGACGATTACAAAGTAATAATAAAGGCAGATAAAACACCTATTGGTCAACATCGAAGACAATTCAACGCACCAACGATCGATGAAGTGGTAATTGTCATAGTTGGTGAAGAATTTAATTCTCGCGATATAATTATTCATCGTAAAAATGGTGACGTCCAGAAAGTATCAGAAACGCATCGTTCATATGATGCATTACAATGTCCCATTCTATTTTGGCAAGGAGAGGATGGATATCATTTTAATATTAATATGAGAAATCCTACAACTAATGTGGACATTAACAAAAAGGTCAGTGCAATGAATTATTATGCATATCGAACGATGATTCGTGAGAATGCTTATAATCATATATTGAAATGTAGACAATTATTTCATCAATACATTGTTGACATGTATGCAAAAATAGAAAGTGAAAGACTCCTCTACATACGACTAAATCAAGTCAAATTGAGTTCTGAAGAGTACATCCATTTACGTGATGCAGTTGTAAATGATGGCAATCTCAGTGAATTGGGAAAAATGGTCATTTTACCATCCACATTTACAGGCAGCCCAAGACACATGCGTGAATATGCACAAGATGCAATGACGTATGTCCGTGCATATGGTCGTCCAGATTTTTTCACCACATTTACATGCAAACCAGCATGGGATGAAATAAAGGAGCTTTTATTAACTGGACAATCACCATCAGATCGTCATGATATTTCTGCACGTGTATTTAAACAAAAATTAAAATCTTTAATAGATTTTATTGTCAAACACCATGTATTTGGAGAGACGCGCTGTATGATGTATTCCATTGAATGGCAAAAAATAGGTTTACCACATGAACATATTTTAATATGGATGGTGGAAAAGATAACACCAAACAGAATTGATGAAATAATCTCTGCAGAAATACCAGACATTGAAATTGATAAAGACTTGCACGATATTGTCTCAAAAATATGATTCATGGTTCACGTGGCTCACTAAATAATAATTCACCATGCATGTTAGATGGAAAGTGCACAAAGCGGTATCCTAGAGACTTACTTGCTGAAACTATTACAGGCAATGATGGATATCCACTCTATCGACGACGATCTACCGAAGATGGTGGAAAATCCATTAAACTAAAAGTACTCAACAATACTATTGATGTTGATAATCGTTGGGTAGTACCATATTCTCCATTACTACTAAAAACGTATAACGCACACATAAATGTTGAGTACTGCAATTCAGTGAAAGCTATAAAATATATTTGCAAATATGGGAACAAAGGAAGCGATATGGCAGTGTATGCAGTGGAAAATACAACTGATTCTAACGATGGAGTCACCCAATATCAACTGGGACGCTACATAAGTAGCAATGAGGCTGTATGGCGTATTTTATCATTTTCCATTCATGAGCAATATCCAACGGTTGTTCATTTAGCAGTACATCTTGAAAATGGACAGCGTGTGTATTGCATCAGAAAATGTACGTGCAAGAGCAATGTCACCACCGCCAACAACATTAACTGAATTTTTCACATTATGTAGAAATGATACCTTTGCAAGGACACTACTGTACTCTGAAGTACCAACTTATTTTACGTGGAATACATCAAGAAAATTTCAGCGTCGTAAACAAGGTAGAGCAGTACAAGGACGCCTAAATTTAAATTCCACAGATGCATTGGGTCGTCTGTACACTGTACATCCAAATAACGCAGAATGCTTTTACCTAAGATTATTATTAATCAATGTTCGTGGACCAACATCTTTCCAAGAATTAAAAGCAGTCAATGGCCATGTGTGTGCTACATTTCGTGAGGCTTTCCAGAAATTAAGTCTCTTAGAAAACGATGCTCATTGGGATATTTCAATCGCTGATGCTTCTAATACAGCTCAACCACAGCAGATACGTACACTATTTTCCATCATACTAACTACATGTTTTCCGGCTAATCCAATGGATCTTTGGGAAAAATATAAAGACTATATGAGTGAAGACATTTTACATCACATGCGTAGCATAAATGCTAATCCCAACATTCAATTTACATCAAATATATACAATGAAGCATTAATTTTAATTGAGAATATATGTTTGACAATAGCCAACAAATCACTGACAGAATTGGGAATGATTGCTCCAAATAGATCTGGTAATGACATTTTCGATCGTGATATACAACGAGAAACGCACTTCGATGTTAATGAATTACAAACATTTTTTCGAATTAATCTGCCGAAATTGGTATTAGAACAACGAACAGCATATGACACAATTATAAATGCAATATCTAACAAGAGTTGTGGTTTATATTTCTTAGATGCACCTGGAGGCACTGGCAAAACTTTTCTTATTTCAATTATTCTGGCAACTATAAGACCACAAAATAATATTGCACTTGCTATTGTATCATCTGGTATTGCAGCAACTCTTTTGGACGGTGGTCGAACAGCACATTCAGCATTGAAATTGCCATTAAATATGCAGGTAACTGAAACTCCAACATGTAATATTAACAAAGATTCTGGGATGGGAAAAGTACTAAGATCATGTCAGCTTATAATATGGGATGAATGCACCATGGCACACAAGAAATCATTGGAAGCACTCAATCGCACATTAAAAGATTTGAGAGGAAATGAGCAACTCTTTGGTGGTGCACTCATTTTGCTAGCTGGTGATTTTCGACAAACTCTACCAGTTATACCACGTTCAACACCTGCAGATGAATTGAATGCATGTCTCAAATCATCAGTGTTATGGCGGTATGTGGAGAAAATATCCTAAAAACCAATATGCGTGTTCAATTACAACAAGATGAATCTTCTGAACGATTTGAAAAACAATTGTTAGATATTGGGAATGGTAAAATGGAAATGGACGAATCCACACACTGTATTACATTACCAAAAAACTTTTGTCACATTGTAAAATCCACTGATGAATTGATTGCCAAAGATTTTCCAAATTTATCGCAGAATTATAAAAATAATCAATGGGTTAGTGAGCGTGCTATATTGGCAGCCAAAAACATTGATGTGAATTTAATAAACTGCACAATTCAAAATGAAATACCTGATGAAGAAACAACATATAAATCCATAGATACTGTTGTCAATCACGATGAATCAGTTAATTATCCAATAGAATTTTTAAACTCATTGGATCTACCAGGAATTCTACTGCATATTTTATCTTTGAAAATTGGTTCCCCAATCATCCTTCTACGAAATATAAATCCACCGCGACTATGCAATGGTACTAGGCTATCAGTAAAAAAATTAATGAATAACATAATTGAGGCAACTATTTTAAATGGAAAACACCAAGGGGAACATGTACTACTACCACGCATTCCCATGATACCAACGGATACTCCATTTGAATTCAAACGTCTACAGTTTCCTGTACGACTAGCCTTTGCAATGACCATTAACAAAGCACAGGGACAATTATTGCAAGTATGTGGATTAAATTTGATAAATCCATGCTTCTCACATAGACAGCTGTACGTTGGGTGTTCACGAGTTGGAAAACCATCAAATTTATTTGTTCTTGCACCAGATAGGAAAACAAAAATTGTTGTATATTTATAAGCACTACTAAGATAAAGTTCACCATCAATCATCAAATATCATTCATTTCATGATGATATTTAATAATTACAAAATTATTGTTCAATTGAAATTCGTTTGCAATATTGTTTAATATCACAAGTGAAGAAGCATGTTTATTCTACCATCAACTATGTATATCTATGTTTTGTACATATGTTATATTCAAATGACATATATGTAGGGATAATTTTATTGTTAATTTTCATTTTGATGTATTGTATACATTTGATCATTAATAAATTATGTTTGAGGTATCAAAACTGCTTGTTTGTTCAAACACAGCAACGTGTGAACTGGTACAGCTAGTCGCTTTATAGGGAAGTTCAATACTATAAATCTTAAGCGCCAAAATACCATCCAACGTCTGTCTACTTCCTTTAATTTAAATCCTTTTAAAGATCAAACGGACTATATTTTTTTTGCATTATATTAGTGAAAAATTTCACTCTTAGAAGATTGTGACAAACTTGTAATATTAATGTTAGATGAAATTCATTTAAAAGAATATATTGAATACAAAGGAGGTAACATTGTAGGTATAAGTTATAATACTAATTCTTGTGCTTCAAGTGCTCATGTTTTTATGATTAAGAGTGTTCTATCAAAATTTAAAGCATGTTTTACCAGTTAAAACATTAACAGGTGAAGATTTACATGTGTTTCTTAGAAAAGTAATTGTTAGTTTAGAAGAAATAGGTTTTAATGTTTTATGTGTTATTGCATATAATAAATTCAATTAATCGAAAAGCATTGTCTTTCTTTCTTTCTTGAGGATGCAGTGAGCATTACAGCTAAAACTTCAAACTAAAGCTTTTGGTGAGGTTGAAATTGATGATTTTGAAAAAAACTGAATGTATAAATAGTAATTTTGACATATGTGTGAAAGCATTAGATGTTACAAATGCAAAACCTTACTTTCCAGTAATTATTTATTTAGCTGGGTATTGCATGTACTCAGTTTTGAAAAGGGAAAGCTGATTGTCATGTAAGGAATTGCATTTGCTAGATAAAGAATTGGTTGTAAACCTTGATTATGATTTTTTGAGAAACTTGGATAGAGGTCGATTAATGTATCCTCGTGAGCACATTGTAAATGCAGTATTGTATAATTATATTATTATAAATAAATTATGCTTTCACCATGAGCTAGAATTTCTAAGAAAGCAGAATCATCGACATATAGCTACTGCATCTACAATGTATGTATTAGATGATAGTGATATGCTGCAATCAGATGTGCTTTGTGCAAATTTTCACAGTGCTGATATTATTTTAAAGAAAGTAATATGGGTATCCACAAATATTTTGTTAAATAATTTTTGTAAGAAAAAAAAATGCTGATGAAATTCTAGCTGCTCACTCAAAAAAGAAATCTAATATAGCATCAAAGAGAAAGCTAGAGACACTTACACACAATTAAATGTCTCAAATATCTGTAAATCTGTCTCTATTGTTTCATTTATTATAATGTGTATTGAAAAGATTTAGATAAATGTTTTATGTATAATTTTATTAAATAATGTGATGTGTAATTGAAATTAAATAAATTGATTAAAAACTGGTTGTACTTTTTTCATTGTAGTTACAATGTTATTCATTTTTGTTTTATAGTCTTTCATCATCAGTAGCAAAAATCCAACAAAATCGAATTAAGAAAAATATTTTTTAGTAGTGCATATAGAAATCAACCAAGAAGTTTTTTACCCTGTGTGTGACGTGTTTGTTCTTTAAGGTTACAATCAAAGTTTACTGATTTTACTATGCTAGAAGGAGTACTTTAGCTGAATTTTGAATATTTTGGTTGTTTAAATTTTTCCATAAATAACATTAAATTTTCAACTTTTGCAAACTATTAATTTCAATATTCCACTAAGCTTCTTCTCCACTTTTTTATGAATGAAACAATTCATTAAAAAGCTTGTAAGTCCAAATAATTTTCTCAAAGAATTATGTAAACAATGCTATATCGCACACTGCTTTCGGGAGTTGGATCAGTAAGGACGCACCGGAAAGATCCCAGTAGCGTGACGTCACTACCTAGTTGTGAGGCCTGGGTTTCGAAGGTCACGGTACAACTGGATCCCAGAGATGATGATGGGGGCGAAGTTCGCCATCGGTGAAATCATGCCTTCTTTTCTTTTCTTTAAATTCTATCCTTAAATTCTCTCCTTTTTGAAAGCTGCAGCAGAGTCATTAAGATTCAATTTAAATGTTAAATTAGTTAATTATTAGCAATTACTCATAGAATGATTAATTTTTTTTGATTCACCAGCCATTTCATTTTGATATATTGGAATTTTCATTTTATTTATTTGATTGTGTTGAGAAGATATAAATTTTAGTTTTACAGCAATTGCATTTTTAATAATTGAATTTGGTATGGCGGAAATATGTTGATTAGAATTGATTACCAGATTGATGGTTAAAATGTCAGTGAAATTGTTAATAAGTTGTTATTATTAGTTTGTAAAGTTGAGTCATGTCAGTCTTTGCCTTTGAATTGATTTTCTTATTTTTAGCTTTAGGTTTTTTTTATTTCAGCAGAGTTGAAATTTTGAAGCTTTTTCTTTTAGGTGATGTAATTTTATTTCTAGATGTTCTCCAAGGTTAGATAAGTAATTTTATTAGATTTAATTTCATTTTTCGTTTTGGCTCATTAACCACCACAGTGGTGCAAACAGTAAGTCGAACAAGTTTTCATAATTAATTTTGGGTTATTGTTTAACACAACGCGCGTCTTTAAATGTACTAACCACTAATGGCCAATATTGTACTTAAATTTAACTGAAACCTAGTATTAATTGTAAATTGATTTTAAAGATAGTAAAGAGTTATCCTAATTATTAATAAAGTTTTAAAATAACACCGTCATCAATATAGTCGCCACACTTTTCCAAAGTCTCCTGTACTGCTTGATAGATATCTGAAGCTGTTGTTGTTCTTTTCATGCTGCCCAAGTCTAGTAATTCTTCGGTTACGTTCAATGCTGTGTCCACGCCACGAACAAAAATTGCAAGTTGTGCAATATCAGAGATATCTGTGGATTCATCCAAACAAATTGAAAAATATTCATAAGTATGGCTACGTTTGATTAAATTGCTTGCGACGTTTTCTGCCATTTCATCAATTCAACTTGCCACAGTATACCGAGATAAGCTTAAGTTTCTGAATAGATTTGATTTTTCAGGACATATTAATCCAGCGGCAATTTCGAGACATTCTTTTATTACACTACCGACAGAAAAAGGCTTTAGTTTCTTAGCTAAAACGGGGCTTATTTCATAGGTATCTCTTGTGCAATCCTCCCCATCAGCCGACAATTTTGTGAATAAACTCTGTTGCCCCATTAAGCTATTTTGCATTATACTTAACTTGTCTTTTCTTAACTGACTTGTAAACTTTTCATATTTTTCTCCGTGTTTTTGCATGTAGTGGCGTTTAATATTGTATTCTTTCATCGCAGCAAGTTTCTCAGAACAAATTAAGCACAAAGGTGAATTTTTGTAGTTAATAAAAAAATATTCATTTGTCCAAGAATCATTGAATGTCCTATTTTCATCTTGAATTTTTCGCTTTTGTTTTAATAACGCCATTTATGGGTTCTGGAAAGAAATTTTATAAAATGAAGTAATAATTTTGAAGTCAATTTTATGAGAATAACAATTTTAACTTACTTTCTCTTATTAACCTTATGAATTGTACTGCACCAAATACAAAATACACAATCTAGTTAAAAAATAAGTTTTAACTTTCACAGCTATATTATTATATTTTTATATTATCAACCTATCAATACACAATTATTTGCAATAGATTAATCTGTTAAAACAAAACTAGAATAATAAAAAAAAAGATTCTAAATGTGTGCTCTTCAAAAATCTATCGTAAATAATGATGTTCGTCTAACAAATTTCTATTAGTGTGGTACCAACCTAAGAAAGAAATCTAACGCATTCGAGTAGCAAGTCGACGGCAGAAAAACGCGATCATATTCAGTGCTGTCGAAATATTCCAAACGTAGTAATGTTACATCGTGAAAGCATGGTGGAATTAAGTACATTACATTTTCAAATAAAGAATTTAGATTAACATGTTCAAGTAACAAGAAAATTATATAAAGAAATCCATACCTAATAAAAGAATCCTTAAATAAAAGCAGTAGAAAATTGCGCAGCAGAAAACTGCCGCTGCCGCGTTCGGTAAAGGGGAATTTCTTTCTCCTTCAAAACTCACCATGTCAAATGTGAGATTGAGCCAAAGGCAGCAGATTTGGCGTGAATCGCCTTAATAGTTGATAAATATCAAAGATACAGTTTTGCATGTAATCAAGTTTAGTGTTATAAAGACATGAATTGTCATATGAACATGGTGTATGAATGGCTTTATAACAAATAAATATGATTTTCAATTAGTTTTAATTGCATTATGATTAGAAAAATTGTGAAACACAACATCAACACTGGAATGATTTATGTTTGTTATACCATGCGCGGGCCGCAAAATATGGTGTGCCGGGCGCAGGTTAAACACCCCTGATCTAATTGTTCATTAACTGTCTGAAATTTAGATGTATTCTAAAATGACGAAAAGGTGTATTTTTAACAAAATCATAATATTTGGATTTTTTTTTTACTTCACCCGTTTTTCATCACGCAAGTCTTATCTATATGTATACCTAAATAAGAAAATAAATAGATAAATAAATATACTCTCAACTAGCCGCTTTAGAAAGCAAATGATCACTTTACAGGTAATTAATTTATTATAAAGATGAAACTTATTTTGGTACTTACGGAAAATCCAGTCGACCATTTTCGCCAAATGAAGGCAATGGCACAAAAGGTGATTTTTAGCCAATGATGGTAAAACCAGTCACACGTGATTCAATGTGACCTTGATAAGAGTTTCTAGCTCTTGCAGTTAAGCTGTCGCTGTTTTAAGTTTCGTTGTATTTCTGCGTTGTATAAAGTGTTTAAAATTTGGGATTTACCAACTACAGATCAAGAAGCAGTAGAATTCTTTCAAAGGTATGGAATCTTACCGTCATCCAAAAAATGCGTTAATGGCCATGATATGCAGCTTTATTTAAAAACGCAGATTCAATGGCGTTGCAATATTAAGACTTGTCAGAAGCGAATATCCATTCGGAAAGAAATATGGTTCGAGAGTTCAACCATTTCATTTGTGACTGCACTAAGATTTATTTACAGCTGGCACAGAGAATTGACTACTATTGAATGGGGAAAAGGAGAATTAGAGTTGAGTGACAAGACTGTTATCGGTTGAAATAATTACTTAAGAGAAGTTTGTACACACAGTCTTTACAAGGCCAAAGAAAAAAATCGGAGGGGCCAAACTCATTGTCGAAATTGATTAGAGACTTTTCTCAAAGCGTAAAAACCATACAGGGAGAATACCCCCGAGCAATGGTTGTTTAGAAGCATTTGAAAGAAGACCAACGAGTGTTTTGTCGTAAAAGTTCCAGCTAGGAAGGCGATAACGCTTATGCAAGCGATAGAAGATAACATCGAAGAAGGTCTACAATATACTCAGACTCATGGAGAGCTTATAAAACCGACAAAATAAGAGCTGCTAATTTCGAACATTTCAAAGTTAATCATAAGTATAACTTTGTAGATCCGGATACCGGCGTACATACACAAAACATTGAGCAATTGTGGGGTTCGGTCAAGTGGCGGAACAAAGGACAACGTGGGACAGCGGGGCACCACTTAGATTCCTATATGGCTGAATTCATGTGGCGTCGTCTTCACAAAGAAGAGGACATATTTGTTTCTATTTTGCGTGCAATTGCAGATTTTATGCCGCTAAAATGATTGGCGGCGGAAGCGGCGCGAATTTGCGCCAACTTTTATGGTCGACTGGATTTTCCGTAAGTACCCTTATTTTTCCTTTACAAATTACTTATTATATTCAGAAAACAGTTTCAAGCATGAAAAGCTTCACTTCAATCATGATGTAGAGCAACGTCACATTCTTTACATCAATAAACTTGTGGCTATGGCATTGTTTACAACGCAGTCTTCTTCTGTCTTCGGACTTGACAATTAAATGTCCACGTTCTCCACGTAATGGCTTTTGCATGCTGAGCTTACTAGGCCTTCCTGTTGCTGATCTGTTTCCGGCTAACTCTTCACTTTCAAAAGGTGTTTGCAAAAGTGACAATACAACTTCGCGCCTAAAATGTAATCTAAATCAGACTTTTTATTTTCAGGACACAATTTTGATATTTTCCACGCATTTGTCAAGGTTACATCAATGTAATTGGTAAATATTGGCCACCACCATATTTTCCCACGAATTCTTATTCTGTAGTTGGATACTAAATTATCGCATAAATCGACTCCTCCCATTTTGGCGTTGTACTGTTCAATAAGATGAGGTTGAGGGACAAACACTTTTTCTTTTCCGTTCTTGAATAACGGGAAACATTTTTTACAGGATGAATTTTTCCAAACGTTGAACAAAGAGTCACAATCCAGTTGTCGTTCCATCGGACAACAATTATCTCGTTTTCTTCTTCGAACTAAAAATTGTAATAACCCCTCTCTTTCTTTCGAACACATTTCGCCGATTCCAATGGACACATTTGGATGCGGTTTTCCCGCATCATTTCCTTCTTCTTCATCAGTAGCTTCTGTTGTTTCTGGTGAAATAACAACAATATCAGTTTCATTCTCGTCATTATCTGAATCTCCATCGAAAATTCTTTGAAGAGCTTCTTCTAACGTAAGATATCTAGTTTTAGGCATTTCTATAAGCACAGAATGGGAAAAAGTTCCACACAGTCGAAAAACGAGTGAATGAGGGAACTCCCATATTCCCGCCGATGATGCGCCAACGCAACACCTGTTTTCTGTTTCTCCCCCATCCAAACAAAAGCAACATATTGATGGAATGTTTTGTTAAACTTTGACCTTGGCTAAAAATAGATCACCTCTAAAACTCACGTGTGTCTCGCTATATTTCTTCTGTGAAAAGGGGCCAGGGGAAAGTTCTCGCTAAAAAATGCTTAACTAACGGTCTTAGTTTGGAACTCGTATTAAATTAAAAAAACAGCTGAAGGCAAATATATTTCAAATGAATTATTAACACTACTCAAAAACTATTGTTAATATAAAATTTATTTGATAGCTAATTTTTTATACGCATTTATTTTGACCGTTGCGTCAACGCAACACCAGCGGTTAATGGGTTAAGTTAGAAGAAGATGCGAAGCCTGTTCGAGCTAGCTCGACCATTTCTTCTCCTTTCACTTCTTGTTTCAGAAAATTCATTAGATTCTCCAGTGAACGATTTTCAGCTCCAGGCACTAGTTTCATGTGTCTGCTTCTTCCCCAAGATAGCAATATTTTTCTAGTAAACAGGATCCACTGAAGGACTTAGAAAATCGCCGTATTTTTCTTGCGTTCGTCCTACTCTCTCAAGAGCACGTATCTTTCCTTCCAACTCGTCATACCAGTGGCGCACCCAGGATTTTTTCTTGGGGGGGGGGCGAGATGAATGGATAAAAATATTTATAATGCATGGGGGGCGAGATGAACGAATAAAAATATTTATAATGCAAAATCAATATTTCTACTTCTTTAGGGGGGGGGCATGGCCCCCTGGGTACGCCACTGCGTCATACAATGTCGGAAGATCTGTTTTTGAGCCTCCGGTGACCGCATTTTTCATAACCATAGTCAGCTGATCAAGGACATAAACTTGTACCAATAGGTCTTCACGTCCAAATCACTCTTTAAGCTGGGATATCGCCTTGGAATAAATCTCCGCCGCTGCAGGGAAACTCTCCACCACTCGAGCTGCTTTCGATTTCGGAACAACAGCTTGCAGGATGAACTGGAAATAATCTTCATTAGCAGGGCCTTTTTATCGCATGGGCAAATCGGGACTTTGCTCAGGGCCCCCCAAAACTGTCCTCTTTAACATGCAAAATCTCTTTAACGATGTTTCTCAACACTAAAATAGATAGGGTGTCAGATAAGTGAAAGTTTTTAATTTTTCTTTCTGCTTTAGGAAGAATGTTAAACTATCAGGTTGTATCAGACGTATATCAGAAGGTGAAAGGCGTTTTCAATTTGATGTGAAACATGTCTATGAATGCTTCATCTTACCAGTCATACACTGTAACAGCAAATATAAGACTTACATGCAGGGTTGTTTGGTTTAAATCGTTATTTGAATCAAAATTTAAATCAAACGATTTTTTTATCCTGATTTTTAACAACTTTTCCTCACATGCTTGGTGTATGCACCTAGTACTTCTAATAGTGCGTATAGTCCATGGATAGTTCTTATATTTATAAATGTTCGTAAGGGGGGACCCCAAATAGCATCTGCCCAGGGGCCCCCAGCATTCATAATCGGGCCCTGTTCATTAGGGATACCTGTATCCTCGTGAATTTTACCAAACTGGCTCCAGAACGTTAAATATTGTTTGACATCCCCATTAAACTTCTTCAGCTCTATATTGTTGTTATTTAAGTTTTACACACAAAACAAACTGTACTTAAGAGAGAGAAAAAACATTTTACCAGTCTATTACAAAAGCATGGCTGTTACACTGAACTGCAGCCAGAACAAACTAAAACTTACTTGTTGCCAATTACAAAAAAGAAACTTTACAAACTTTTTCTCGGTTAACATGCTACAACACTTTCCCTCGTTAAAAGAGAAAAAAAATATTACTACACATTTCTAAATTAGGGTTCTAAATTAGCAGTTAGAGTTCAGAGTTTATGAGTCCCATCTTTTCGCATAATGTTAACAGTCTAGGTTTATGCAAGGGCTTTGTCATCAAGTCTGCAACTTGCATCTCTGTTGAAATCTGTTGCACACTAATTTCTTCTTCTAACACTTTTTCACGGATGAAGAAATGTTTTAAACTAATGCGCTTCGTTCTTCGATGAAACTCAGGGTTCTGAGCCAGTCTAACAGCTGCACTATTATCAACATAAATTGTGGGTATCTCTTTCAACAAAGATACTCCACTAATAAGTCTCTTCAGCCAAATTAACTCTTTAGCGGCTTCATTAGCAGCAACTATCTCAGCCTCAGTTGTTGATGTAGCTACCATTGCTTGACGTTGACTTAGCCAAGATATTGCTCCACCTGCATACAAAACTACAACACCACTGGTTGATCTGCCTGTTTGCATGCAACCTCCAAAGTCAGCATCACTGAAGCATTCTAGAACTCCAGGTTTAAAGCCTGATTTATAGATAATGCACTTTTGCTTAGAGCTTGCAATATATCTAAAAACTCGCTTTACGTTGATCCAGTCTTCTTTACAGGGATTTTCTAGTTTACGTGATAAAACACTAACCGCGTATGCTAGATCAGGTCTTGTCCCCATCATAAGATACATTATTGCTCCAAATGCTTCGCGGTAAGGAAAGGCTGCCTCATTAACTTCTTCTGTACATACTTCTTTCTCTTTCAAAATAGGTGTATGAACTGGCCTGCAGTCACTCATACCAAACCGCTGAAGTATCTTTGTAGCATATGCTTCTTGTCCAATTTTAATGCTTCCATTATTAAGATGCTGTATTTCTATTCCTAAGAAATATGATGCTGGCTTGCTGGTAATTTTGAACTTTGTCTTTAATTGATTAATGAAATTTTTTGAGTCTTCTTCATGAGTTGCAGCAATTAGTCCATCATCCACATATAGAGCTACAAGTAGCTTTTTGTTTTCTTCCTGTCGAATAAACAAACATTGATCTGCTTCACTGATTTTAAACCCAAGGTCTAACATAAATTTTCCAAAACATTTATGCCAGCATCGAGGGGCTTGCTTCAATCCATACAAACTTTTCTTAAGTTTGCATACATTATTGGTACCATCATTCTAACCTTCAGGTTGACACATATAAATGGTTTCATCTAGATCACCATATAAGAATGCAGTTGAAACATCAAATTGCATCAGATGCATCTTCTCACTTGCTGCAATACTTATTAAAGAACGTACAGTTCCTAACTTTGTCACTGGACTGAAAGTCTGGTTATAATCAATACCATGTCTTTGATTAAAGCCTTTAATTACAAGTCTTGCCTTATACTTATCAATTGTGCCATCTGGATTTTTCTTGATCCGGAACACCCATTTACAAGGAAGAGCTTTTGCCTCTTGTGGTAATGGTGCTAAAGTCCATGTGTTATTTTCATTTAAAGAGCTAATTTCAGAATCCATGGCCTTTTTCCAGAAATTATGTTCTTTGCATTGAGTAGCTTCTTCATATGACTCTGGTTCATTCACGTCAGACATAAAAACTTCAGATGCCATTACATAATCTTCGAAAATTTTAGGCCTTCTTAGTTCACTGCGATTTCTTAATTTTATATGCAACTTCTTTTCATCTTCGCTTTCACTTTCTGAGCTGATTTGCTCTTCTAAATCTTCATCATGCTTTCTCTCATTTTCAGCTTCAGGTAATTGTCTGCCAGGTTCAGGTATTTCTACAGGACCTTCACAATTTTTCAAAGGTTTCTCTTGAAATACTACATCTCGAGAGCAGATAACAGTATTGGTTTCTTTTATCCAGATTCGGTATCTTTCATCACCATCATAGCCTAGCAAGTAACCTTTTATAGCTTTCTTATCCATTTTTCTACGTTTTTGATCTGGTATGTGGGCATAACAGGAAGATCCAACTATACGCATGTGTCTTAGGCGAGGTTTCTTTTCCATCCACAATTCATAAGGGCTTACATCTGGTAATGAACTCTTTCCCGTTCTGTTTAAAATTTAAACAGATGTACTAATCAGTTCTGCCCATAATGATGAAGGAAAATTAATTTCCGAATTAGAGTATTTTAGAGTTCTTGCCATTTCCACCAAGATTCTATTTTCTCGCTCACTTCCACAATTCTGTTGTGGAGTGTAGGGGGCTGTTGGTCTTTGGATAGTTCCATTTTTCTTCAGGATACGTCTAACATTATCATTGTCGAATTCTCCTCCATTATCATTCCACATCTCTTTGATATTGTGTCCTAAATTTTTAGCATGTGCTAACATATCTTCAAGAGCTTGTGTAACTTCTGACTTTTGACGAAGAAAAAATACATATCGAAATTTAGTAAAATGATCTTTAAAGACTACAAAGTAACGATACTTCTTAAAGGATTCATCAAAAGGTCCACACACATCTGCTGAGATAAGCTCTCCAGGTTTCTGAGTCTTCTGTCTACTACCAAATTTCAAACGATGTGCTTTACCATATATACATGCTTCACAGAGCTGATTATCCAGTTTAACTCCAAGATTCATTTGTTTTTCTAAGACATTCTTTATATGACGTTTGTCCTGGTGTCCCCAACGCTCATGATATAACTGCAGAGTAGAATCATTTGTAGTAGCTATGTTCACTTCCACTGGATTATCTGGAATAAGAACTTCCATGTGAATTTTATATAGACCACCACTTTTGTTTCTTGTACCATAGAGTACAGCCTTGTTGTTGATTTTTAACCAACATTCTTCAGCAGTTGACTCGAATTTGCTGTTTTTGTTTCTATCATGTATTGCTAATACTGAAAATAAATTTTTACTGATACCAGGCACTAGCCAAACTTCTTTAAGTTCTTTAAATTGCCTCTCTCTTTTTACTTTTGTCAATATCTTTAAAGTTCCATTGCCTACAGCTGGTAAGATTTTACCATTTGCAGCAGTAACTCCATGAGGGGATTCAAATACTTCAAAGTCTGTGAAGTAATTGCTGTTATTGGTGATATGCTTTGATGCACCATTATCAACAAACCAGTCATAACAACCTTCTTCAGATGAGAATGCTTCTTCGTGTAGAGCCAATAAGGACATATTTGCTGAAATATCATCCTTTCTTTGGAACTTAAAATTCTGACTGGGCTTTGCTGGTTTTCCATCAGCTATCCACTTTCGACAAGATTTCACCCAGTGACCACTTTGGTGACAATAATTGCACTTTCCTATTTCCTTTTTACTTTTGTAAACTATTTTGGCTTTAGTGGCTTTTGCTTCTAATGCTTCTTGATTCTGGACATCATCTTTAAATTTCTCTTCCTTATTTTCTCTTTCTTGTGTACATAATTGAGTTGTTAGTTCATCAATTGTTCTTTTATTTTCATTCAGAAGGAGCCAACTGGACTTGAAAGACCTGTACTCTTGAGGTAATGTGTCTAGAATCTTGCAAATTAATAGCATTTGAGGAAGTTGATCTTCTTGTTTTCTTTCAAGACCCAAATTCAATTCATTCCAAAGGTTTTTTAATTTTGATAGGTGAGAAGCCATATTGTCATTAACTGTCCACTTAAACTGAAAAAACTGCATACAAATATTGTACAGTTGATTATCTGAAGTAGCTTCATACAGTTTATGAAGTTCCAGCCATACTTCTCTGGCATTATCAAACCTCATTATTTTCTGCATAGTTTCTTCAGTCATTGAATTCGTTAAGATCATCATAACACATGTGTTAGCCTTTTTATAACACATTAAATCTTCCTTATGCTTCTTTAAAGTTGCTTCACTAGCTCCATCAGGTGGCTGATCTGGTTTCTGTAATTTTCCTTCTACAACTTCCAAGGTGTCAGCATGATAGTTCAAAATAAATTTTATTTTGTATTTCCATAGCGGCCAATCACTTTCTCCACTCAAAGGTTTAACCTGTAACTTTGATGCCTCCATGCTTAATGCTTCACTCTTATTAATGCAATATCTTCTAATATATGAACTTAAATTAAATATATAATGAGCACTATAGTCCACTTCAATCACAAAAATCCCTCTAGGGCTTTCTTAAAAAATGATTTCAGGACTTGAAGAGTAGAATCATTAAAAAAAACTTTACCGTTCTTGCCTGCCACGAGTTAGGCCTAAGACTGCAGTATAGGCATACTTCAGCTGACTCAATTATTTTTGTGTAAAAACAATCATCAGAGCACATATAGCGTGCACTGGCCCCATAACCTGTTGTTATTTAAGTTTTACACACAAAACAAACTGTACTTAAGAGAGAGAAAAAACATTTTACCAGTCTATTACAAAAGCATGGCTGTTACACTGAACTAAAGCCAGAACAAATTAAAACTTACTTGTTGCCAATTACAAAAAAGAAACTTTACAAACTTTTTCTCGGTTAACATGCTACAACATATATTTGGTAGCTTGAATTTTCTCGTTTCAAAGCATTCTTTCGTTTTCGGTTCTTTCAAAGATAGCTGTTCGATTTGCGAGCATAGTTCGGAAAACTTATCTCTATATTCTTCGGCAGACAGAAAATCTTTTTCATAAACATTCTCGGCGTCTTTACCTTTCAAAATGAGGTCGTAATATCTGTTTGGCCCGTTTCCAAGCGCGTAAATTTATCGCCAATTTGCGATTTCAAAACCAAAAGTTGCTTAAAATCAGGATTTTCTTTTGAAAGCTCAGCTTCAATTTTGTTCACACAGGCAATAAATGACGCACGAAGCGCATTTCGTTGTGTTTTAAGCGGTGTCACATCCATTTCAGGCTCAAATTAATCAACTAAATGCCGAAACGGCCCTAAGTTGGGCGCCAGAATTTTATGTAGCGTCACACTCTGTAACGGAACAACTCAAAATATTGATGCAAGGCTGACATCTACCCGATGTCGTATTTCGACAGATTAATTAAATCTACTGAATAAAACACGGGATGTGACACATAAAGAACATTTAATGAAGCACACAAAAACACAACTACATAGACGAAAGTTACAAGATCAAATGACTGAAAAGTAAGAACGTCAACATCTGTCGTCAGTCCGCGCTGCTCCTGATTGGCTGGTGAGGTGCTGCCATTCGCAACAATTACCATTCAGAATGTCTCAACACAGCCTAGGTTGACGAGTGTCTCACCATTCAATGATCCGAACGAAGAAGTGGCACCCGAACCAACGACACATGTCTCCTCGTCCAGAAATTTTCCGGAAATTTTCTCCTGCATTTCTCTGTCGAGAATGACCAGAGCCAGGTGATTAGTAAAAATTCCCAAAAGACTGGACCCCTTCTTCAGCGATTAAGTTTTGATTTCTCCCGAAACCAAAAGGTGAGAGGATATGTTACATCCTGTTAAAAAGAACTCCTCAACCATTAGAGCAAACCAAGATTTCACCGAAATCTTTGCTAAAATATATACTTGAGTTTAACGTTACGAAGGAAAAAATAGTAAAGTTGATTTTTAAAAGAAACGTTATCTCTAGAGTATTTCACCTACTTCTGAGCCCCAGGCTCCACAGAAAGCAGTTTCTACAAATAATAACGCCATTTCTAACAAAAAATCCACCTATATTCCATCTTTTTTTACAAAACGCAACTAACGAACAAACGAGAGTGATGCCAAGTTCAAAGTTTTAAAATAAAAAATAACAATACACCACGCGCCTGCATTGCTGCCAATCTTTTGAACCTAACACCCCTTCTTCAGTGATTAAGTTTTGATTTCTCCAGAAACCAAAAGGTGGGAGGATATGTTACATCCTATTAAAAAGAACTCGTCAACCACTTAAAAGGCTGAACTGTTCGGATGGTCTGTTGGTAGAGTCACGTGATGTAATGCGATTAGAATGCAACTTACAAAGAAATGTATTCAGGACGCTTAGAACTACCAACGTGTGAGGGTGGCTAAAATAAATATTTTTTTTTAAGTGTTTTTTGAAATTACTGATTAGTCTTTTTTTTTACTATGTAGGGTAGACATCTTGTGCCCAAAGACAAGAATGTTATGATACGAAATTGTCATATTGCAGTCCGTTAGCGTAAGCGTGAAAATATTAAAACATATTTAACCAATGACAAAACCTCCAAACGATTAGCAACGAAATTGTTAAGGCCTATGATTGGTTTACTTCCGTCTCAGCGCCAATTTTCCCTTTTCGCCTACGCTAACGGACTGCAGTGTGAACAGGCGACCTTTAGCCTTTAAGTTACTTTCACTTCCGAGGCGCATCAATATCCATGTAAATTTGGAGACTAGTAAATTTGAAATTTTCGAGCATTGTTGATCAGAGAGAAAAGATTAACAGCTATAAAATTCAAGATGAGACTAAAGCCTTTTAAAAACTGCAGATGCTGGCAGTTTTCAGGAGTTCATCCAGTAGATGGCGAATGCAGTTGTGAAATTTCCAGCTTTTTCAAATACGTTCATATCTCATAACTGCTAACCGTTAACTGATTGGTAGGGTGTTGTTTCTGTTTCGCGTGGATTTTAAATTATTGTAAACACTGCAAAACGCCTCCGCACTGTTGAAGTTGTGCGTTTGATATTACTTTTTTCATATTTAATTTACTACAGATGTTTAGCTTAAGTTTGACTGTTCAGTGTTAAAATATGTAGTTTTGTTTATGATATTAGGTGTTTTTATTGCATTATGACGTAAATAATGAAAGATAAACATGACTACACCCAAAGCTGGATCTGATGTTGGCAATCTGATAGATTTCTCACCAACTGAAGATATACAGGCTATAGCAGAGAATGAATTCAAAGTCGTGGATGAAACGCACGATGCATCACCTGAAGATTGTAGTCGATTAGAGTCCACGGTATCTCCATCTGGAGCAGAAACGAAGCATTATTCTAGACTGTGTGGCTACTTGAACAAATTAGGAAACAGATCTATTTTAAATACTTTTCGAAAAAGATGGTTTGTTTTCAACGAAAGCAACTGTAAACTATATTATTACAGATCCCCTCACGATCAAATACCGCTTGGGGAAATAGACATTTCTCAGGCTACATTTTCATTTGAAGTAGCCAATAAAGACCGTAGTGGTTTATTTACTATCAGGTAGTTATGATAAATTGATCATTCGAACCATCAAGCTGTTAACTATTTTTTTTCAAACATAGTTTTCCCCCCCTCATTAATACTGATAAAGTTCAATCTGTTTGGAATTTAAAATAAATAACTATGTGAGTAATTTGTAATTTTTTTTTTACGAAAGGATATTATGAGTTTGATAATATGCATCATTGAAGTTTTAAACGTACCACTTTGATTAATACTGCTATTTTGTAATATTTGCAGGAAATTTTGGTACTTTAGAGGGATTACTCTGATCATACTTCAATACACTAATAAACTATTATTTACCAACTATATACTTTTTTACTTATTTCAAGTTACTGCATAAAATTTTACTAATGATTAATTGGGATTTAAACTCTGGCTCTGGTAGTCTGTTAGGGGAAGGTCAGCATTGTGGTCTTTAATCTGAAATACCTTGGGTAACTCTTCAAAAATTTATTTACAAAATTCTTTGTGTATATTTTAAATAGAATTTTTTAGTTACTATATTGTGTTTGTAATATATTTTAATTTTATAGGTGAAGTGATATTTTCTCTTTTTATTTCAGTGTGCCTGGTAGAGACTACTTTTTAGAAGCAAACAATAGACAAACATGTTTATTTTGGCTTCAAGAACTTCAAAAGAATCGGCGAGCCAATAGTCTACTCCGTACTAAAATTATTACTGAGGAGTCTTCTGTAAATGCTTTAACAGGTGTAAGTATAAAGTCCTTAGAATCTTTGACTTATGAATGTAGTACTCTGTGGGCAAACATACATAAGTAGAGAAAACCTCCCTAACCAGCAGTTATTTATGCTTTTTGTGAAATATTGCAGTACATGCTTAAATATAGATTAAATGTTTAAAATATGTTTTATATAAATATATATATATACTTAAAAGACCTGTTAAACATCTTAAGGAATATGAAATGATAATAGTGTAAAAAGGGTACTTTTCCGTTATAAACACTACAATCATTTTGATACCAATTTGGTGCATTTTCAAAAATCGCCGCAGTGAGAAAAAGTAACGCGATATAATCACATTAATGATTGGCAGATTATTGAGATTCAAGGATCACGATACGATATGAGGATGATTATTATCGTGGTCATGGAGATAAACAAACTTCATGGAATGCCATAATTAAATATGCCTTCTGTAGTTTGTATATCTTTCTCACCATATGTGTTATTTAAGATAAAATAAATATTATTGCATTTTTCTGATCTGTCAAAGAGATTATAAACTTCATTATTTGTGGTTGTCAATATACCTTTTTGATCTTGTCGATGCGCTGATACATTGCGTCATATTTGCAAATCAGGTGTCTCCTAATGTTTGCGTAAAATCCGGAGTTATTTTGAGCTATTTCGTTTGCCAATATGATGTGTTGTATCTGAGCATCACAAAGATTAAAAAGCCACCGCCAAGTGTAGTGCTTTTAACGGAAAAGTACCGTAAAAAGTAATACATTGTTATATTAATAAATAATATATTGCAATCACTTAAAATGTAAGTTATGAATTAGATTTTAGATTAAAATATGAAAAGGGGAATATGCAACACTAATGAGAATAACGTTATTGTAAATAAAAAAACTGTTGAATAGATGTGTACTAATACTTGTTTTTTGTTATTTCCATAAGGATTTTTTGTTACAGCAGTTTGCAATTTTTAAGATTTTATAACAAAACAGTTTATACTGTGATAAATCTTTGACTGCTTTTAGTGTTGCAACCAGGTTTCTTTCAGTTTTATTTTTCTCATTTCTATGGGGAAAGGGGTCAATAAAAATCAATGCTAGAATTACCTCTCATTCTACTGATTTTTAGGCTTCTTGTGGAGGGGTGGGTTGTCATCCAATCTTTGGGAAGTTATTCACCTCTACCCCAAATGGTTTTAGTATTATTGCTTTGTTTGGGTCTTGCAACTGAAGGCAAGCTAGTAACTTTTTTACATGATTTAAACTTTGCGTAAAATTTGAACTGCAACTCTTGCCCTATCTTTGGTAAATGAACCTTGTTGATTTTATATTAGGAATATTGAAAATTTTATTTTTTATGCATTTATTAAATGTTTCTAATAACTGAAAGCTGATAATTTTGTTTTATAAGGTTCTATATATGTGTGTGTGTTTGTTTATTAATTAATAGTTTATCAAGCAGTCAGTATTCAAGCTGCTTCTAAAATTCATTAGAACATTATCAATTTTTGAAAATTAAAAGTTGTTAAATCTAACCAACTGCAGCTTAAACATTAATATTTTTTATGTAGTTAACCGTTATTAAGATAACTGTTAAAGGTGTATTAAAGGTCTCACTTCTCTATCTTATAATTTAATTGCATAACATAATATTGGACTCTCTCTCTTTTTTTTTTTTTTTTTCTTAAGTAGTATGGCATATGATATGATAATTAGTGCAATATTTCTCTGAAGGGGCAAAAAAATAGTTGCCTGTGGCATCTGGGTTTCATTAAAAATTAATATATAGTTACATCAAAAAGTTAAGACTGTTGTAGTCTTGAATGTGAAAGGCTCATGCTTGTTCCTGTGTGCTGCCAATAATTTTGTTTTTTAAATTCTTTATAAAAATGATATAATATACTTTTTTACAGTATAAAAAGTCTAGCTTGTAGTAAATGTATAAAATACATATTCTTCATTTCCTTGATATGATTTCTTGTTTTTATTTTCATTGAAATAGCCTTAAGCTTAATTAAAAAATGACTATAACTCTTCTCTTCATGTTCTCTCACTGGTTAAAAAACAACTATAAAGATGGTTGGTATTATGAATAGCAACATTTAGTATTTGAATGACGTCTGATAGCATTCTTTTTTCTTAACACTAGATTATAAAAATGATTATATTTTAGAGTGTACCATGAATTCTGATGAATTTTCATACATAGAAGAAATCTGATAATTTAAAATTAGGTCATTGATTTCTTTGCTATCTGGACCTGTAACTTAACATTTTTTGTAGGTAGGTAGTTCAATGAGTTATACAGATGTAATACCAATTTTCTATATTCCTACAAATAGATTCCATAGAGAGTGTTCAAGAATTGTCTTACATTTATGTAACACTTAAAGAAATTTGCAAGAAAATAAAGTATATTTTTGTTAAAACTATGGGATTTAATGACCTTGATAACTTAAAGCAAGAGAAGAATCATAACTTTTTTGGGTAACCAATATCAGGTTTTGAATTTTAAAGAATTCTCTGTCGTAACCAACTACAGGAGGTAATTAGTAATCAAATCTTTGATTTTAGTTTCTTCATACTGTAAGGAGGATGAGGTTATGGTAGAGCAAGGGAAAAAAAGTTATAGTAGTGTTTGTTAATACAGAGTGAATCATGTCATTTATTGTTGATTTATTACATGACAAATATCTCTTACATTGACTGTGACATATCTCCTGTTTATGTTTTCATTTGTCTTTATTGGTATTTTTCTCTAAATGCTTATATGACAGTAAAAGTGTCTCTGTCACATAAATATAATTTTTTTTCTATACTTTAAAATGTAAATTGTGTAAACCTAACAATTTAAATTTTTGCTTGCATAGTTATAAATTAATACACTAAGCCTCTATTAACACTAACTGTATTTTACTTCTGTTTTAGCGTCCTCAGAGTGGTTTGTTAGGTCAGACGTTACCCGATGTCAATGCAGAAGCTAATGCTAAAACCGATGTGTCATTAATGCTTCCAGTAGATTGTCCTACTGATGTTATTGGTGATGATTCAGCAGCTACCAATATAAATCCTTTACTAAGTGCTCAGCAGAAGCTAAATATTATTTATAATCAAATAAAGACATCTGCAAGCTTTTCAAAGTATGATAAACCATCCTTTAATGGTGAGTTTCCAGTAATTTTATTTGCAAGTTTTTGATTTAGTTTTATTTAGGATGTAGTGTGTTGATAATATTTAGTAATTTTGGTTTAGAACATTGTCATCAGGGTTGCCAAATAAAAACACCAAAAATAAGGGACGAGTTAACTAAAAACACCGAAAATAAAGGACGGGTTTTGATAACTATACTACTGGGGAGTATGGAATACCCCCCAGGGAAAGGGGGTCCGTGGGTACTCCCCTGGAATTTTTTCAAATTTTAACCTTCCAAATAGCCATTTTTAATGCATTTTTCGTTCAGTTTTGCAACTTACATAGAGTTTAGATTAAGTAAACAATAATGTAATTACATAGAAAATTTGCAAATCATAAACAATTTAAAGTTGGTTTAGGCCAGTGGTCGGCAAATCGTGGCTCGCGAGCCACATGCGGCTCTTTGGCCCCTTGAATGTGGCTCTTTCACAAAATACCACGTGCGGGATCGCTCGTATAGTGCGATTGAAACTTTGTGATGATTTTACGGAGCGTTGTGGAGAAAGAAGATGTAGTGTTGAGGATTTTGAAAGGTATGTTAGGAGGGTTTGGACATATAGAGAGGATGAACGAAATGATTAGTATACAAGGCGAGTGTGGATGAGATAGTTGAAAGGGGTCGACCACAGCGAACGTACCTCAATCAGATTGATGACGTTTTTTGCAAAGGCCAGCTTAGAAGTATCCTAAATAAGTTAATAACAATGTACATACCTATATAGTTTAAGTTTAAAATATTTGGCTCTCAAAAGAAATTTCAATTGTTGTACTGTTGATATGTGGCTCTTTTAACTAATGAGTTTGCCGACCACTGGTTTAGGCTTATAGTACAAAACTGATTTTTATTTTCTTAGTTTACTATAAGTAAGTGCCCTTATAAAGTGTTAGGGATGTGTATGTAAAAATTGTAATTTTATTATTGTACAATGTACATAATATAATGTGCACAGGAAATCTTTGGGGCGACTTTTGAGTCATAAAAAAGTTTTTGAATGCACGTGTTCCCACAGTCCATTGAACTGTATGATATATTATGCTTTACTGTGTTAAATACAGTAGCTAACTTTTGTCACTTTCAGAGGAAACTTTAGTGGGGAAAAACTTTGGCAGATTGCTGCTAGATGAAACATTTTATTTTTCTTATGCTCGGCACCTTGAACATGTTTGAATTACATCACTCCGACTTCTATGGGCAACCGAAAAATCCTTATTACAATAGCTACAATGTGCCTTATTGGCGTTGTTGGGACTAGGCCTGAGCCAATCGTCGTCCTTCATCCATTCATCCCTAAAAACACAGCCTTTTTTTCGGCCCATCACTATTGGATTTTGAATGATTACCATTACCACTGTTCATATTCAGGGATTAGTTTTATAACAATCACTTAATTCAAACACCACTATCTATCAACATGATCACACACTAATCTGCATTCGTATTTAGCACTAGACTGAGACTGTTGTTGTGACGTTCGGATCCTGGCGCATACAGACAGCCTTCCTGTCAAGGACCTGTTCACATAGGAGTCTGGTAGCCGAAGCATTAAAGTATTGAAATATATTTAACCAATGACAAACCTCCAAATGATTAGCAATGAAATTTTTAACGCCTATGATTGGTTTATTTCCATCTCAGCACCATCTTTCGTTTTATGCTTCGGGACCGGATGTGAACAGGCCCTTGTATGTACCCAACTCGTATACAATAAATTTCTCATTTCAGCGAAAAACGGGACTTTTGCCATCCTATATCAAAGTTCTCTGGGACGTGGGACAAAATTTAAATAAGGGACTGTCCTTTAAAATCCGGGACATTTGGCAACCTTGATTGTCATGACAAGAATTAGCTGGGGTATGGGCTTAATTCTTGAATTTCATGGGTATTTGGTTTTACTTTGTGTATGAATTCTGTATCTTTAAGTTTTCTAGTACTTCAGATTTCTTTCTGATTCTTGGTCTGCTTAAAAAGTTCTGAAATTTGGAAAATACAGAGCACTTTTCTCCCAAATAGGGATTTATACATCATTCAAGAATCAGTTGAGTCAAGTAAGAAAATACTTTCAGCAGTGTTTATATTAATTTTGTTCCTTCACTTTCACAAGTTTTTATCCAAATTTTGATCAATTTTTATGAACCATAATTTAAATAATTGTCTTTAGCTTGAATTTCTAAAATTTCAGTTCTTTTTCATGTGAAATAACTCGATCTTTATCAGAAAATTTTTGTAACTGACTTTCTGCTTGTATAATTTTAAGGGTATATAAGTTATCAGTAAAGTATAAACCTGGACAGTAATTTTACATTGTTCCCATAGGGTCTGGGCACCCTTTAAAGTTTTGTAATTTTATTTAAAATATATTTGGTCTTTGGAAGTTTTTGAGAGAGACTAGAAATTTCTGAATCTTTCCTGTCTGAGTAGCAGCTTTAGAGTATTTACAATTTATCCTGGCAGGAGTAAATACTTTCATGTGTGCTAATCTTTTGTTGAAGTATTTGTGTACTCTGATTAAATATCTTGAAATCAAAGCTGAAATAATGGCCAAATGATACCAATATTCTTTATGAGAGAGGCAGTGCATACTTGTTAATATTTTTTTTTTGTTGTTGTTTTGATGCCTTGTTATGTTTTTTTTATCATATTGAATTTATCTGAATATTTTTGATATATAAATTTATTTCATGTTGCAGTATTTATGTTATTTCCTAAGCTCCTTTAATTTTTTAATATGACAACATAATGTAGTTCTTAGTCTTGCTAAAAGTTTAAGGCTTTGTATTTACTTTAGTTATAATTTTAGCTAGTCCAAACATTCCCGATTCTGAAAATACCAGTAGTCAAGAGAATTATCACCCTCCATTGAAAGCTACAAAATCTGGTGGTTCTCAACAGAGGACAAAATATCAAAACTTTTCTGCATTAAAATTGAAATTATCACATTCATTTCGCAAAGTACATTCCAGTGAAGAAAAGAGTATGGATGAAGATGAATATTTAACAGGAAGAGAACAGTGTTCTCAATGTCCAAGAGTATGTAATTGATCTGTTTTAAAGATTAATAATTTTTTCTGCTTTTAATAATTAAAAAAAAAGTTCAATGGCAAGTCAAGAGTTGAATTCTTTTCAGTTTTTAAGTTTAAATGGTTGAAAGTATGCAAGCTCAGATTCCTTTTTTATTTCTCTACATATTCAAATAAAATTTTTTTAAAAATAGAAAATTACAAATTGATTAGTATATTAGTAAAATGTAGTTTAGTTTTATAATCATATTAAATTCGTATGTAAGCTTTTAACTGTGTTTTAAAAATTTTTTTGTGTTTTAAAAACTGTGTTTTCAAAATGTGTGTTTTATAAATTTCCTTTTTGCTTTATAAACTAGCTTGAAGTGATAGGTAGAAACTAATTAAGCCTGGACTTTTTTCATACATTTCTAAATTTTATTTGTTATATGTACATTTTTTTTTTTTATGAGAAATAAATGATAAACATGTCAGTATGCTAAGGGGATGTAAGTAAATGTGTAAAATTTTTGATATTATTCTACCTTTTTCATGATCATAGTATTATGCAAATCATTAGATTTTTTGGATAAGCATGTTTTTTTTAAAAATTTATTTATTTATTTTTTATTTTATTTTTTATTATTTATTCATTCAGGTTTTTTTGGCAGTTTTTTTCTCTCTAAAATACTCTGAAGATTTTTTTTCTTTTTAATCTTTATTTTAAGAGTGTCTGAAAGATCTTACTTAAAATTTGGGCATATTCTCAAAGTTTTAATTTAGTAGCCATACTATCAAGTTCCTTTAAAATATAAACTTTTAGCATATATATAAGCAAGAGGTTCTTTTAAAAAAACTTGCCAAGGTGAAGAGACATATGTACAAATTCAGTATGTTATTCTTGTAATTGGGAAACTTGAAAAAAATTGGGTAGTTAGCAAAGGTATTATTTATAAGAATGGAAATCTACTAAAGCACTTAATTAGATTCTAGCTGAATCTAAGCATCCTGTAAAAAGTTACATTTGTAGATATTTTTAAGTTGTGATCAGATTTTGAAACAAAACTTAGAGAAATCAAACATGTTTTTCTTGTAATGTTTATTGTAATACATATTAATTGGTGAAGAAATCCAGGCTTGAAGAACAAAGAAAATAACAAACTTAAAATTGTAATGTTGATTCTGATAATTGGATAACATAACTTCCATGTAGCTTAACCAAAGTGTTCATTTTTCAAGCTTGAAAAGAAGGTTGAAAATTTGACTGATGAAGTTTCAAATTTGCGGGATGAAGTAACTACCAGTCGAGAAGTCCTTTCTCTTTTGCAGCGACAGTTAGATATTTCATCTAAAGAAAAAGATACTCTGTAAGTAGTAAATGTTAATATTTTTCTATATTAGTGTTTTTTGAATTTTAATACTTATGTTATTTACACTAAAGTTTAAGATTCCCTCTATTCTGCTGTAACTGGGCTTGGATACCATTATGTTAAATTTATTCAAGCCACCAAGAATTCAAAATGTGTATTCACCTAACTGTATTTATAAAATGAAGGTCTGAAGAACATTTTTTAATCACTCCAGCATTTTGTAAAAGTTTGTTTAAAATATTTGTCCTGTCACTGTTTACTAATTCTGGAAAACTGCTTATTAATATATATATATATATATATATATATATATATATATTGATACCGTTATTCAGAAAATAAAATATTTTTATGTATATAAAATTTTATTTAACTAAAGTTTTTGGCTGAAATTATTTTAAATAGCCAACCCACAATAGAAAGTAATGCATCTTCAATGATTTATGGTGAAAAATTTAGGTGTGAATAAAAATTAGACAACAAATTAATGGCTGTTTAGCCTTGGAGTAATCTATATAAAGTAACAATTTTAACTTAGGACTTTGGAGAGCAGTAATGATAAAGTTTCCTTAAGGCTGCCGTGTACTAACCCTATTGGATTTACTCACCTCAATGTTAACCTTATGGAGAAAATTTGTCCAAGGATTGCCAACTTGGGTTGAAAGATTTTTAAAAAAAATTGTACTAGAGAAATTTTTTTACACCTTTTGGCATTTTTCGTTTAAAAAGAAGGCAAAAATTTTCAAATTTAAATTATTCGGGGGAGGGGGGGGATCTGGTGTAGTTTGTTTTTGAATGCTCATAACTTCCTTTGGTGGATGAAATTTATAAAATGAATCCTGTTGCAAGGTGCAGAAAAGTTCAGGCTATCTGAGAATACCATTTTTATTGGATTATCAGCATTTATGTAGCTGTAAATAGTAGACACATTTTCTCCATAAGTTAACATTGAGGTGAGCAAATCCAATAGGGTTAGTGCACATAAGCCTTAAACCTAAAGTAAATCTTGGGATGAAAGATTTATAAACCCATTTTCTATTGGGCTTACTTTGATATGATATTGCATAAAATCTAGATGTATGATTAAACAAATATTGACTACTGATTTGAAAAATATTGACTAATGGGCCCATTAAAGTCATTTGATTGGTTTTGATGTTTACTTTGTTTGCTGATCCTGCCTTCAAGCGACACTGATATTAAAACTTTAGAGTTAAAGATATATGTAAGAAGGAATTGAATTTTTATGCTTTTTCCTTTAATATACAACTTGAATATTGAAGTATAGGTGCAGAAAACACATACTTTTGTTAGTGTGAAAATCTGCAATATTACCTCTATTGATATCACTATTTTTATTCACTCCCTCTTATGACTTAATTTAATTATCTCTATTTTCTTTTAATTTATGTAGTGCTTTAATGTGCAAATGTCTCATAAAAAAAACTCTGGAAATCAAAATATTTGCAAAAGTAACAATTCACTCTTGTGATTCTGACATTTTTTATTATTGAACAATAATTAAACCTATTTCATATAATTTTTTTTAAGTATGTAATGCATATAAAATAAAAGTATTTGTTTTGAATTGTATAAAATTACTTTTTTAAAATTTTTTTTATAGCGTTCAAATTTATCAGCTGAATGACTCGGAAAAAAGTTTGAAGCTTTTGAGTGAACAAAATCAGCAAATGGTTAATCTTACTCATGATCTTCAAGAACAGCAGCAGGAAGTTGAGAAGCTTCAGCGACATATCACGTAAGAATAAAAGTATCTTGCTCTGAATAATTTTTGAAAAAACAGTGAGTATTTTTGTTAAGAGAAGTAAAATACATTAATACTTGTGTTTAATTACCTATACATATCATGAATATTGATATGTAGCTATGTTGAATCCATTGATTTACCTATGTTGGGGTTCAGCTTCTGTTTCAATATTGAAGTGAACACTTTAGGCTCTTAGGGAAATTTATAAAAGTCACATCAAAGAATCATACTTTGAAATTGTAAATGTTCTGCTGAAAGCAACCAGACTTATATTTATGTTAAACAAGTCTCAAACTTTAAGATGTTTTTTATTATTAGTCACAGTTTCAGCCCTTGCAGCTATTCCGTTTTTATGCTTAACCTTTGCTTCTTTAAAGAATGCCATGCTTTAAGAATGAACTTAACTCTCCCATACAAAATTCTCTGTTAAAATAATTCAAACTTAGGCATAGAAGAATGAGTCATAAATTATAATACCTCAGGATAAGATAAGGCTTTCAAGTAGAAGATGTATGTTTCTACTAAGTCCTCTGTATAAAAATATTTTAATGGGAATTATTTCATATGTACTATTTCCAAAATTGCTCATTAACTATTAAAGTTTTTTGTAAATGAAGGGTTGTTTAAAGCTTTTATAATAGGAAAGTGATGTTTTTTTAAAAATTTATTTATTTATTTCCAATGATAGTTACAGAACTTCATAAAAATAAAAACAAGAACAAGCAAACAGAAGAGAACTGAAATGTCCATGAACCCATAAGTTTTCTAGCTATCCAACATCTCTCCCATACTGGGGCTAGAGGTAGAGCAGGGCTAGTCAGTATATGGGTAAAGTCCATGTCAATTACAGAGCTTGCAAAAGGGTTCTGAAACTATATTTATATGGCAGGGAAAGTGATAAGTAGAATATATACAGTGGAATCTTGATCTATCATTTTTCAGGGGACCAACTGAACTGAACAATAAATGTGGGAACATTACAAAGCAATATGATCATTGGGACTGATTGAAATAAATGACACATAAGGGAAAATGATGATTCGGAGAATGATCAATCAAGATTCCACTGTGTATTTATATATATAGGTTATCTTTTCTACTTGTCAACATTTTAAAACCTTCTTATGCTTGAATTAAAAATGCCAAACTCTCCTTCAGTCATTCTTAAATATATTTTGACATTGCCTATCTTGTTTAGGTTTTTCTTTGTTTAGATTTATGTATATAGGTACAGATATTAGCATAAAATGTTCTTTTATTGAATTCTTATTTTGAATCATTAGTTACAATATGTTTTTGCACTTTGAAGATTATTATTATAATTTTTTTTAAATGATAGGCATTTTCATACTTTTTATGTTATGAAAGAGATATATTGTAGTTCCTGTATTAATTTTTATTATCTTTTTAGTTCTTTAAAAACTGAAGTGACAGATTTGCAGAAGAATAATGAATTATTTCAAGAAATGCTTATTCAGAAAGACAAAACTATTATGACTCTAACAAATGAAATATTTGAATTAGAAACTGACAGAGAAGATGAAAGGCGAAGAAGTAGCACTGAAAGCCTGAAATCTGACATGGTTGCTCTTTCTGAGCAAAGAGATGGTTTGAGCTTTGATGAGCTGAAGGTACTTAGTTTTAAAAATTCTTTGATGTGGTGAATGAATGAAAGGTTAAATATGTGAATAATTGTTTTAAAAAAGCATAATGTGTGTGATTAGTATTTACTAATATTGGAACTATTGGTTTTTGTTAGCAAGATAAAAACTTCTTCCATTTACTTTAATCATTGAAGCAGCTTTTATGTCACCGTCTTTAGTCTTCAACAAGAATAATGTTTAACTTTTGGTTAATTTTTTTTCATTAGAGGTCACCAGATACAGTAATCATCTGTCTTATACCTTATTTTTTTTTGCAGTTAGAACATTCAATATACTGATTTCAGATAAATGAGATATGAATCCAGTTTAGGAAAAGTTTCTTATTTTTATATCTTTTGGTTTTAGGCATTTTTGGATGAAAAATAAGAATAAATAAAATATGGAAGAGTACTTGTTATAAACAAATATAAAAAAATTAAGTTTAATCTGTTTCATTTTTATGCAATTTTATAAAATTTTAATGTATATATGTACATTGGCACATATATTCTAAAGAAGTCTTTTCATGACAGGTTCATAAACCAATATTAGAATTCTATGAAGCCTTTACAGGGTTAAATGATTTTCTCCATTATAATAAGTGCACACTTGAGGCAGCTTGATGATATCATGTTAGACTTTGGACAGAGGGAGCTCAATTCAGATTTTGTTAATAAATTATGATTAACTACCTGAATATCCATGCTTCACTACGGAGTACATTCAAATTAAATACAACGGTGAATGTATGCAATTAATGCCCCCCCCAAAAAATATATTTATAATAAATACAACGATCAATGTATGCAATTAATGGCAAAAAAAATATATATATATTTATATAAAAAAATCGTAATGGATATTTTTATAGACAAAATAATGTACAAGAAAATATTCAAATTAAATACAATGGTCAATGTATGCAATTAATTTGTATGTTTAATATCCATAAAACATACTATTTTGAATTAAATTCTCAAAAAACTTCCATCTTAATTAGTCTAGTAGTTAAATTTGATCTTTTTACCATATTTTAATTTTTTTTGTCAATTTATTTCATTGTTATGCACATGACGTAAAATTTAAAGTATCACAAAAAGAAAAGAAACTGCATAATGAGTATTTAATAAATTAAATTCTAAAAATTAATTTTTAAAAAATCAGAAAATGGAGGTAAAGATTTGAAAAAGATTTCATTTGAAAGGAATTTTTATGATCTCATGATATAAATTTTATAACCCTCAGATTATTATTTAAAATGCAAACTTTAAAAAATTTTACAAAAACAGCTTAAAAATTTAATTTAAAAAATCTAAGAAGAATTTTTCAAAAATCTTTCTTAGTGCACCCCTACAATATAAGAAGAATTGCTATGCAAAATTTCAGTCCTTTAGGTCCAGTGGTTTGGTCAGTGCGTTATCTGTCAGTCAGTCACTGAACTGTTTTATATATATATAGACTAGCTGAAAACCCGCGCTTCGCTACGAAGTACATTCAAATTAAATACAACGGTCAACGTATGCAATTTATGCCAAAAAATAAATATATATATTTATAATAAATGCAATGATCAATGTATACAATTGATGTAAAATATATATCTATCTATGTATATATATTTATAAAAAAATCGTAAGGGATATGTATTTTTTTTGGATAATATCCAATCGTCTGCTGCATTAGAAAGAGAAAAAAAATATTTTTTTTGTCTATTTAGTTGTTACGCACGTGACGATAAATTTATTGAAAGTACCAGAAAAAGAAATCACGTGATCAGCATTTAATAAATTAAATTCTAAAAATTAATCTTTAAAAATTCACCAAAAATCAGGAAATGGAGGTAAAAATTCGAAAAAAATTTCATTTTGAAGGAATTTTTATGATTTTTCTCGTGATATAAATTTTATAACCCTAAATGTATTATTTTAAATGCAAACGTAAAAAAAGTTTAAAAAGCAGCTTAAAAATTTAATTTCAAAAAATCTAAGAAGAATTTTTGAAAAATCTTTCTTAGTGCACCCCTACACTATTAGAAGAATCGCCATGTAAAATTTCAGCCCTTTAGGTCCAGCGGTTTGGCCTGTGCGTTGTATGTCAGTCAGTCAGTGAATGAATGAGTCAGTTACGGAACTGTTTTATATATATAGATAATGTTCATGTTATTGCATACATGTTATTTATTTGCTTCTATGTACAATTAAAAAAAATTTTTTTTTATAACCATGAATAGTATGAAACACTTTTCTTTTTTATCAAACACCTCATGTCTATATAAATACCAAGTTTTAAATATACATGTTTCAATATGTTAAATGGCTAATTTTTTTTCAGGATGCAGTGCAAGCCTTTGAACTACAGAATAAGTTTCTTAATAATGAAATTTTGGAACTCAATAAGTTGAGAAGAGATTCAGAGGAAAGAGTGCGTTTAATGTCTGTGTAAGCATCAAATTTCTTTTTGAGATAGGAGCTTAAATTTGTGGTAACCATGAAATTTAAAAGTTTTTATGATGTTTTTGTTGATCCTTTTTAAATTGTGGCCCTCTTACCATCCTTGATGCATGCAATTTTAAAATGACATGGAATGAAATTATTTATTTGCAATAAAAAAACTTTAACCAAGTAATACAAACATGTTGTAAATAGTAGTTAAGTTATTTATAAAGCATATTAATGTATTTTTTAGTTGATTGAGTTATGAACTTAACATGTAAAGATGAATTAAAATGTATCCTTTTCAATTTCATTTACATTTGAATGAAATAAAAGTACTGCTTTGTTATATTTAGTTTAATGGGATGTGACTTATGAATGTATCATGTTAATTCGTATCCCTAATTTACATATGTATTGATAGTTCAGTTATTGAGCATTAAGTTTTAGTTCAAAACTCAAAACATATTTTTAAAAATTTTACTATCAAACCTTATTATTGTTCAGTCCTAGTTTTTTTTCTATTATAAACTCTTTAAAGATAAAAATATAATGTTATGTAAATCATACTTAATGTGATTAACTACCTTAATTTCTATTAAGTGGCATGATATTAATTTAAAATGTCAATATATTATCATCAATTTTAATTATTGAGGGTTAAGTATTTAATTTTCTTTAACTCTTACGTTTAATTTACTTTAATCTATACAATGTTTAAACGAATGAAGTTTAATGTGTTTTTGTATTAAAATAGCTTCCAGATAAGTGAGTGATATTTTAATTAATTTTTTGAATAGAAAAGCTAGTGAATGGGAGGCTCGCACCTATCAGATTCAGAGTAAACTGCTATTTCTACTGAATGAACTACAGAGACCAGGTAAATAAATTTAATTTCATGTTTTTTTTCTTCTCTTAATCTGATGTTTTCTGTTAAACCATTTTAGTTCATAATCTGTAATCCATTAAATGTCATCATGAGTATCACAAAAATAAGACAAAACCCGTAAAAGTTTTTATGTCTTTGGATAAAAATGGAAATGCATGTAACTTCTTCATTTATAGTTCTTTTGTAGTGAGAGTTATGAGATTGGTGTTGGCCTTATTGATTTTTCTTTTCTTTAATGTTATTGCAAAAGTGATGATTTTTCAGAACAGCTGGACTCATATGCTGAGTTGCAAGATGATTTATTTGTGGAATATGATTACATCTTCTTTATTAAATATATGTCTGTTTTTTAACTTAAATTATAGGTAGTTTTAAGTATCTCTCCTTAATCCTCTTTCAGACAGAAGTAATTTCAACCAAGATATTATTACTCAGCTTCTTGAGGAAGTTACAGGAGATGGGACAGCTCATACCAACTTAATTTCATCTTGGTCTAGGTAATTTGACCTATATTTTCATCATTTTAGAAATGTTCTTAATAGGAAATTAAAATTTCTTAGATGTGCTTTTTGTTCACAAAAGCTTATTCCCTGAAATGTATTATAGTATTTGATGGTTAATTTTGTGAAGGATTATATTACTTATCATAAAATCTTGACTATAATACGCATACTTGATTTTGCACAAAATTTTCGGAAAAAAATAAAATTTAAGTATAATACACACCTGTAACTTTTCAATATTTTATTTAAAAGTTACACAAATCTTTATCAACATAAATAAAAATTGTAATAAAAATAAACAAAAATGTCAAATTCGGTAGAAAAAAACTTAAATTTTTAATTCAAAGCAAACAATACTGTGAAATTATCGGTTTTAATCACTTTCACGAGAATACAGCTCATCTATTGTTTGTCATTTATTCAATGTTTAAAACTACGTTTTTTTGTACACGAGTATAATACGCACCCTCATTTTTGCATACTAAAATGTGAAAAAAATATGCATATTACACTCAATATTTTACAGTATCTCTTATTAATATACAAGGTATATATTTTGTATCAAGTACATTTTGATAATTTCATTGTTAAAATGTAACTTAATAAGTTCATTAAAGAAATATAATGGGAACTTGATGTTAATTTTTTTTAATGAAATTCATTACTATGAATCTTGTAGTCTAAAAAATATGTTTTGGTCCCCTAAAAAGTTTTTTATATTGTTTCTAATTCAAGTGTGGCATCTAATAGCTACCAAAGGCACCTTTTGAAGTGTTCTGTTATATTGGAAAACTCACAGTACACTGATATTTATTAGACAAGCAAATATTTAAAAAGCTTCATTTATTGGAAAATTGTATCATCTTTAAAAAACTGCCAAAAAACTTTCTTTAACTTTAAGAACTATTTAATGTAACTGCAAAACAATTTTTAAAAAAATTCAAAGGAAATTTTATTGCTATATTTATGTGCATGATTTTTGAGTGTCTGGTCAACACAGAGGTATAAATAGAATTCTTTCATAGGTATATGTCTGTAGTGGGAGGGAAAAGCTCAAAACTACCTTTTTTTTCTTTTCATATCAAATTTTTGACTTCTGGAGGCCCATTATTCCACCTAATAGTCAATCATTTTGTTTAGGATTCAGTATTCATGAAAACTGGTGCAACTTTAGAGGTTTGATACATTTAAGAAACCTAAGCCAGCTACTGCAAGATAAAATCAATGCTGGGAATGAGACAAAATTTTGAAAATATTATAAATATTAATCCTTGCTTATAATATTAAAGTGATTTACCTTTCTTACTCATTTTCATGTATTTGAGTGACTAGATTCATTGCTAGAGAAATAAAAATTCTTTTAGATAATTACATGTAATCATACTTGAAACAAAGTTAAATATTGATTTTAGTGGTTATATGCAGTACTGTGTAGAACAAAGAATTGGCTTATCCAATGCATGCAAATATGATATACTTTCCCTTTGAAGTCTTAAACAAAATATAACCATCTCCAGTAGCAAATGACCTAAATGGTATGTATTACCCAGTTTTCAGACACTCATCTTAAACTGAGCTAAATAATTTCTCAGGATGATCTGCTATTTGTTTCCTTTATATTAAAACTAGCTGAATACCCGTGTATATACTTCACTACGGAGTACATTCAAATTAAATACAATGGTCAGTGTATGCAATTAATGCTAAAAAATAAATAAATAAATAAAATTATAAAAAAATCATGGATATTTTTATAGACAAAATAATATAGAAGAAAATATTCAAATTAAATTCAACGGTCAATGTATGCAATTAATTTGTATGTTTAATATCTATAAAACATGCTTATTTGAATTAAATTCTTAAAAAACTTCCATGTCAATTAGTCTCACGGTTAAAATTTATCTTTTACCATATTTTAACATTTTTTTGGTCAATTTATTTCATTGTTATGCACATGATGCAAAGTCAATTTTTTGTAAAATTAGTATCACAAAAAGAAAAGACACCACGTGATCAGCATTTACTCAATTAAATTCTAAAACTTAATCTTTGAAAATTCACCAAAAATCAGAAAATGGAGGTAAAGATTAAAAAAAATCTCATTTTAAAGGAATTTTTATGATCTTTCTCATGATATAAGTTTTATAACCATCAGATTATTATTTTAAATGCAAACTCTAAAGAATGTTACAAAAGAGCTTAAAAATTTAATTTAAAAATATCTAAGAAGAATTTTTCAAAAATCTTTCTTAGTGCACCCCTAGACTATAAGAATTGCCATGCAAAATTTCAACTCTTTAGGTCCAGCGGTTTGGTATGTGCGTTATCTGTCAGTCAGTCACTGAGTTATGGAACTGTTTTATATGCATAGAGATCATGCACAACATATATTTCTTTGCTGTCTGTATCTATTATAGAAGGAACATAATATGTTTAATTTTAAGTATTTTGCACTTAGTTTTTATCTTGTTCTTTTTTTTAACCTTAATTATTAAGTTGGAATTAATTCCTTTTTGTTTACAAATCTTTGCTATTTCCTATACATCACATTTTTTACTAAATAAAAGGTTTCTGTGTAGATTTCCATGATAAGAATTTTAAAATTCTTTGCATATTATTTGAAATCAACTACATGGATTGAAATCTTTTTAGAGGAAAAGTATATGATGATTTAGGATTCAACTGGCACTGGGGCAAAGAAGACTTATCTTTAAAAGCTACCAACTTTAAGCAGAAGTCTGAGGATATGACAAACAAGGCTAATGTAAGTAATTATAGCAGTGCTTCTTTTTTCACAATTATGATGATTTGGTAATAACTGTCTTCTCAATGTCCATATTCTGTGTTCTTTCACATTTCTTCCTTTTTTAGTATTTCAAATAATAGTTTACAGGCTCTGTTTTCTTTACCCTCTTTCATGTAAATAGACCATTGTTAATTGAACTTCTTTATTGAGGAAATGAACTTTAAATTTGTTTTGATATTTTAGCTAAAGAAGGAATTATAGATGCTTGTATAGTTTTTCATAAAATTCCTTTCCCATCTCCACCCTTTCGTTGTTCTGGGGATATTTCAGTTGCAGTATTTTTTGTTTAAAATGTATAATTAAGATAGGTTTTAAGTTTTAGTTGGTATATATATGTACATTTGCATTTTTAGATTGAAGCTCATCAGCCAGTTTCTTTTTTTTTCAGATATGTTTCTTCAGTTCAAATGACAAAGCATAATGGGGAAAATTTTAAACTTATAAGTTGTTTCCAAGGCTAATATTATTGTATTAAGAGTACAGTGTGTTTCTTTTGCTCAAATATGCTTAAAGTATAAAACAGGTTTTATTCAAGCTCAAAACTTCCAAAAATTTAGTTACTTAATTTTTTTTTAAATCTTACTTTATATCCATCTAAAAATTGTCTAAAGCTGGAATTTTTATTTTGTTGTTGTTGCGCATCCCCAAAGACTGGCAGGGTTATATCAGGTCCATGACATTCTACACCCTAAGGCAGTGGTACTCAACCTGTGGCCCGCAGGCCGCATGCGGCCCATCAAGCAAATATGTGCGGCCCAGAACACATTAATTTTAATTTTTTCATTATTAGAAACATAATTGAAAAAAACTGGCATTCTAAGTTTATTTATATTTTTTATATTTTTATAAGTATTATAATAACGTGAACAATCATCTCTCATTGAGATCTAACTGAAACTGTCGCTTGCGGCACTTAACTGTAAACTCCATGGTCTTGGCTCTTGGCCAACAAAAAGATTTTTACATCTAAACTTGCGCCTTCATCAAAAACACTACCGCCCTATGATGACATGTCTAAAGTTAAGTAATAAGATATTTAGATATTTATCTGTGGTAATAACGTTTATGCGTGACATTTTTATGCTTTTATTTTAAGTGCCTATTACGCGAAACAGATCAGCCTGCTTTGCCGTTTTGAACATCTTGTTTCATTATAATTTAATACCCATAATGGCAGGAGTTTCTTCAAACGACAAATGAAAATTGTCTGATGAAAAGAGAGTTTTTCAAGACAATTGGGAAGAAGAATATTTTGTTGTTAAAAATAAAAATCATTTGGTCACATGCTTGATCTGTCGTGAGAATGTTATATTAAAAAAATATAACATTGTTCGTCATTATACTACGAAACACAAAGCATTTAATGACACTTTTCCTTGTGGCTCTTTCATAAGAAGTGAAAAGTTAACTTTTGCAAGAAATCATTGCAACAAGAACAAAATATTCTATCAGTGGCGATTTCACAAGATTCATCGGTGACAAGAGCGTCGTATGAAATTTGTTACATACTTGGAAAATATATGAAACCATTTACTGACACAGATGTTGTGAAGGAATGCTTTCTCAGTGCTTCCAACTTATTATTTGATAAATTTAGCAATAAAAACCAAATAATAACTCAAATCAAAAACATGCACCTTTCTGATTCTACCTGCGCTAGACGCATTGAAGATATTGCAACATACATTTTCAATCACATCTTAGAAGACTTGAAAAACTGTAAATATTTTAGTTTGGCTTTCGATTCTAGCACCGATATTTCAGTGACATCGCAATGCTCTATTATCGTTAGATTCTGTACTGAACGAAATACTATTCATGAAGATTTTTTGAAATTTCTTCCTATGAAAAATCAAACCAGAGACACGGACTATCTCGATAATATTAGTACATTCCTTGAGAACAATCATATTGATATAAAAAAATTAGTTTGTATATGCACGGATGGATGTCCTTCAATGACCGGATCTGAAAAGGGATTTTTTGCCCTATTGAAAAAGAAATACAATTTAACAAATCTCTTGTCTTTTTACTGTATCATACACCAAAAGAACTTAGCAGCAAGTATCTCTATTTGCGAAATAGATGCTTTAATGAAGACCGTAATAAATATAGTGAATTATATCCGAGCACGAGAATTGAAACACAGAAAATTTAAAATTATTTTAGAAGAATTAAACAATAATTATAGCGATGTCCTTTTACATACCTCAGTGAAATGGCTAAGTTGAGGAAAAGTTCTGGTGCGATTTTTTTTCTTTAAGACGAGAAATTATTTTGTTTTTACAGCAAAACAACAAAATATACAGCGAACTTAATAATGATGGATGGTGGTGTCTTTTAGCTTTTCTATGCGACATCACAAAAACTTAGCTTAATCGTGGGTTACGGGGTGAAAATAAAATCATTTCGCAATTGGCGAATAAAGTATTTGCTTGTGAAGAAAAATTAAACATCTATCACAAAGAAATAAAGAACAAGTATTGCTTAACTTTCCAACCGTAACAAAAGCTAAACAAGATGGAATGAATATTTCCCAAATAAACTATGAGATATTTTTAAAATTATTTAACTGCCTTAGCCAAGGAATTTAAGACAAGGTTTCAGGACATACATTGTATAAAGAATTGTTTGTTACTTATAGAAAATCCCTGGCACCTAGAAACAGCAACTATAACACAATTAGCTGAATTCGGATGTGATTATGTAAAGTTATTTGATGAATTTATCGATTTTATGAATGATACTAATCTGAAAGCTATTTTTAAAGAAAAGAGAGAAGAAAACGAGTACATAGATTTTTGGAAATTAGTCCCTGAAAAATATAAAACTGTACAAAATTGTGCCTGTCTGTTGCTCACCTTATTCGCATCAACATATCTTTGTGAATCATCCTATTCTAAAATGAAATATGCGAAAAACATATACAGGAATCGACTTACTGATTCTCACCTTGATGACATATTGAGGCTAGCATGTAGCAATTATAAACCCGTTTTGTCTGATATAGTAAAAAAATGTCTTCAGTATCAAAAGTCACACTAATTTTTAAATAAACAATTGGAAGAAAGTTTAACTTTGAGTTTTATTTATTTATTTATTTTTTGATATATGTATTTTGAAGTAAACAAATATGATGAAAAAAAAATCATACTGGGAAATATGCTGTTGTTAATGTTTGAGCTAGTATTGACTGGTATGATGATAAATAATAAATACAGTTATTCTACTTTAATTTTAGAAAATATTTGTTGATTTATCAGGCGGTGTGCATCCTTATTTTTAATGAAACGGAGTTCAACCAACAATGTTTTTCCCTATAAGGATTTTTTCCGTCATATCACTATGATGTTGCGGCCCTTTCAATTTGGAAATTATGTGAATGCGGCCCGAGGCAAAAAAAGGTTGAGTATGGCTGCCCTAAGGAAATCCAGAATCATTAATGTATTGGCAGCTAGATCCCGCATGGAGAGCTCCAGGCAAGCAAGAATATGTTCAGGGGAAGCCCGCTCAGTAGAACACTTGGAGCAGACTTCAAAACACTTACAACCCTCAGAATATCGCACCTCTGCTAGAAGAGTGTTACATCTCAAAATGCCATATTTTCAGGAAGAGCTAAAAAAGAAATGAAATGGATCCTCCTGAAAATATGGCTATTTTGAGATGTAACCCTCTTCTAGCAGAGGTGCGATATGTCAAAGATCTAAGATGCCCACTGGAAAAGCGAGTAAGAATGGTTTGATCTTGCCTGTTACAACTAAGTGCCAGAGAGCCACTCAGACGATTACTCTTATACCAGTAATGAGCTGGTGGAACAAGCCAAGAACGAGGAAGAAGAAAGGAATTTTTATTCTTTTTATTATTATACCTTTAACTGCAACATTTTAATATCTTTATGGTGTTAATTTCCGTACTCACTGTTATTCTTGAAAATATTTAAAAAGTTGATTTCAGTGTTATTTTGTTGATCTAGCCAGTATCATACTGCATACATTGAATGTTATAAATTTTATTTTGGGGAAGAAGAAATAAAACAGTAGTTTAAGCAAATTCATTTGTTGAAATCAAAGTATGTTTTTACTTCATAAAAATGTTCAGTGTTTGGAGATTTTTAATGATTTTTTAATATTTTAGTTGTATGGGATTTATTTTATGTGTTGATTCTACATTTTTATAAGTTACACCTTGTAAATAACAACATTATAATTACCCCAAAAGGTAGTAAATAAGTGTTAATCTATTTCAAATAAAAAAAAGGAATTGTTTCAAAATTCCCAAATTTATTTTGCTATACATTTTAAGGTTTTTGTGTTCTGATTTGGTACTTTGTTAAGTTTTTAATTATGAGACTGAAATGTCATAATATGCTATCACAAAGTAGTTTAAATGCGTGTTATAAAGGGAGACTCTGTAGATCATGAATAATTTTATTCCAAATTTTTTATTTTAGGATACAGAATTGACACAGTGGCGAACTAAATGGGATAACTTTATGGTTTCATTGGGATCCAAAGAGTTACAGCGTTCTCAAGAATTAAAAGCATTAGTTAGGACGGGTATACCTCATGAATACAGAGGCAGAATTTGGAAAGAGTATGCTACCATTTTATTCATTGCTAGAAAATATTTTGATTACCATATAAATGAATTTCATATTAAGAATACAGTCATTAATTCAAATATCATGTTATATTTATTTTTTGTACAGCTGTGCGCTGATGTGGATAAAGCATCATAAAGCTTCATTTGGTTTAGATTACTATAACAGCCTTTTGACATCTGAAGTATATAACTCAAAACTTGATCCTTATGCTAAACAGGTATATTTATTTTTAATTCATATATTAAAATAAATATTGCTATGAATATTTTCTATCTGACAAAAACATGTTTTATTATATTTGTATGACAAATGGTTAACATAAGCTTTGAATTATTTTAACAAAAATTTAACATCAATAATTTTTATCTTGATATAAAGAATATGTAACTATGTGTCTCACTTGCCATTTTCATTACATTTGAATTATGACATGTTGCTTTTAGTTTTAATGAAAGTAATTGCATAGAATTTGCTTTAACACATGATTGTAATTATTCACGGGACTTTTATGAACTGAGATTAAGCAATTTCTGTAATATAATCTGGAAAGGTCAAAATTGAGTTTTATTTTAACTCTATGTTTTCAACCATTAACTGTTGTTATGAATAAAGACAGAATTCCAGCTTTTATTTTCTTAGTAGAGGAGATAAGAATCTGAATAGAAAATACAAGCGAGATGTCTTCAAAACATAACATGCCAGAAGTAAAACTTATTCCATTGGTCAAATGACCTCTATATGGTCTCTGATTTCCACAAATTCAAATTGTTATAATATAACATAGTTCAACAAAATTATTTTTGCTAATGATATTAGAACTTAGACTTCCTGTATTCTTTATGGATTTTCCCTTACTGTTAATATGATGACTTTTAATAAATATTATTTATTTATTACAAATGCCTGGAAGATTGGCTATGGCACCATTTGTTCACAGTAAAGGGAGACTGCTGGCCATTCATTTAGGGGGCAGTATAAAGGTGGCCAGCATTACCCCCTACGAGCTGGTCCCATAATTTAGAACTGAGTCAAGTGACGAGACCGGAACACTTGACCCCGCACCTCCAAAGGTAAATTTGAGAACTTGGAGGACATTGCATCCATGACAGATTTTACGTGCACCGGCCACCATTAGTGAACACAGCGGTGGATTTTGTCAGCGACCAACATTGAACCCGCAACCCTCGGATCACTGGCTCGACTCCTTTGCCAACCGAGCCATCGCCCCTTTTGATAAATATAGGAATCTATTAAATGTAAAAAAGTATCTAATTGTGTTTTGAAGTTTATATAGAAACAGAATAGAAAAATATGTATGCAGAGGCATTCATATTGCAAGCTAATTTAATACTACTTAATAGTATATACAGACACTAATGAGCAAGTGTCCAGTAAAATAGCTCATAATTTTGGGAAATTAATATTTTAGTAATTTGAAGGAATATTGTTTCTAAGATGTATTTTTTCTTAATCAGAGTACCTTTCAAACTCTGTTTCTAGTCATTTGTTTCAAAATACTGATGCTCAGGTTTGTATGCATGTTTCAAAGGAGAATAGGTTACCTTTTTTATAAAAGTAATAAATTTTAGCAAGTTTATAAGATGTATCTTCATATGTACATTGAAATTATTCCTAACTTGTAGTCATGCAGAAATGTTAAGCAGAAAAAGATCTAGATAATATGTTTTAGCATAGTGTTCACACACACACACACACACACACACATATATATATATATATATATATATATAAATATATGTATATGTGGTGGCCATCATCAGTCAGGAATTGGTGGTCAAACGGGAATACAAAAGAGTTTGTTTAATTAAGTCTTGGATATACAGGTATGACATAGTTTACATATATTATTTACAAGGAAAGTTAATATAACATTACGTCTTGAATCAACATGTCTTAAGAGTAATTTCTTTAAACAATACATCGTGGATTTAGCATTATACATGTAACATTATGAGTCCGTCTTTCACTCTTATCTACTTCCGGTCATCTGCTTGCCAAAGTTATAGCACTCTTAAATTCAAGGCCAAAGTGTCTCTTCTGGAGTTGTGGCAACGCTTGATTAGATGACATCTAGATGTCATACAGGTGAACAAATTATTGAAAGATGAGGTGGAAAAAGATGGGAAACCACACACACACACATATATATATATATATATATATATAAATAACGCTTAATCATGTTTGAAAAGTTTAATTATTTTGTACTGAAATTATTAGAAAATAAGAATGTACTGATATTTATTGGGAATTAAAAACTGTATTTATATAAAAGCATTTTAAAGCTTCCAAAGATATATTAGAATTATCTCTAGGCTTCAAAACATAAGTATAAAGTTTCAACCAGATTTGTCAAAAGTCGAAACGATAAAAATACCAAATGTAATTTCTTCACACAAAAATCAGTAAATCCACCAAAAATCAGTATATATCTATTTATTTTCAATAAAGTATTTATTATTATTAAACAATTTGAATAACAACAATTCTCTTTCCAAATATATAACATTTATGTACTTTCATGAGAAAAAAAAATACACCAATTCCTGTATTTGTCGGCCATTTTTTTTTTTTGGATGAGTTAACCCGGTCGCATCACGGTCACGTGATCTCGACAAACCCCTCTGTTACTTTATTAATATAGATAAATGAGAATGTATGTGTATATTTATAGCTAATAACGGAGCATAAATAGTCAGATTCCATTTTGGACTTTTGAATATTCATGTCTTAAACTCACTCACTGATAAACTCAATTTAGACATAAATTGACAGAGTTTATCAGATTAAATCATATTTTCAATCTTGGGGTTTATTTGTTAGTTTTATCTGCCCAAAATATAGGTTTCTTAGAAGTTGTTGTCAGAAAGTCCCCCTGACAGCATATATGGCCTGTCAGATAGAGGCCTTGAGTATGCTGTCCCGTCCAGAAGAGATTCAGAATTGTGGTTAGGAATAAGTACATGTTTTGAAGCTAAAATGAAACACTTAATAATCCATTAGAACAATTTTTTATGTATAAAAATACTCAAATTGTTATATTAAAGGATTTTAGACTTAAAAAAAATTCCTTTTAATATTTATACTTTATTTGATAAAACAATTGGAATTTAAAAATTATTGTTAGGTACATATGAAACTAAACTTTAATTAATAAAAAGTTCCTAAGAATTGTTGATAGTTTGTGAAGTTATTTATGGAAAAGCAGTTTTATTTTTTTATCTTTTGTAAATGTCAGATAATATATGTGTAACAAAAAATTTATTAAAGTATTAGAAAAACTATATGATACTGTTGAATCACTTTTTGATAATATCGAATTTTCTAGAGGATAAACTCTAGAACTCTTTCATATATTTAGCTCTCGATCTATTGAGGTGATCAAGTGTATGATTATGTTATGTTTGCTGTGCAGTCTTAACTGTATCCATAAAGCTTCAATTTTAAGTATGATGGAGCATTTATTGCAGTAATTAAGTAGAATTATTGTCTACTTTCATTTGGCAGAAATAGTTGCATTCTTCTTAACTGTTTATCTAATGTATATTTCTTGATGTTACATTTAACATCACTAGTGCTGATAAGGTACTGCAATCTTAAACTCGCTGTTCAACAAGGAATTCTTTTCAGATTTTAATAAAGGTTGAGTTTATTACATTAATTTTATAAATAATTTTATATTTTAAGGGAGAAACAAAATTACTTTCAATTGGAAAGTAAGTTTGGTATTTTATTCTATAAATGATTGTATAGCAACACTATTTACTGTATAGATTTATATTATGATAAATTTACTTTTTATGTTCGAAACTGTAATTTTCTACCTTTTAAACAACTCTTGAGGCAGGTAATTTTTTTCATTTTACCGCACATACATAATTTTTTTTCTAGGCAAGTTTCATTCAATTATTCACAATAATGATATGATTTATAAGAACCTTTATGAAATTGAAAATTCTTCAACCTTCAGAACTTGAGATTTGTATGTTTAAAGCTATATGAATAGTCAGCATACATGGAGCAATTTAAATATGCTGACTATTTTCAATGTCATTTTTGCATATACCATTTTGAAATGAGTCATTATGTAAAAATATCATTTTAAGTTTTCAGGTATTTATTTTGAAATTAGGTATGGATACTTTGATTTAAAATTAATGTATTAAAATGGTTGTTAAAATTATATGTGTAGTTTTAATAACATTTTGCTATGTTTACTAAGAGATGACAAAGATTGTGATTTTAATTTTCTATTTTATGCTGTGCTTTTGTAAAGTATAAATTTTTTTTTTTAAATTAATTTAAAGAAAATATTTTCAAGATTTAACTTCTATTTTCAAATAAAGAAACAGAGAGCTATTTTCTGTAAAAAAGTATATGTAAATATTATTTATATTTGGTAGCTGGATTAGGAAGGAGAAAAATTAAATTTTATCTTTCTTCATTCGTAATGTGCATATGAATATTATGTTAAAAGCCATAGTAACATTTGTATTTGACTGCTTTTCTTTTATTGCATTCTAAATGTGTTTTTTGCTACCTCAAAGCAACATGAAATCTTTTTCTCTAGTAGTGTTAGACCTTTTTCTTCAAAGAGAAGTGTAAGAATATATTTTTCTAAGCATTCCTTTTATAAACTAGGAATTTAAACTGATATATGTATGATATTTTAATTATTAATAATTCATCAAATTTGGAATGACATATAATTTTGTTTCATTTGGCTTTCAAGGAGGTAGGATATATATTATAGGTAACTTGTATTATTTGAATACAGATATTTGATTATAGTAATTAATAATCATGTATAATTATTAAAGAATTTTGTGTGGTGCTTATAACAGTAATGTTTCAACTTGAACTTGTTAAGTATTTTTTTGATCATATTTCTATAACAAAAAAAAACTTCACTATCTTATTCATTGTTAACTTAAGCTAAATATTTTCAGTTTAATTTGAGTGAATATGTTGTATTTTATTTTGTAGGAGTTTAAAAATATTACAATTTAGCTGATTTTGTTGAATTTGTATTATTATTTTTAATTTTAAAAATGAAAAAGTAATTTTTATATTTTGATTTTTAAATTTTAGTTTTTTTGTACTAAATAAAATAAGTGTATGCTAGAGAAAAAAAAATTAATGAATCCCTAACTCTAATAAAATGGTTTACGATACTGAATCATTCAACTTTGTATTTTTATTATTGTACACATGGCTGAGAGTGGGCAATTCTGGCATTAATTTTTTTTTTATTCTCTGTCTTACAAATTCAACTTTGTCCCTGCAAAAGTTCTTTAAGTATTTCTCTTTTTAGTCTCTCTTTTCTCCTTTGTGGTTATCTCTTTTAGTGAGTTTAGATCTTGTTGCATTTTAAACTGAACATCAATAAATGTAATTTTGAGGATATTTCTTTTAAACTTAGCAAGATATACAGGGTGTATCAAAAATAATCATCCGATTGAAATAAGCATATTATGAAAAATATTTAACATAGAAATTTAAAATTAATTTTATATTACATGGCTAATCATACTGTAATGATGCGCCTTCGAATATGTAAAAATGTCATAAAAATATGAAAAGGTTAAGTCGATCGAAGGCTGTCATCATTACATTTATTTGATAAATTTGGAAACGACGGCTGAAAGCGGTGCAATAATTAAAGAGCGGACTGGTCCTGTGTTATGTAACGTATTGAATAGTCTTACAGCGGTGGTCAACTTGGGGCGGTTGATCGCCAGACAAGATTAAAGCGAGGATGTCATCAGGGTTTGACATTATACGACAATGGACATTGTATTCGGATTTACAATGGCGGCATGTGAAAACCACGGGCGTCGTGGGTTGTTGCAAGCTTGTTTTCCGTGGGGGCATACAATGGTTGAGCAGGGGCGGCAATTTAAATGATGATGGAGTAAAACAAGCGAATGAGATGATGGCAAGTTTCAGAATTGGTTAAAAAGAATTTAGAAGGGGGAGCCAAGGAAGAAGAATGGGCTTCAAAAAAATATAAATTGAGGAGTTTGAAAAAAACTCAAGCTCTCTTTCTATCGCTATCTCCCCCCCTTCTTGAAGATAGCTACTTCTACGATCTCTCAGGGAGAGACCTTTTTCTTGATTTTTGGTGTATCGGGTCGAATCTGCAGTTCCCTGTTGCCTATTTATATTGGTGTGCCACGATGTTGGGAAGATATTTTAAATTCGCCAAATATAGTTTGTGCAGTGAAATATTGGTGTGTGCGCGCAAAGTGATTAAAAGGCAGCAGCAAAGTCCCCGGCCATAGAGGCAAGAGTTCCCTGGCCCACCGTCAGAAGTAAATCTACGAGTGCACTGAAATACAATGCAACGAATGAGTCCTAACATTTCCCTTTGTTAAGATCAGTCTTATTCTTTTGGTAGATGTTTTGTTTTTGTTTTAGATTTTGGGTTTACGAATAGGTGTGGAAATAATTGATAGGAGAATTAATTGGTATTAGATGCTTTTGGTTAGTTATTCTGTGCTCCCTTGCCTTGTTTTTGAAAAGTAATCTTTTAGAACTAGACTCTTTAGTTGAGAATTTGGTTTATGTATGAATAAGTGTTTTTAAGAAAGTGTTTAGGACAAAATGTATAAAATTGTAAATAAATTAAGTTTAATTTAAATTTAAATTAACTCTCTGTTTTAATTGTTTTCAATATTTTTTTAGTTTACTTGTTTGTCATTGCTAATTACGTCCTGAACTACGGGTTATTAACAAATAATTTAAAACACAACGCACCCAACTACCTCTTTATAAATAATTAATGTACTACCCAACTAATTCACGTCCATTAAATAACTTTGGACGAGCAACATACAGTTCTTTTACAAACCAAATTAAAGGTGCTCAATATGCCCACCTTTGGTTGCAGAACATATGTTTATATGGTAGGCAAATTAGTCCCAAACTTTTGCGAGCATGTCTGCATACACTGTTTTCTTGGTTGTTATGCATATACAGACAACATGTGTCTTAGAATTGTTTATACCATCGCCTAATGCTCTGAGATGTAGGAATTTCAATCTACCAGGGTTTTGTTGATGAAAATCATGCTGAACTGTTATGGACTCACACTTCGCAAAGCATAGAACACAAAATGATTTCTGTTGTGCAGTTGCCATCTTTACAAACACTGAAGTGACGGGCGAAGGAAGAGCATTAGCGCTACTTGGTGGCAACTGCGTGAAACTTGAGATTTCCCTCTTTCTGCCTATACAGTATTTGATCAAAACGGATTAAAAGATGAATAGTTATGATATTTTAAAATCAGATGATTCTTTTTGAAACACCCTGTATATCTAAGAGGTTAAATCCATTCAAGCATGCGCATGTATTCATTGCTGTCTTATTCGTTTTTGTTTTTTCAGTATTAATGATTGGTTTCCCTATATATGATGTAGCTCATGAAGAATTATTGTATTTTTTCTTTATTAAAAAGATTGAATTAGATTTGCTCAGAACACTTCCAAATAATCTACATTATGAAAATGTTGACTCTGATGGAATACCAAAACTGAGGAGAGTTCTATTAGCCTTTAGTAGACATAATCCAGATATTGGATACTGTCAGGTAAGTTGATTAATTACTTTTCTCAAGCTATCTTTATTTTACAAAACTTTCAAATGCACTTGAAATACAGAGGCTGTTCGCACATTTTTTAGACGATTTTGGTAAGTGGTAATAAAAAATCATTTGCAGCAAAAGAAAGAATTGCAATTGTACTATGTTTTTAAAAGTCAAAATTATCGTCTACGACTTGAAAGTTTTGTTTTTAACAAAGCAGTGGTTCGAAGGCTACATTTATGCTCTTTCCGAAGAGAAATATGCATACTCCGTTATCCATAAATGATGTGAGAGTCATGGTTTTGTGATATCTAAAGCGTCGATAGGTAATATCGTCAACAAGAAAGGAAAAAAACGTCAAATTGGAGCCTCAAGTGGGACAAAAATTCCAAACAAGTATCCAAGGAAAAAACGGACATCTTCGACTATTGCAAAGGTACGTTGTTTAACGTTAAAAGAAAATCCCCCTAGTCAAAGGACAGTTGCAAAATCATTAAAATGCTCGGTGTCCACTGTAAACAAAATGATAAACGTTGATTTAAATCTTAAGAAAGCGAAAAAACGCAATGTGCATCGTCTTCTTCCAAATCATATCGCTGAACGCAGGACACGCTGCAGAATTCTATATGAGAAACACTTATCCAAAGAAAAATGGAAAACAATTGTCACAATAGATGAATCATGGGTGTATTTAAATGATTGCAACAAAAAAAGAGCCATTTATTATCATAAAAGGGGAGAAAAAAATTTAAGTACATGGTTCAAACAATTGAAAGAAAGTTTTTCTAAGGGATTCATGATTGTTGCTGGTTTTTCTTATAATGACAAGTTAAAAATAAAGAGAGTGGAAAAAAATGTCAAGATTAACTCCAAATACTATCAGGAACATATTTTATTGCCAATTTTTCTGAATGAAATACCATCGCTTTACCCACAGTGCCATCAATCTGTGAGACTCCATCAGGACAAAGCTAGCAGTCACACATCAAAATCCACTGTAAATTTCCTAAAAGAAATGGAACAAAAAACTGGTATCAAGGCCATACCCTTCACTGATATCCCTACTAAATCTCCCGATGTATCACCTATGGATTTTTGTGCTTTCGGACTTTTAAAATCTGCATTATCCAAATGTCATCCCAAAACCCTTACAGGACTCTGGAAAGCTGTTCAGGAGGAATGGGATAGAATACCTCTTCTGACACTTCAAAAGGCATTATTATCCTGGAAATTGCGGTGTCGAAAGATAGTTCAGAATAAGGGATGTCAAATAGAACATTTAAAACACAAGAATTTTATGTAATTTAGTTTTGTGAATACAATATACATCGTCTAAAAAATGTGTGAACAGCCTCTGTATAATATGCCTATCCTATTTTATATGTTTCTCTTCTAAGTAAACAAATTTTCCTTTCTTGTAATTTTATGAATGTTATAAAAAAAAAATTTATTACTGTCTTCTCCTTTCAAAATTCATATTGCTAAAGTAGGTTATAAGTATTTGAATTAGATGGTGGGTACATTTAATTAACATCACCATCCTCTGTTTTATATTTTGTTTGTGAATAAAAAGTAGGCAGAATGTCATGATTCATATAATCAAGTAGCATGTTTGAAAAAACATATTATTCTTTAAAACTATATACCAGGAAAGAATCATCAGATTGCAAAATTTAATATTTTCTGTAATTACAAACAGAAAATTAAAATTAATATGTCATTGTAAAGGTAAAATGTTAAATATTTATCCCCATTGGCATTTGGAGGTTCGTAAATTTCTAAACAGAGAACTACCACACCTTTGGATTGGTCGCAGTGCAGCCGATGATTTGGTCTTACACAGCTACCCTCCTAGGTCACCAGACTTATTCCCAAAGGAAGAAGTTGAATGAGGTTATGTCAAAGATCTTGTGTTCATGCCACCTTTGTCTACAAGTTTGCCTAAACTTTAACAATGTATTTATGATGCTTTACACACAGTTAATAGTGAAACATTTCAATATGTTAGGCAGTTGCAATGATTCGTAAGAAATGGCATATCGCAATGATATTATACGGGTGACTAAAGGAAGTCATATCGAACACCTGTGAAAAAATATTTAACATTTTCTCTGTGCAATGACATATTAATTATAATTTTCTGTTTGTAATTATGGAAAATATTATATTTTATAATTGGATGATTCTTTCCTGATAGCCCTGTATTTACATATCTGAGGACAGAATCTAATAGCATAGAATTTTACCATAATATATTGCCTGTAGACCTGCCTTGAATATATATATATGTCAGATCCAGGGGCATAAACTATATTTAATTAGGGTAAAATGGGTTTTAATTAGGTAAATTAGTGTTAAATGATAAATAAATACTGAATATTTGACGATTAGTTATCATCGGAGTCAACAGATGACGCTGCTTGTCCACCATTTGATATTAGCAGCTTATGGCTTTGAGGAATTGACAGGGAGAATTACGTTAAATTGCACTTAATCAGCGGGATCTGTTCTAGAAAGATCTCAAAACATGCATTGTGCAATGAGTAGGAAAAGAGTTAGTCTGACCGGATATAGATTAGATTATGACAGGAGCATGAGCAAGCTCGCTCTATGTTTTGATATGGCAGGCAACCATTTTAATGGTGTTAGACTGCCGAGTGGTTCATTTTAGATTTCAACTAATAAAGTTATGTAAATTGCTGATGATGTATTTACTTAGTTACTATGACTTGCCTTAACCATGACACTCTGTAAAACAGATTAATACGAAGAAGAGAAGAGTAATTGCAACTTATCTTAAAATAGTTGATGTGGTTCAGACCATATATATATTTACACCAAACAGGGCAGGCTCTTTGAGGTTATTTGTGCACCTGCACTGCAATTTTATAGGCTACTTTATTCTGGAAACACCATATAGATGGACAAACACTTCTTCTTATGAAACAACAGCACAGGAATGTTGTGCATATGCCTTACCTTTGATTCTTATTGTAGTCAACTTTATGGAAGCTCAGGACATAAACCTTTATACAACATGGGGGGGGTGGCACCTGCCTTAAATAAAAACATATCTAATCTAGTGTCACACTATATATTTTATCTTAAGAGAACATATTACTTCAGTTATCATGAATCACCCATTTTCCTTTTAAGTTCACATCAGTGGTTCAAAGTGTTTTGAATATCTTGTTAGTTTAGGAGAAAAGTTTGTATAAACAATGCAGAGAATTAACTAGAATTTAAGGGAATTACTTTGGTAGCTGTTCTAAAAATATTAAAATTTTATTACTGTTGATGTCACCTAAAATTTACAATTTAAGGGCTGAACTTGTCATTATACATTCCATGAATGCTTAAGTTAACATATAAGCCTTAATAAATTTTCCAAAGTGTTTAAAAATTCTTTAAATTTTGGTATGTTATATAAATTGAATAAGTCTTTAAAAGGTTTCATATATGGATATTAATGTGCTGGAGGCATCCTTGAGTAAAATTATCAGTTAATGTGTGTTATTTATTTTTAGTATTAACAGAAATATTTAGTAAATCAATCTTTTGATAACAGTATAATTTTCATTAAAGAAAATTTTCGTTCAAAAAAATTTTTAGCTCAGTAGAAAACATTATCTAATAAATGTGTATTTCATGCAATAAATTCCAAGACAAAACACTGATAACAATGCCTGTAAAACTTTTTTGTAGATTAATTTAGTATTTTGTGCTTTTACTTTCAAGCTGCTGGTGTCACTTTATTTTTGAATTAGTTTAATTCATGGACTACTCTGCATCATTCAAAACATAATTGAAAGTATTACAAGCAATCTCTGAAATGTTTTTAAAGAAAACTGTTCATATTAAGATATGAAAGTACCTTAATATGAACTTTAGATAGTTGTATAATTTTCATTAAAGAAACTTGAAACTGAAAGAAAAATTTACAAAATTTAAAAATTTTCTAAATTGTATGTATATCTCATGTATTTATTATCTTTGCATTCTGTCATCTCATTTGATTGTTGAAACTGCATATAAGTTTACATTTTTTGAAAATATCTTTTAAAGATAAAATAAATCTATTACTTATACTGTTTTGTATTCATTTTTAACATTTGTTTTGTGGGCATGCATATATGCTGTTCTTTCTGGAATAAAATTATTTAGATTCCTACAATATCTTGTTATGTAGATTCAGTATTACACAATTCGGAAAATTTAATATTGTGCTTAATTTAAAATTAAAATAACTGAAAATATTAAGTTACATAACTAAAAATTTCACATTTTTCAAAAATGGATTCCTTTGGGAAATTCCTTTTTAATTAGAATATTATCTCTTTGCTTTATAAAATTTATTATTTTAAAATTCAGGGTTTGAATCGTCTTGCTGCTATTGCATTGTTATTTATGGAGGAAGAAGATGCATTTTGGTGCTTAATAGCTATCACCAAAAAAATCATGCCTGACAACTATTATAGTCAAACTTTGATTGGCTCTCATGTAGATCAGGTAATTTAAATTTATATGGTTGTTCTTCTCTGTAAAGTGTTATTAATAATTTCTGCCTCAATGTAATTAGTTATTGCTGAAGTTTTTACAGTACAATTTTCTGTTCAGTGTAACAGTAAGAGTTAAAGTTAAGTAGATATGGGACATATAGCACACATAACTTAAATTATACAAAGTGACTGTTCTTGTACTGCTTGTAGAATTTCTACAATCTGAGACACTGAAAATTATTTCATCAAACAAATTTACTGTTCAACTTTTTTTTCTGTTAAATCATAGATTTGCTGTGCAAGGTTGTGTTTGAAATAACTTATACATTGTAAATAGTTCAACACAAAATAAGAAATTAATATACATAACGAAGGCGTAGACAGCCAAACAAAATTAACAGAAAATCTGCAGTAGTGTTAAATTATTTTAAAACTTTTCAAGATTGTGTAGCTGGAACAAATCCTCATACTGAAAACACAGACAATTATAACTAGTAAAATGTGAAAAATTCAACAGAGAAAGATATTAAATAACAGGAAGAATGTAATGACAGTCAAATGAAATAAACAGAAATCCTGCACTTAGAGCTAAATGCACCATAAATGCAAGATTCTGTAGCAGTATAAGAATTAAACCATATAATGAAGCATCCGACCCATTACACTCTCATTTCATTATATTTCTCTGTTGAATTATTTATATTTTACTAGTTATGATTGTTGTGTTTGAAATATTACTTTAAAAACTATTCTCAGAATCAGAGCTTTACTCTCTCAAAATATAAGAAAACTAGCCGCTGCGCGACCAGCATGGTCGCTTTTAAATTTATATTTTCTTTTGCAAAACAACTCAATTGGAAGTAACATATGTAAGGAATGTTACCATTACCTGTCATCATAAATATACATTGTTAAGGGGTAGTGAAAACTCAGACAAAAAATTTATAATCATTGATAAATTCACTATAAGGCTGATTCTAAAACATCATGATTAAAAAATGTGAATTTCCATTACTTTAGAACAGAGTTAAAGATAAGTCTGAGAAACCCAACACCAATGATTTTAAAAATTATATCTCTCACTGTAAGTACTATTTTTCAAAACTAAGATATCTACACTTTATCATTACATCAAATAAGAAATTGTTGGGGAAAATTTTCACTTATAAAATGGAGTGAAAATTTAGCAAATACTAAAATATAATATAGATTACATTTCTCTCTGTATGTATTATTGTTCGCAATTCAGATATCTCCACTTAATCATATTAAATGAATAAATTAAAATTATTTCGTGTATAAATTAAAATTATTCATGAGTAAAATACAGCAATTAAATTGTACCAAATTAAGTGCTATCGTCGAGCCACACGCGGACAGCCGCTAATGTTTACATCCGGTAGTTGCAGCCGTTGCCATTCGGATTGTAGAAATATCGTCGATTTTTGTGCCGCATACCTACGCGTTTTATATATATAAATCATCATGGGTTAATAATGTTTTATTGAGTTCCCTAGTTTTTTTAATTTTGTACCCATAAACTGTGAAATAAAACATAAGTTTTTTTTTAATTTGTAAAAAATTTGCATTTGAGGGCAGCAATATTTGATACTAATCTTAATCTCTAATATTAGATAAAGAAATCTTCATGTATCATCATTTGTTGTTTTAATACCCATGTGTCAGCAATCTCTGACACATGGGTATTTAATGGATATTTTTACCAGATAAGTATTAATTAAATTCATAAATTTAATAACATATTTGTATGATATTGATATTGAAAATTAGTATTCATTGGCTCAGTTTTTGTGGTGTATTTTAATGAACATGTATTGAGGAATTTGATTATTATGTCTTCTGCTAAAGACTATTACTTTGTAGTCAACTAAGATTTGTACTTCACACCTGTAGTGGAATAGAACTAGTTTTTGATGGATAAATCACACGCGAATCAAAGTAATGCAAAAATATGCTTACCTTATTCTATGTAGCACGTCAACGCTATCATCACCTCAGAGCAGTGGAGTTGTAGAGAATCATGATTTGGATGATAAAGAGCTGAGGATAAGTAATTTAAGTTTTAATAAGCATCTTTTACATTAATATCTTAAGCACGACACAAGACAACATGCAACATTGAACAACAGTGGAATTACATGAATTCTGATTAAGTGGTGCCATCTGGTGTGGCATGTGACAGTTTCTCGTTCTTTAAGAAAAACACACATATATCTAACACCCCTACTTGTTTTCTGAAAAAGAAACAGTCTCTAAATGTAGATTAGTTCAGTGACATTCAAAATCAGGACGTGGCAATGGCTTGGTCAGGATGCCAGCTGTCATATCTTTGCTTTGGCAATATTCTAAATCAATAGTACCAGCTTCCTTAAGTTATCTTAAATGATGAAATTTTACATCAATGTACTTTGTTCTTGAATGATGTTTATCAGATTGTGAAAGCTTGATGCACGACTGGTTATCTTCAAAAATTGTTATTGGTAAAACTTGTGGTAAGTCCAGATCTTTGGTTAGATTGATCAGCCATATAACTTCTTGCGCAGCATTAGCCGCTGAAACATATTCAGCTTCTGGGGATGAGAGTGCCACACAGTTTTGACGTTTTGAGAGCCATTGTATCGGACTTTCACCGAGTTTAAATAAATTCCCACTGGTTGACTTTCTGTCTAACTTGTCGTTAGCCCAATCCACATCACAAAAAACAGTTAAGATTGGTTCTTTATCCTTGCTAATAACTAGTTTTAAATCTTTAGTTGTTTTGAGATATCTTATTATTCGTTTCACAGCATTCCAATCGCTATCTCTTGGTTTCTCATTCCTTCTACTCAAAATGTTGACGGCTGCTGCAATATCGGGTCTTGATACTGTGGCAACATATAACAAACCCCCTACTGCTTGCCTATACTTGGTATTGTTTGGCAGCTGATCTTCATCTCCTTCTTGTCTCAGATAATTCGGGTCCATTGGAGTATTGGTTGGTTTAACATCTTTCAGGTTAAATTTTTCGATGATTTCTTCAATCTTGTTTTTCTGACTTAAAGCAAAATTTCCTTCTTTGGACCTTTCAATATTTATTCCTAAATAATAAGTTGCTTCACCAAGATCTTTCAATTCGTACTCTTTTTCTAGCTTGTTAGCAATTTCTCTGATATCTCCTGTTTTTCCTGCTATGAGTAAGTCATCCACATAGACAATTATGTACATAGTATTTCCATCTCTTGCCATTTTAAATAAGCATGGGTCTGTTTTACTTTGTTCGAAACCACATTTCGATAATGATTCCCCAATTATATATGCCAGGCTCTTGCGGCTTGTTTTAACCCATAGATTGCTTTATTTAATTTGCAGACTTTCTGTTCTTTACCCACTTCAATGTAACCTTCTGGTTGTGACATGTAAACATGTTCTTCTAAATTCCTGTACAAGAAAGCACTTTTTATATCGATATGCTTTACGTTTGGATTTTTGTATGCAGCATTAGCTAAGAATGCCCGTATTGTCGTATATGTGACCACAGGAGCAAAGGTTTCGTCGTAATCTGATCCGAATTTCTGTGAAAAAGCTTTTGTGACTAATCTTGCTTTATATCATTTGATATGTCCTTCGGAGTTATATTTAGCTTTGAATGTCCATCTGCATCCAATAACCTTTTTTCCTGGAGGTGGTGTCACCAATTCCCATGTTTGGTTCTTATGGAGGGACTTCATCTCTTCTTTTGTTGCATCTATCCATTTTTGTTTTTCATATGGATTTTCCATTTCCTCAATGTCGTTCCAGCCTATTGGTTCGTTAATTCTTCCCAGGTTTGCATAAAAGGCAAATCTCTCAGGAGGTATTCCTTTTGTTTCTCTTTCTGATCGTCTAGGTTGATTGGTTTGTATTTGCGTATTACTTTCATTTTCGATTTCATTTTTATTGTGCTCTTCTTCTTCATGTTTGAATTCTAACTCAACTAGCTGTTTTGTTTCTTCTTTCTGGTTCCAAGGTATTTTTCCTTCTTTACAAGCATATGGAAGAGTATTTTCAATGAACTTCACTTTTCTGCTTATCACCACATTATTATCACCTGTATAAATTCTATAACCCTTACTTCTGTTATCATAGCCCAAGAAAATACCTTCAACGGCTTTATCGTTGAGTTTTGAGCATTTCTGTTTTTGTAAATAAGTGTAAGCTCTACATCCAAAAACTTTAATATGCGATAAATCTGGTTTGCAATGCGTCCAGATTTCTTAAGGTGTTTTCTTATTTGATTTGGTTAGGAGCCGGTTCTGCAAGTAAGTTGCTGTGCAGATGGCTTCACCCCAAAATTTATGTGGTAACCCAGCTTCTAGGATCATGCACCTAGTCATTTCAGTTAAAGTTCTATTTTTTTGTTCTGCAACCCCATTTTGGGAAGGACAGTAAGGCACAGTCAATTGATGGTGTATTCCCTGTTCGGTTAAGTAATTTTCCATCTCATTGCTAACATATTTGCCCCTGTTGTCAATTCTAAGGGTTTGTATTTTTTTTCCAAATTTGTTCTTCGTCATTGCAATGTATTCCTTCAATTTTGAGAATACTTCGTTTTTCTTAGAGATCAAGTAAATTATAGTAAACCTGCTATAATCGTCAATGAGAGTAAGAAAATAGGATTTCCCACCAATCGAAATTTGAAATGGACCTCAAACATCAGAAAGTATAAGTTCTAGAGGTTTATGCGCTCTGTATGTAGTTGTTTTGGGGTATGGTTGATCAGTTAGTTTTGCTTTTATGCAATTTTCACACACAGTTTTATGCTTGCAATTATCTATTTTTATACCGTTTGCCAAATTTTCGGAAATTGACTGTGTAATTGAACTGTAATTTTTATGTCCTATCCGTTTGTGCCAAAGATCTATACAGTTTTTATTTTTGCAGTGATGTGCTATTAGAGCAGAAGTTTCGGTTTCTGGTTTTTCTAAAATGACCTCGTATAGAGAATCATTTATTTTCCCTTCTAAGTAGGTTTTTCCCCCTTGCTGTATTTTGCATTTATTTTTCTCAAAAATTACACTGCATCCGTTTTCTGCAGCTTTTCTAACAGAAATCAAATTTGTTTCTATTTCTGGTACATATAAAACATCGCTCAATCATACATCATTAATATTTCCATTAGAAGTCAAAGTTTGAAAAAATACATTTTCTATTCCCTGAGATTTCAAAGTGTTTCCATTTGCAACGATCACCGAATTTTGGTTCTGATGTTTTAACTCTACGAAATATTCCTTATCGGGAAATATGTGACAGCTACTTCCTGAGTCAATGATGAGCTTCTGCTTTATTTTCTTTTTATTTGCAATGAAAGAACAGGAATGTGCGTATTCAGCTATACCGCTAATAGCATTCATTTTAGTCTCAAAATGAATCGACACGTTATGCTGTTTCATTTTAGTCGTATTTTTGTTTTGAAATGTGGGCGGATTACGATTTTTATTTTTGAAGTGATAACATTCTGATCTCATGTGATTCTTCTTATGACAAAAGGAACAAAATTTATTTTCACGATTTGGTGCTGTACTTTTGGTTTGGATTTTAAACACTCTATTTGAGATATCGCTTTGACCTGTTTCAATTCTACGGTTAAATTCATCGATAATTTTTCCTCTAATAAAATCTACACTCAGTTCGTTTTCTGGTCTTGCTTCTAGAGCAGTTATTAAATTATCATAGCTGTGAGGGAGTGAACAAAAAAGTAAAGCAGAAATGTGAGATTCGTTAATGTTTTCTCCGATAGCATGTAGCTTATCAATTATTTCCATTAAATTACAAATAGCATTATTTACGTTTCCACCTTCTTCTAATTTCGTGCTGCATAACTTTCTAAGTAGAAATAATTTACTTGTTAGATTAGATCTTTCATGCACTTTCTTTAATGCATCCCAAGTTTCTTTTGCTGTCGTAAGATATTTTACATGTATAATTTGGCTGTCTTTAATAGACAAATTTATCAGCGCTCTAGCTTTCTGATCCTGTTTTAACCATGCTGGTGTTTTTGGCTCGGGTGGTTCAACAGTAACGAGATCATAAAGATCTTCTTGAATGAGAACCATTTCGGTTTTGAACTTCCAGTTTGCATAATTATTAGAGTTCAGTTTTTCAACAAGATAGTTATCTCTAAGATCCATTTTGTGATCAGTTTTATTTTACACTACAATTTAATTGCCGCTGCGAGATCCTTCAGTCTCATAATCTTTGTTGGATAAATCACTCGCGAATCAAAGTAAGGCAAAAATACGCTTACCTTAATCTATGTAGCACGTCAGCGCTATCATCACAGCAGAGCAATGGAGTTGTAGAGAATCATGATTTGGATGATAAAGAGCTGAGGCTAAGTAATTTAAGTTTAAGTTTTAATAAGCATCTTTTACAATAATATTTTAAGCACGACACAAGACAACACGCGACATTGAACAACAGTGGAATTTCATGAATTCTGAACAAGTGGTGCCATCTGGTGTGGCATGTGACAGTTTCTCGTTCTTTAAGGAAAACACACATATATCTAACAGTTTTGTAGGTAGCTCTAGTTTTAGACTAGAGCTACCTACAATGTACATTTACCTATTTCTATCAATGTTGTAACTGCTCATTTTTCCCAGTTAGTTAGGTCTTGTGTTAAAGGAAGTCTATCTTTCTTATTCAGGTGGAAGAAAGTTTCATGTGATTACAAGATTTTTTTTTTTTAAATATTCGTTTGATACAGTTAGAGATACAGTATAAACTTCTGTACTAGTTGCATTTGTTGACTGCATTATTCACAACTCTTATTAATTTTTTGTATTCATGCAGGATTTTATATCAAACCATGTTTTTTTCTTACTTTTGTATACATAATAAATTACTGATATAAATATGAATATATTCACAATATTTCACAAATTAAAAACTAATTTCCTTATGGTATGCTAGTTTTGTCTTAATGTGTAGATACTATTTTATAATTTATTTTAAAAAAAATAGTAGAGACTGTTCAGTATCCCTGTAAAGCTGATTCTAAGTTTGGGCCTGTTAGAAAATAATCCAAGGATGTCTTAACAGGTGGCAAAATAATATAACGGTTATTAAGATTATTTTAAAGACCTTTTAAGTAGCAGTGCTCATCTGTTTACAAATCCCTTACAAGTTTGAAAGTTTCATGAATGTCATGTCACAGGTTAGTTAATTGACAGGTTTGAGGCATTGCATGTTTTACCACACTGTTTTGTGCTTTTGATACCTCATTTAACATACTTTTTTAAATTTTTGCTCTATGATTAGGTGGTTTAGCTAACCACAAATAGCCACCTCATCAAAGCACCTCTGATTTTAAAAGTCAGTTTTATAGTAAAGACAAGAAATGTTAAATTGGGAGATATTTTTGCAGTGATTGACTAGGATATTTGTAAACAGTGTTTACCATCATTTAGAAATCCATGTAGTTTTTACAAAATTTATAAAAAAATGGCAATTTAACTATAATAATACATTCAATTTTATTATGAAAAAATTTTCAAATGGTATCTATATATTTAAGTTGCTAAGCCAATTCTTTGGGCAATCTGTGAAGAAAACTACTGCATCAATTTACTTCATTTTGGTCTTAAACAAAAGATTTGAATCTATAGATGTGTCAAATTCGGTTTTTGTAGCCACAATTTTTATTAAATAGCGATAATTGACAATTAAAAATTTCCTTCTGTGCATGCTCAGTGACATGTTTAAATTGGGCTTTAGATACTAACTCAGCACGAGGCTGCATAAACACATTAACCTTTTAACTGTTGTGCCCGAGACAGATTCGGGTTTGACAGTACGATGCAACAAAAAAATCTACTCAAAGACTATCTCGGGACAAGTTGATTTGGGTTTTATTCAATAGATAGCAGCATTAGTATTCTATACCATATCTTGGGAGGTGAATTTTTGCTTTATTCAGTAGATGTCAGTTTATGGATGTTATTTTGAACTAAACATTTGATTTTTGCAATAAAAAAAATTGACATTTTCTGTACCAAAATCATCAAAATAACTTGACAGTTAAAATGTTAATTCATTTCTGTGCATGCTCAGTGCCATGTTTAAATCTGGCTTTAGATACTCACTAAGCATGAGGCCGCATAAACACATTAATTTGTTTATTCCGAGGTAGCTATCTCTGCCATTTTTATTTTTAATTATGTTTGTGAGATATAGAATTAAACCTGACTGAAATTGTTTATTTTGCATTGTTGAGTAACCATATTTCTTTTCATTGGGTTCAATAGTGATTTTTTAAAGTGTATTTCTCTTTTCTTAATATTATGATTTTCAACATTTGGCAATGATGTGTTGAATATAATTTCTGTATCAGTCCATTTATTTACTATCCAGCCATCATGTTATGATGGATACCAACTAGTATGATATATATAACTAATTGAATACACGTGCTTCACTATGAAGTACATTCAAATAAAGTAGAATGGTCAATGCATTTAATGCCATAAAAATATATATATATATATATTTTTAAAAAAATCGCGTAAAAGATATTTTTACAGACAAAATAATGTAGAAGAAAATATTCAAATTAAATCTAATTGAACATGCTAAATAATATAGTTAATATAGTACAGTTTGAGGAACATTTCTTTTACCATATCTTAATATTTTTTTGGATAATGTCCAATCGTCTGCCGCATTAGCAAGAAATAAAATGATTTTTTTTTGTTTATTTCGTTGTTATGCACGTGATGCAAAATTAGTTTAAAGTATCACAAAAAGAAAAGAAATCATGTGGTCAGCATTTATTAAATTCTAAAAATGAATCTTTAAGAATTCACCAAAAATCAGAAAATAGAGGTAAAGATTCAAAAAAGATTTCATTTTAAAGGAATTTTTATGATATTTCTTGTGATATAAATTTTATAACCCTCAGATTATTATTTTAGATACAAACTTAAGATATTTTTGTACCTTTTTTTAAAAATTTAATTTAAAAAAATCTAAGAATTTTTCAAAATCTTTCGTAGTGCACCCCTACACTATAAGAAGAATCACCATGCAAAATTTTAGCCCTCTAGGTCCATCGGTTTGGTCTGTGCTTTATCTGTCAGTCAGTTACGAAACTGTTTTATATATATAGATGATAAAATGTTGCCATATACGTTTAGTTTATTGAAAACTTTATTGAGGTCAGAAATTGGATAAGCCTGTAACCTAATATGAACTATTGTTTCTTCCTTTCAATATTTATGGGGTTATTTTAAGTAAAATAGCTATTTATTCCTTTACATTTATTTTTACCATCAGCAGATTTAGAATTTTACTGAAAAAGTGTTTTTTTATTCATCATGATTAATGATTGTCATTTCAGAAAGTTCTCAAAGATTTGATGGCTGACAAACTTCCTCGTCTCCATTCTCACATGGAGCAAAATAATGTTGATTTGTCACTTTTTACTTTCAACTGGTTTTTTACTATTTTTGTGGATAACATTCCAGTGGACACATATCTCCGCATTTGGGATGTGTTTCTTTATGAAGGCAGCAAAGTAAGAATGTGCTAGAAAATTGTTATAAATTTCTTATGCTGTAGTTTAGTTTTATTTGATTAAATTTCATTTCATTAGATGCTTATTTTAAACTTTAATTATTTCAAAATGATCTATTTATTATTCATGAAAGTTGTTTTCCCTGTTAAAACAAGCTAAAATAATATGCTACAAGTTTTTTTGTTTAATTTTAGGTAGAGTAGGCTATTACAGCTCTTTTCTAAAATTTGCAGTTGCTTTTTTTAATATATTTTATTTTCTTGCATTTAATCTGTTGTATATAGTTAATTCCCAAATTTGGGAACATGTTCATACAAACAATATGTTATAGTTTGGAGTGAAATGAATACGTTCTGTTTCCTAGGTATTATTTCGTTATGCTCTAGCTATTTTGAAGTTATATGAGAATGAAATTCTACAAAAGAAAGATTATTTGTCCATAAACAAGTGCCTTAGAAATATATCGGAACACATTATTGATGCAAAAAAACTAACGCATGTAAGTAGAATTATGTTTTTTTTTATGTTATGAAGATGTGTGCAATATCAGTTTCAAATGAAAGTTTTGATTGTATAATACACTTCCTAAAGTCATGCTTATTTTAGATAATTTAATCTGTTTGTGTGCACTTTTTTCATTATTATTTTTGAAAATAATATAAACTTCCAAACAAATCTGTTGTAATACAAGTAGATAAATCAGTTAAAGATTGTACCATTATTTGCAAACCTTTGCTTCAGTTTAAAAAAGTCAAATTGTGAATAATATTGTTTGAAAATGTTTATCATACTTCCTTGGTTATTGTTATAAAAAGTTCCTGCTTAATTTGAAAAATCTGAAACTTATAAACTTAAAATTTCCTTATCTGCATTAGCTTCTGAGTTTTATTACACTTCTGTAATCTTCAGAAAAATCATATGGAGCTTTTATATTTATATTAACTTACTGCATGCTCTTGGGTAATTATAGATAATATTTTACTTAATGACATGAAAGATCTCCCTAATGTCATTAACATATGTACATTAATGATTTGAAACTATTTCTATGTAGATATTGTGTTGTACTATAATAAATATTACTAGCCAATAAAAAACTGCTAAACTCTATTTCAGAATACATAAGCATATGAGTTAATATACATTATCTATGCATTAATATTCATAAACCTTTTCATATTAATGTACACTGAAAGTTGATTTACATGTATTTCTTCTTACAGATTGCTTTTAATGAATTAAATCCCTTTTCTATCAAAACAATTGCTTCTAAACGAGTACAACATTATCCTGTTATAGAGGTATGTGTGTCTTACAAGTATTTAGGAAATATATATCTATCATGGTTAAAATGTCTTGGAATATACCTTTTGTTATGAATCTGGTATATTTGTACTTTTTCATAAGAGAGTGGTAACAGGCTCATGTATTCTCTTTTGTTAATGCTTGTATGTAATTAAAAAATAAACTTTGAGTGCAATCTATTGGAACTTCCATGTGTGATAAAGGGTTAATTTTTTTATCTGAGATTATGGTGCAAATTAGAATTTCTAATTTTTAATTTCATGTTGTTTTCTAAACCAAAGATGAAATTTTCAGCAAAGTGAGAAATTCAGTTATTTTATATGTAAGTACTATGTTTAAACAAATTTTCCTTTTTATTATTTCTTCAGCTGGGACTTGCACTTGAGCGTGAGCTGGAACTTAGTACATGTATATATCATATGCGAGCATACACATACATTAGAACATTTTTATGAGCCCTTATTTATCCGTATAACTAATTTTGAAGACTTGATAGAAGTATTAGAAGTTTGAAAATAACCTTCATTAGTTTGTCTAGTTATATAAGCAAATCAATGTTAAGTATTGCATGTACTGCAGAGTCTGTGACTGCTAATTGTGTTGGAAGTTACATACATATGGTTACATGAACTTAACTTTGAACTAATTCTGATGTTCCTCTCAAGACTGCATTAATATTCATAAACCTGCAGCTACGACAGATTTTTTGTGCAGCAGCTGCCATTAGCTTATTCACCAGTTGATTAACTGAAATCATCTTTAGTCAATATCATGCAAGGCATAACCAACAACATGTCTAGACCATGTAAGTCATTATCATGCAAGTTATTACCAACTAGTTTTAGCTGAATTCAAGTTTTTGCTACTAAAGTAATGTGTTTTACTTTCAATCTAAATGCCAGAGTATTGTTATCCACATAAGGTATTGATATTTTTTCTTTGTTTCACCTTTACCTCTACTCCCTTGGCCTTGTGTAAAAGCATAATGCCTTAAAAACTCAATGAGTATATTTGTAAATTTTCTGTTTCAGCGCATTATTTTCACTCACAGGCATTCATCTGCTATATTTTATGTTCATTGGGTTTAGGAAAAAGGTATATGTTATAGGTAAGAAAATTTGATCACAAGAGCTCTGAAAATAACATGCTAATCAGACTTTATAGCTAAATAACATCTGCCTTTAAAGCCATACAACCTGAAATACAAACAAAACCTCCTAGCAAATTTTATTTAGAATGCTGATAGAAGAGACAATTCCAGTAACTTACTAATGGAACAGATTGTGAATATAATTTTCTTCGTATATTATTTTAACATGTGCCAAAGATAGTTATGAAAAAGAGTAGTGAAAGTAAGAATAGGATAAAATGATTATGAAAACAGTATAATTATGGATCATGATTTACTATGAAGAAATTTAAAAAAATCTTTTATAATGATCAAAATAAAAATTTACACAGTGTTTACTGCAGTCTCATTTTTCAGACCCCCAAGTGATTTCCTTAAAATTATTATGTCTATATGTTTACTTAATGTATCAGAATGGTGCCTTTAGTGTAAATCATTTAATTCAGAGGTGAATTGAGTATGATAGTTTAGTTATTATAAAAGTGAATAATCTATAAAAAGTTAAATACTAGAAAATTCTGTGTGTGTGTGTTGTGGCTTAGGCCCCTTGACCGACAGTATATCAGATCAAGTCCATATAGGCTATTGGGCAGAATGGTGCGGCTCTGGTTTTGAATAGCACCAAAAAGGTTGGAGTCTGACTTGGCTAAAGGACCGGTCCTGTAATTTTAAGCCGAGTCAAGTAATGAGACCAGTACACTTGACCCCATACCTCCAGAGGTAAATTTTGAGAACTTGGAGGACATTGCAGCTATGACAGATTTTTTGTGCAGCAGCTGCCATTAGTGTACACGACGGTGGATTTGTCAGCAACTGGTATTCAACCAGAGATGTTCAGATCACTGGCTCTCTGCCTTTGCCAACTGGGTTACCACACCCTTCTTATGAGAAAATTCTAGAAAATATGATTGATTATAGTCAGATTTATAGAGTTTTTCCCCCATACATTAGTAAAAGAAAACTAGAAGCAAACTTGTCATGAATGAAGTATATCATACATCTAATGTACCATTATATAAGATTACAAGTTCTTAGCACTTAGATGAAATTGAAAACAAATAAATGCCTGTAAAATCTGCATAAATATTTTTTAGTAAATCTAAGAATCTGAAAGAAAAGAAAGTTATATTTCCTATATCAAATGGGAATAATGGTATTTTAATGATATATTTATTATATATCTTAGGATTTTTAGGCATTGGAAATATAATATGTTGACTATCAAAAATCAGACTTGCATTTTTACTGCTCACTTTCCAGTATAAATGTATAGGACAGTGACTATATAATAAATTTTTCTTTTAAGTAGGAAAAATGATTCTGATATGTATCCTGAAAGCACTGAAAGTCTGATTTATAAATAGTTGTCATGAAGGAATTTTAGAAAATCAAGTTAAAAATAAAATCAGGGGAACTCATTTTTCCTCTATGGATCTTATTTTGGTTGTTAGAAGTACTGTGTGAAGGAGCTTTAATGTTATTTCCTGCAAATTTTCATTATTAGTCATGAGGCAAATTAAAGATTAGAGATAGCATTTTATTCAGTCACTGGTTTTTGAAATTTTTCGGGAAATTATCTATACATATGTTTGGAGGTTTCAAGGTATTTCTGAAACTTTTTGTTGCTTTTCTGTATAGCATCACAATTTCAGTCTAACATTATGTTGCAAATTTTTAAATTGCTCTTTGATATTTAAACTGTGATTCTATTTTAATCTTGAGCTAATTTTCTTCAGCATTTTTTTAACTGAAACTGATTATCTAATTCATTATTTAAACTAAATTGTTATTTACAATCTTTAAAAATTTTGATGTTTTAAACTGTGGCAAAAATTAAATCATGACCACGTTGCATAATTTTTATATGTTTGTAAATAGTCAGAAAAACTATGCAAAGGCAATGAATGATATGCTAACTGTGTTAGGTAATTGCATATCCAGTATTTTGTCATTTTTGGAAAATCCATAATTTATGTGCTGGTTGATGACTGATTGACTAGGATGCTGGCATTTGGTCCACAGCCTGTGAGTTTGAGTACCACTGTTGTCATAGATATTTGTAGCCAATTGGATTCGACTCTAAACTGTAGGTCCTGGTCTTAGTCCTTGTGTAGCAAAAATTGACTGTACCTCTTTCAACCTACCAACCAACCATAATTTATGCATTGAAAGCCTCCATGGTAGCATAATGTTCTGGAGCATACCCAGCAAGTGTGGAGGCCTAGGTGTTTTTCCCTTTATATGTGCTTATAGTTTTAAAGCTGATTCGGAGCTGATACTGTCTCTGATACCTGTTGTATGATTCAAAGTATTGAAGACTCTGGAACTGAAGGCTAGAACCATAGACATTTTGCTCTAATCTGCCCTTGTCATTTTAAATTGTAGTTCTTGTCAAAATACCAAATTTCAGGGTTTACATTTTTAAATTACTTTGAAACAGATTCTTTTAAACTATTTCTATCAAGAAGTATGAGAGTGAAATCACCAGTATACTAGACATCCATTTTCTTGAGAATTCAAAGGCCAAAGATGTTAAGAGGCGAAACAAACCAGTAATTCTTTCATTTAGATTATTGCTTGTTCTGCTGTTTTCCATACATATATATGTAAATATCACTCTCTCTCTCACTATATATATAAATGTATTTTATATATATATATATATATATATATATATATATATATATATATATATATATATATATATACACACATACATACACTCAAGAGCCAAAACATTATGACCACCCTAACATTTTGCAATGAATTCACCTGGATGACGTGGAAGGCATGTGATCAGGTGAAAGTGGTATTTAACTGCTGCTGTACTGAAGAATCATTCTTTCACTTACTTCTGTGTGTGATGGGAAAGGCTGTGGATCTAAGCGACTTTGATAGAGGGCAGATTGTAATGGCTCGAAGGCTCGGAACAAGTATTTCCGAAACTGCACAACTCATGGGTTGTTCGAGACCTACAGTTGTTAGTACAAAGTGGCAAAGTGGATGAATGACGGTGAAACCAGCAGTAGACGACATGGTGTTGGACGTCCACACGCTATCAAAGAAAAAGGTCGTCGGAGACTGTCTCGCATGGTGAAGCAAAACCGGAGCCAGACAGTGGCTCAGCTGTCAGCCCAATACAATGCAGGGCCAAGTAGAATAGTATCGCAGCACACTGTTCAGCGGACACTGTTATATATGGGGCTATGCAGCAAACGTCCCATTCATGTGCCTTTGCTGACCAAGCGTCATCGCCAACTGTGCCTGCGCTGGGCCCGGGAACATTGCGACTGGTCCATAGATCAGTGGGAGATAGTTGCCTGGTCAGATGAATCACGGTTTGTCATTCATCACGCCGATGGCCGTGTCAGGATAGGCCGTCTTCCAGGCGAACTGTTGCTCCCTCAATGTACAGTAGGTCATACACAGGCTGGTGGTGGCGGTATTATGCTTTGGGGGACGTTCTCTTGGGCGTCTCTGGGACCCGTGGTTGTGGTAGAGCAGACCATGAATGCTACAGGGTATCTGAACATCATTGCGGACCAGTTGCACCCTTACATGGCCTCTGTTTTTCCAGCTGGATGTTCCAACAGGACAACGCCCCGTGTCACAAGGCTAAAATTGTGTTAGAGTGGTTCCAGGAACATGATGCTGAATTCCAGTTAATGTCCTGGCCGCCTAACTCACCGGATCTCAATCCGATAGAACACATTTGGGATGTCATGGGACGGCAGCTCAGAGTTCAAAGACCACCAATTCGCAATATCTCGGATTTGCGTGACCGTTGCTTAAACATCTGGTACAATCTGTCTCCGGCCATCAACCAAGGACTTGTGGCATCCATGCCAAGGCGGGTTGAAGCTGTGTTGCGCGCCAAAGGTGGGCCAACTCGTTATTGACAGGTGGTCATAATGTTTTGGCTCTTGAGTGTATATATGGAAAAGAAATCAGATGTTCAGAAGTTTCAAACTATTGTACCTGTAAACCACCAAATGCCACTGTATGCTAGACGTTCAGAGGAGAAAGATTTAAGATGACTAGCCTGAAATTATCATTATGTTATTGCTAATGAATGTCAGATTTTAATTAAAGGAAGTTCTTAATCTAAATGCATCATTTAATCTTAACACACACACACAAATATGTGAATCATTACCCTTCAGGCTGAACACTGTGCAGTGCACGAGAAAAACAAACAATTTTTTTTTTGTTAATTTCCTCTACGCTCTCCATTCTTTTTTTCCTGTTTATATATATATATATATATATATGAAAAGTAATCTGATGTTCAGAAATATAAAACTATCCAGATATTTTTGTCTGTGTAACATCTATACTATACTTCTATTTATTCATTTATGCTTGAATCTGCAGTGCCTTCTTTTCTTTTCTGAATTTGTACTAAGCAGTGTTTCCTTAAAATTTATCTTACAGAATCAAATCCAAGAGCTTGTATCAATGAGAAATTCCTTGTCTAGGAATAGGGAAAAAGTGACAACTGCAGATTATATGAGTGAAGATGATTAGTATAGTACAAAATCTGTTATATAACTTTGAAATGTTTGAAATGCATTAAACAAATTAATTATTTATATTGCATTCACTTCATGTAATTTAGTATTACCTCTTTTTAATCCATGAATTTGTAATGTTTTATGTTTTTAATTACTTTTCTTTTGCACTTTATCAGAAGTAGTATACTTTAATTGTGTAATAAGGTTTTGACACAAGGCTTTTATATTTTAATATAGTTTATATTGCAGTAATGTGTTCCTAATGTTAATGTCTGTGATTTTATGTGTTTATCTTAAAAGGCAAACTTGTTCTTAGATTTCATTTACTGATCTAGGATTATGTGCACTTTTCAGCACGTGTGTTACACTAACAAATGCTTTGTATTAGCATTCAAAGGAACTAACTTCCATATGATTATAATAACATTTATGCTCATTATTGTAATTCAGCAGCAAAATTTTAAAAAAATTGTCATCTTTCTTAGTATTTTGTTATAAATGAATTCATATATTAAAATGAATTTACATTTAGAAACTTGTGAAGTATATTTCTAATTTAAATTCCAGTATTTTTCCTATTACAAATTGATTACTTGCATAATTTGATTACCAATTTATGTTTTATGATGGGTTTCTAATTTTATTTATAGAATACATTTTTAAACTGAGAGATTTAACGAATGAGTTTTATTATGTGCCAAAAAAAGGAAAGTAACTTATCAAAATGTTTGGGGGATTAAGATGTTTAAACAAAATTTTATTAAAAAAAAAAAGAAGTGCAACAAAATATTTCCCCATTGTAATATTTCGTTAAAAAAGTAAGTTTTTGCCCTACCTTATGAATATTTTTGGGGCTATATTTCAAATATAAGGTCTACATGTTACTTGTTAATATGCTAAATTGCTGTATTATATTGAACTGTTTTGCCCAAATGTCATTTCTTAAACAAGCAATCTTTTATTTAGTGGTTGTATGAAATATCATGTATATTAGTACAATCAGTTACAATTCAGTAATCAGAAAATAATGGAGTTTTTTATTATAGCTGATATAATTTTAATAGCATTTAGACATAAACTGCTCTATAGAAATGTTACATTTTTATACTATGTAATGAGTAGTATATATATTCAGTACATATGAATTTTTTTAGTATCTTCTTTTATCCGTTTACATATCAAATAATATATTTAACCATTTTACAAGATGATTTGCATTAGGCTGTTTCATGTGTTGTAAAATGTAGTTTATTTAAAGAGTTATTTACTTTATGTATGATTGTCTTAAACCTCTAGTCTTGATCTAATCATATATGGCTTGTCATTTTTGCTTTAGGTATATTTTTTATTATGTCTCATATATGCCATCTACAACTGCAAATTCCAATACTATTATGATAATTAGGAAATATCGCTTTACATTTTGTTTTGCTGTATTACGTGTTTGTTTATGTAGGATTATCTCATTAATCATATTCATACATCATTATTACAGTTACATTCCTTTTTACACCTTATATTATCAGTTCTAAAAGTTTTTAATTTTGTTCCGTACTTTTTTAGAGGAATGATGATAATCATGTGCAATTATAAGTAGTAAGAAGCATAATGTAGTTATATGTGCTGAGATGAATAATCGTTGAAAGCATACTTTTCTAACATTCCATTTTATATTTCTTAAAAGAAAGAACACTATCCGGTGAAAGCTTTTTGTAAGTAGTAATGTCATTTTTTTTTCTATAGTCATTTAATATATGAGCATCAAATATTGGGAAACAGCCCCTGACAAAGGTTCATTATTTAGTTTATATCTATCTTTATATCAAATACAAATGTTATAATTTTTAAATTTTATTTTAAAGTGAAACAGTAATAAATAGAGGAGGTAAGATATTTATATTGAACTTTAATAAAACTGTACAGCTTGATGATTATGAAGGAATAGTGATTTCTCACTCTTTTGATTAGATATTCTTTAGGCCCATAGTGTGAACACATATTAGAAAATGATTGTCAGACAAATGGCAGCAGCTTCTTAAAACTGCTGTCATTTGTTTGATCATCTGTTTGTTTTTAAATATAACATTAAAGAACTTAACTGGGTACATAAAATTAAAATATGATTACAGTTCACTTGACAGTTAAAAATTAACCTTGTAATTTAATGGTACTATAACATGAATCTTTCAATTCTTAAAAAGACCCTAAATTTAGAGAGTTTAATGAAGTGAAAGACTCTTTAAAATGTAATAAAAAATTGTTTTGCCTCAAATTTTCAGACCAAGAATTAAATTCAGTATCACAAAGCTTTATTAATTTTTATGGAATCAACTGTGTGTATTCTTGTTCTGGAATTCTTGAGAAGAAAAATATAAATTGTGTGTGCTATTAACTCGAACAGCAAATTGTGTGTAACCACCAAATTAGTTTTATCATGATTGACAAGACAGGATCATAACCCCAATGCAATGCAGAATTAGACTATCATGCATCATTTGTCACAGGACCAGCTAACAAAGATTAGCTGGTCCTGAGACAGATTATTCCTATCCTTACATCTCCTTATTATATTTGGATCTGTGATTTAGAGCTCAATTTCAGATTTTTTGTTTGTTTGTTTGTTATGAATTTACTATTCAGTTCTGAATTTTTCATTTTCATTTAGTTGTTTTACAAGATTTTCTGATTGTTCATCAAAATGCTGAGAGTAAAGTATAACCCTACAAAGCTGTTGTTAAAGTAGTCAAAAAGGAAAACATTTTTAGATAGATTATATTTAATGGTTTTAACAGAGAATCACATGTTTGTACTGATAAATCTAATTAATTTTTGTTACATATTTTGTTTGTTTTCCAAACACTTAAAAATTCCTAATAACTTGAAAACATAAAAGTCAGGTGAAAATTATTACCAAAAATGTATCCAAAACTCATTTCAGCACCATCTTTGAACTTGATTTATATGAATCCCATAGCAGTTTGATAACTGCTATTAGAAATTCCTTAATTTTGCTCTTTACAAATGAATTTAAACTCTATTTTAGTAATTAGAGATATTCATCAGCATTAATTGTGTTTTGTAGGGCAGAATCACCTATGAGGTTTGCAAACTTAAGTATCGCATCTTGATGTGGAATAAAGTTAACTTGTAGAGATATACAAAGAAAAGAAATAATAATTAAAAGAACATTTTTTCAAAGAACTAGTGTCTCTCACTTAAAAATAAGAGTAATTTAATAAAGAATTGTATGTATTAGTGAACTGTTATCTAAAGAATTTTAAAAAAAATTATATAAAGTTTTATGGGGTTCTGCTTATTGATAATTTAAATAAACTATGCCATATATGAACTCAAGCTTGAAATCAGTCATCGAGTCTAATGTTATTAATTGTTTATATGAATTGCTTAAAATTTATCAAATGTAGTGTATTTAGTGTGTTTTTCTTAGAAATATATTTTTCTTTCCTTCATGTAGTTTAAATTATGTATAAAACTTTTTGAATTTTGGTCTTGAATTCAGTAATTTGAATAATTTTTAAAACTCATATTAAAGCATTCCTTAATTGTACATTTGTAAAAGTATGCAGTTCGGTTAAATGAGTTTATTGTTAAATATTATTTAAATTTTTTTTGTGAAACTAAACTGTGCCTTTTAAAGTAAAAAAATATTTAAATGCCTTGTTATTATGTATTTTGCAGCTATACAAAATTTACAGTTTGTTTGTAACATGTATCATGTGAAATCTTTCTACTTATGTTGTTTTCTTAGCTAGTCTGTATAAAAATATATAATTTAGAGTAAACAGTACCTTTGATTTACTGAAGTAATTCATGTTCTGATTATATATATGTATTTATATATGTATGTGTGTTTGTTTGTGTGTGTGTGTGTATACAGTTTAAATTTGCAATGTAATGCTTGAAATATGTTAAATTTTACTGAAAAAGTAGGAGGGAATATTTAACTTCATGCCAAACATTTAACTTTAAAATTTAGTTAAAACAAGTGCCTTTATGAATCTATGTAGTAAGTAATGAAATTCAATTAGTAATAAAAGATAATATTTGAAGGATTTTTTGAGCAATAATGCTGTTTTGATATTCATTGAACTCTTTATTTTCTCAGTGGCACAAAGCTTGATCCAGCTCAAAAACTCTCATAACTGCTCTATGAAAAGCAACTATAAAGTGTGTGTGTAAATATATATATATGAATAGTACACTTCAAAATTAAGTTGTATAAAAATAGGTAATAATCTAACAAAAAATATTAGATTTTTATGTGGAAAAAAAAAAGACATTCATGTAAGAGGAAATAATTGAACAAAAAATAAAGCTGTATCCCCTTAAATGTGGATTATCTTCCATCAGATTTAAGTATGTATAATATTTAAGATTTCTTATGTCTAGAAGAACATAGGAAATTCAAGAAAAGTGGTATTTCGAAAGAAAATTTTCTATTATTCTTGTATTGCTGTGAGAGCAGCAATACTTTTGTTCTTTTATATATTTGTACTTGCTGGCCAGTGATAAATACATCAAAAGGCTGCCACAGTTTTCTTATTTTGAAACAAAATGTTTGTAGTCATAAATATCAAATTGCATAAGGCGGCCATATCATAGATGAAAGATGTTCACTCATTTGATTGTTAAGCCAGGTCACACACACAAAAAGGTAGACTTGTATCTTCACTAGACTTACTGCTGTTTATAGTGTTCTACTATTGATTTTGTTCAGGTGGATTAGAGGTGCATTGAACTCTGTGGTTTAAAAAAGTAATGCATTGGAATTTTTCTGTTAACAGCTAACCATGTTGAAACAATGTTTTTTATTGATGTCAGTCACCCTGTGGAAAGTTGTTTCAGGGTGATGATTATTAGGTAGATCATACAGTAATTGCCTTGCTAAAACTAAACCTTAGCTCTTCCTAAAGTAGATTTAATTTACTTGCTTTGAAGATACTGGGTGCATGTAAATAACTTTTAAAGAAAGACCAAAGAGCTTAAATGTAAAATTGATATTAATCTTAAAATTTTCAGCTCACAGAAATCATTTTGATAGTATTATCTCTTTAACAGCCAACAATTTAATACAAATATTAATGTATTTTTATATTATGTTTTTATTTTACTACTGAAATTTCCGGCCTATAATCTGAAGTTGCGTATAATCCACAACCGTAATATTACCGATTATATATGGATTTTCTTGCGTGTATGTGTTTGTTTTAAGCTCTACTTTGCGGTGGCGTATTATACTTCTGCTCTCTTCCGCTGCACCTCGTGGTGATAATGAACAACACTTATTAACAAAGCAGTTAAAAATGTTTAGCTTTCGTGCAAGGGCCCCGGGTTGCCCCAATTGGTCGGCAGATCTATAGTGTCCGCCGGGCGCCCAGGCCCATAATAAACATCACCGAACAGGTGAAATCAACCTTCGGCTGAGTATACAGGCTCTTGCTACGCAGCCCGGTCTCCAGTTTGACACTTGTGGAGTGGACCGACTGTCCGGGTTGACGTAATTTTATGCATTAGCTTTCGTCCAGAGCATAGCGTTACAACCAGATGCTAAACTTAATTATAGTTTTTTAAATTTTTAATAGTTCCACCACCAGTGGCGATTTTTCCGATAACAAAACAGTCGAATGTTATTTGAGAGCACGGGGTCGACGAAAGAGAAGATCTCTGTTTGCTCTTGATTATGCTCCTTTCCCTCCCATCTGACTAGTTATTGGACAAAACTTTTAGACGAAATTTGAATCGCACAACGTGATTGACAGGCAGCAACAAGTATATACCACCAGATATACCCGGATTTAACATTGTGTAACGAAATACGTTATTTTGGTTACGTTATATGGTATCACGATACTGTCATGTTACTAATCACGGGAAATACTTAAAATCTATTTCAGAATTATATATTTTCCCTGTCAGTCTCAGAAAAAAGAAGTTTCGGGCAACACGCATGGACTTTACGTCATAACCCGGTGCCATTTGACGTCAGTAATGAGAAATATTTTGGAAGCTCGTCTCCAGATCTATCAACTTTATATGGTAATCTTTAAAAAAGTTGCGGATAATACGCAGTAGCCTCTTAACCGCATTAAATTTAAAAAAAAAAAAACTTAACGTAGAATCCTCGGGTTATAGGCAGGAAATTACATAACTAAGGAATATTATAATGAATTATTGATCTCACTGCTACGTATTCATGTTGAATATGTAAACGAGGTGACATGGCGCACTTTTTTTAAAATCTAAAAATGAATTAATATATTAAATCAAAAATAAGTATGTGCCTATCTATTGAATTTTAAATTTATTCATTAAATGCTTATAATAAAATATTGTCTTTATTCTTTTTGTCTGTAATTTTTTTTTTTCGTAAAGTTTACCGATCTCTATAAACCAAAAGTATAGTGTACTGATATTAAATATGTGAATGTTGATTTTTATTGTAAATCAACTTCATATGTGACATTCACTGAGATGAATCAAAGCACACAAAATTTCTCTCCTGTTTTGGAACGTTATAGTAATTATTATACGAGTGATTTTAGATGTGTCTTCTCTACACTTATTATGTAGAGATGGGGATATGATCAAAATTGCCCTGTTGACAATTTGGTGGAGGATTTTATTGATACTAACCAAATTGAATTTATTGAAAACTCTAAGGCCTTACCTACCTTCCTTGCACATAGGGGCGATTCATCCCATCCTGACTTATTGTTGGTCCATCCAAATTTAACTCCTTTTGTAAAACACGATCTAATTATGGCCTCAGGTGGCGTTGACCATAAGATTATTTCTGTGATTATTTCAAATCCAAAGCTGACACACGACCCCAGAATTACTCAATGGAATTTGAAAAGCAAACTGGGGGAGAGATGCAAATTTAACCACTACTCTTTTAGGAAATTGTATTTTAGATTAAAATAATGACAGAGCTCTCTCTCTTAAATTAAGATTACTATAATGCAATGTGCAAGTGTTTGTACTCCTAGAGGTCTCATTAAGAACGCCAAACCTTTCTAGAATGACAAACTCCAGACACTTAAGGAAGAAAAAGATCTTGCAAGAGATGGAGCTGATTCAACAGGCCTTCTTGAGGATTGTATATCTTTGAGGAAAAGGCAAGCTATTTTAAGGAGAGAAATTTTTCATGCGAAACGCACATCTTTTAACAAGTTTTTAGAGAACATGGACTATCGAAAAGATGTTCTAAAGGCTTTTAAATTTTTAGCTGCTTTAAACGGTAAGCGAACGCAGTCTTACAAACAACCTATGAAGGTTTGTGGAAAAATTTTGACTTCTGATCAGGACATTGCAAAGGCCTTTTTGAAGTTTTACCGCAATGTTTGTAATTTTAGCTCATATTGGAAGAAGAGAAATAAATTCTTATGTGAACCGAGAATGGGACTAGCTGTTCTCCTCGCCTTTTTCTCAAAGAATTTCAGAGATCCGGGGCTTAGCTAGAGGGAAGAGTGCCGGTCCTGACAATATTCTACCCGAATTCATATTGGAACTTGGCATGAAGGCTAAACAAGCTTTTACTTTTTTTAAACAAAATTTGGGTTGGTTCTTTTCCGAGTTATTGGAGAAAGGCAGATGTTATTCCTTTCTTAAAACCTAAAAAATTCCCAGGTGACATCCAAAATTTTAGCCTATTTCCTTAACCTGTATTTTGAGCAAATTAACTGAAAGAATGGTTGTTGATCGACTACAGTGTTTTCGGGACAATTATGGTCATATCTCTGAAAGACAGGTTGGCTTCAGAAGAGAATACAACTCAACTGAGCAAATTGTACAACTGTCTCAGCATATTAAAGACGGCTTCCAAAGGAAACAAATCACTCTTGCAGTCTTCGTTGATTTTAAATAAGCTTTTGATTGTGTATGGAGAAAAATATTTCTCAAAAAACTTTTGCATATGAACGTCTCGGGTCATCTCTTTAAATGGATAAGTGACATCCTTTCACAACAGTTCTTAAATGTCAAATATGGAAACTCTGGATCAGGTTACGGACAAACTAGACAGGGTTTCCTACAGGGCTCTGTACTGAGTCCTGTTCTGTTTAACATTATGATAAATGATCTATTGAGAGTTATTGAAAACCCTGTTCCAGATAAATTCTTTATTATACGCTGATGACCTTGTTGTATGATTAACTGGCTCTGATATCCCTCTGTTGGAGCGTACCCTAAATATGGCTTTGGACGCCTTGACAAATTGGTCCTTAGAAAATGAATTCAGAGTAAACCCTAAAAAGACAAATTTTGAACTTTTCACCCTAAGCACGAAAAAGCACACCAACTTGGTATACAAAGACAAAATGTTGCTCAGGACTGACTGTGCTACTCACATGGGTATAACCCTTGATACTAGACTAAATTGGACTAAACATATAAACAAAGTGGTCGATAACGTGACAAGTCGACTTGGTTTGTTGAAAAAAATTGCTGGGGTAAAGTGGGGAGCGTCTCAAAGTGTTCGACTTTCCACGTTTACGTCCTACACTAGACCAGTATTTGATTATGGTGCAGAGATTCTTATCACTGCTTCTGACGCTGCATTATCAAAACTGGACATTGCTCAAAATATAGCACCAAAACTCATTACTGGTGCAGCCATCTCAACTCCTATTGCTGCTATGCAATTGCAGACTGAAATTTGTAGTTTATCTGATAGACGAATCTACACAGCCCTTGGTAAAAGATTGTTGAGAAAGGAGCATATCTGGCCTGACTATATCCCTTCTCAAATTAGACTTAAAACTCAACATACTTTCTTATTTGAGTTCCGAAGACTTGCTGGAGTCTTTGATGTATCCGACTTCAGAAAGCCCATCTTTAGGCCGTCTGCTTTCCCGGGTATTTTGAGATATGCTACTGCTAAATTTAACATGGTACAGCCTGTACGTAAGCATGTCTTCCTACAGACTGAGTTGAAATCTATAGCTCTGGGTACTATCCAGAAGAGATACCTAAATCGGGACTGGTTGCATGTGTATACTGATGGGTCTGGTAGAGCTGGTGCATACTCCAAAATTTTCAATCTTAAAGAACCTCTCGGTGCCTGGTCGGATAATTTCGACGGCGAAACTTTTGCAATATGTATGGCCCTTAGATCTATTTGTGAAATCCCTCACCAAAACATTGCCCTCTTCATTGACTCTAAGGCTGCAATTCAGGTTATTACTGACTATAGTCTATACCCATCAGAACTTGAGTTTGAATGTGTTGTTGTTGCTACTGCCCCCTGGTTGGAGGTTCCATTCACCAGGTCCTAATAGGCTATTAGGCTGAAAGGGGCTGCTCCTGTTTTGAATTAGCACCACAAGGGTCGGAGTCCGACTTTACCGGTCCCGTAATTTTGAACCGAGTCTAGTGACGAGACCGGAACACTTGACCCCGCACCTCCAAAAGTAAATTTGAGAACTTGGAAGACATTGGAGCCACGACCTATTTTACGTGCTCCAGCCACCATTAGTGAACACGGCGGTGGATTTGCAGCGACGAGCATCGAATCAGGGACGTTCAGATCACTGCTGCTCTTCCTCCAACTGGTCGTCCTCCAATGGATTCCTAGCCATTGCGGCATTTATGACAATGAGCAAGCCGACTTGTTGGCAAAGGAGGCTTCGACACAACATCCACTTTGTCTCCCGACTCCTCTTTGAAATGTCAAGAGACTTCTCAGAGGCAATATCCAGCACAAAAGAATTTCTACTCTTAAAGAGTTGGCTGATGGAACATTTTCAGCTTGTCTACTTAATAACCAGAGACGTGCACAACTTTCCCTCCTCCCCAGAGTCGAGGGAGTGGCTTGTTTTAGAGTCATCACCGGACGTTGATTACTTGTAAGTAGGCCTGGGCGATGTTACATTTTTGACATCGCGATACATCGTCAGTCTAACATCGCGATTTGACGATATATTGCGATGTTGGTAACCACGAACGTAGCCAGCAGGTGACAGCGTGCCTCCCTAAAAAAGTAACATAGATTCATACATTAAAACGAGACCAGGTTGTTGTCCTGACTAAACTAATTAAACATTTAAATATCTTTTATTTTGAGCCAAGAATTTCTGCATTTTTTGGAAGCAATGCAGCTCTCTGTCTTGTAATAACACTCCGTGCTGAATACTCTAAAAAGAAGTACGACTAAAGAATCTAACAGTAAACACACTGACAATCGAAACAAATTCTAAGTTCACACACGCATGTGCAGAAAGCAGGACTCTTGTGCTGGTCTGGACCTTCGCGATTTATCGCTTCGTCTTTCTTATCACTACAACACTCTATCACAAGATCGAAGAGAAAGTCACGTGAAGGAAAATCACCTTATGCACAAAAAGAATTCGAGGAATCGTCAGTCTATTATAGTCCGTTTAAGTATTGACGGTGTGAAACCGGAAAATCGTCCCTTCAAGCTAAGCGATGTGATATAGTAAAACCGCGCATAGGTACAAACATCGAACACCGGGAAATCGCTGACCAAGCGATGCGACACCGTAACATCGGAACCGTTTGTGTAACATCGGGAAATCGCGATGTTACGATATATCGCTGATTTGAAAATTATGAAACCGGTGTGACGATGTCGGCTTCACACCAGTTTTTCACGATGTATCGATATATCGCCCAGGTCTACTTAGTTAAGTCGATCTATATAGAATTAAATTAGCCGATTCTCCATTGTGCCCACTCTGCAGTTCTATGCACATGATTGGGGAGCATCTTTTCAGTTGCCCTTCCCTACTTGACGTTCGTTCTTGTGATGACTTTGGAGTTCTCCCCCTTTCTGGAGCCACCTCCCTGTTGTATTGGACTGCAAGACGCCTTATGTCTGAGAAGACGATGGCGGGCGTAATAAAAAAAACTTATTGGGTGGACTCTTCATGTGTAGTTAAGTTAAAACAGTGGGCCGTGGCGGCCTTGTGGTACAGCGCGCTTGTTTTCGGTGCTGAGGGTGCTTAGATCGAATCCTGGCGAAGCGCCACTAAAACGCCTCCGTTTGTGTCTTCCCTTCATAGGGGGCAATGCTGGTCTGCCTATATGGCGCCCCCATGATAAAATGGCCAGCAAAACTGCGGTGACTTATAGGTGAATGTCTTCGCGACAAGTGCCTCCGCATTAGAAAAAAAAAGTTAAAACAGTAGATTTATAAAAATACACGTAATGTTTCAAACTTAATTTCATCAGTTAGAGCTTTTTTATTAGTGGAAACTTGCGCCGATAAAGGAGGAAGGGTTCACGTAATCTGTAATCTTTCTTAGGCCTGAACGATAATTGCATCTTTAAGGGCCTATCACATAGCAGTCCGTTAGCGTAAGCGTTAAATTTTTAACCAATCATATAGCTGAGCGCTATGACACCATCCGTTGACTCATCATCATCCATGAACACTCAATTGACCTTTTACGCTTACGCTAACGGACTGCTATGTGAACAGGTTTTAAGGGTGCTGGCCACTCCTTCCGACTGTACCGGGTGAGCTGGGGGTTTTACAAGTGAGGTGCAGTGTTTCCAATGCCTCTCACTGCTATTAGTGGTCCTAACATAATTATTAATCAACCCCTACCTCCTACAACGTAGTACAAAAAGCGAAAATTTGGTATTTTTAGATTTCGCTTGAACTTTTCTGCACATTTAAATAGTTTTGTTTTTAAGTTCTGATCATCAAAGAAAATTATTTGCATTTATGCTATTTATCATTTCATGGCAGAACTCCGATGCATCATGGTTTCTTCAACAATTGCCGGTTTTTGGCTTCAATGGCAGTACGTCACTTTTAAACCATACTGCTACCTCTCATCTATCAGCTCACCGCTCCTCATATGACTCTACATCTGTCGGTACTCGATGTGTTTTTTTAAACAACCTCTTCGTCTATCAGCCAACAAAACTTGTTGCTTATCTCTTTCAAATTCTGTTATTTCATCTCCATATATTTCTCATTCTAACTCTCGGGCACCTCCTCTAATGCTTTTCTATTGACTATATCGTCTCTTCCATTTTACCACCTGATTTGTTTGCGGTTTGTGGCTTATTGAAGAACATTTATTTGCAGAATAAACGCAAGAAAGCTACTACATCATATATACCCCTAAGTGATGTTCGCAAAGATGGAATTGGACATTTCCCAATTCTTACTGAGAATAGACAAAGATGTAACTATCCTAAATGTGGAAAATTAACATCTCTGAATTGTGAAAAATGTGGTGTATTTCTATGTTTTAACAAGTCTAACAATTGTTTTAGATCTTTTCATGTATAAAATGAGAAAAAACTAAGTTTTACAGATCATTTGATTATGTATTGTGTTACACAATGTATTAAATTTGATACAAAAGAGAAATGCCCATACACGCATTGCATCAATTTTGATATGTTACAGCCAAAACCCGAAATCAGTGAAAACCCGAATTAACTAGGGAAAACGCGTTCTAACTGGGAGCACTAGGGAAAACCCGAATTAACTAGGGAAAACGCGTTCTAACTGAGAGCGCTAGGGAAAACCCGAATTAACTGGGAAAAACGCGTTCGACTAACAGCGCTAGGGAAAACCCGTTTTATTCGGATTTTGACTGATTTGTTAGACAATATTATTTGTATCTATCCACAATTATGTTATTATTTCAACAATATATTATATAACATGTTCTAATTTAAATCAAACTATACTTAGTAAAACAGTGTTTGAGGAAAGAACCTATCATTGAAGAAAAAAGTCTTTATTTGGATATTGTTTAACACAGTACCGTTATTATGAATTACTTATTTCGACAAGGCAAACTACTGTGACACTTAGAATTGCAAAGAGAACCATTTTTCATACAGAAACATCTCTTTGAAGAACAATATATTTTACAAGAACAGCTGACGAACCCTTGTCCAGTTTCTACAGCTCCTTTTCTTGCTGCTGTTCTCAGCGAAATTTCCTGATCCGGTACTCGATCTTGAGTCAAGAAAATTTGTGGCGATACATCTAATTCAGGTCTTAAAATCAGTGAATATGATAAACTTTTGTATTAAACTTGTACAAAATTGCACATTTTCAATCTTGGTTTGAAGTCAACTTTTTAATTTATGAACATAAGAAAATTAATGTAATACCTAAATTTAATGCTTATTTATAACACATACACCTAATAGTTACTACATATAATATTTAATGGAATACTGCTAAATTTCTGTCAACAGTTAGCTGCAGGGGTGGATCCAGAGGGGGGGGGGCTGTTGAGGTGACCCCCCCCCTACAGCTTGTGAGCTAGAGGTATTATGCTAAAATACTATTTATTCTATTGTAATTTGAGAAAATCAGTTTTTCAAACTCATTCAATCTTTTTTTTTGCTCTCCCCCCCTCCCTAAAAAATAAATTCCCCGGCTACGACCTTGTCGTCCCCCTCTAACGACTTGTTAGGATCCGCCCCTGATTAGCTGTAGTCTACTGTATAACTACGTATAGAATTTAAAGTTAATATAAATAATAACCATATATTTATTAAATAAATACTGAACTAATTAAGTTTAAATATCATTTCTTATCTCGAATACAGTTTGTTCACAACCCATCTTTCGTACCAATTTTGTACAGGCCATCTATATTTTTTTCAAGCACTACAACGATGAGATTTCGCAAGTCCGCTTTTGCACTATCAACATTTGGAATGGGAACAACAACATTACCTCCAATATCAACCTCAGGATGTGTTGCATCGTTTCATCCGTTTTAGATCTTTTTCATTCGTTTGACTCGTTTTATGAAATTTTCTTTGGCTTTCTTTCTAATTAGAAAAAAGGTTGGTCGACTTAATAGCAAGCATATACTCCCCTGATTGTGCTTGTTCAATTTCTTGCTCTTCTGCATTCATATCCTCGAAAATTTTTTCGGAAAGGTTTAGAAACCAAACCATTCCTTTTTTTATTTTTTTTTTCTGTTGTCATGTTTCACACATCGATAAAAAAAAATGTGTATCATCTCGGTAGTTATGTTAGCATATTTTCTCGAAGTTTCAATTTTGAGTCTGTCTCTACCACCTTGTCCTATGGCCACATGCGCACTTTCGATAACATCAAAAATTTCTTCAACTGGTAAATAATATTTTATGGGCTCATTTGAAGAAACCAACTTTTTTTACTCCACTGATTTCAAGAATGTCAAACTTTTTTAATCTGTGGTATTGAACAGAAGTCTTGCTAACGACAGATTTGGCTTCTTCAACCTCTGATAAAAGAGTGTTGTATTCATCACTTGTTATAACATTAAAGTTATTTTGTTTTCTATTTAATAACTGCAATTGTTCAAGAAATCTATTTTTCCAATTTTTAGCGCAAAAAGCATTAACATTTTCTTTACTCATCGTAAGTAAATCAAACAGCACAAGCACGTTCCTGCAAGAATAAAACTAAACGACTGCAGTTGCTTTGAAAATTTCACAAGCAACAAATCCATATTCAAGCGGTTCTAACTGAACAAAACCAGCATTAACTAGGGAAAACGGATTTTCCCTAGCGCTCTCAGTTAGAACGCGTTTTACCTAGTTAATTCGGGTTTTCCCTAGCGCTCCCAGTTAGAACGCGTTTTCCCTAGTTAATTCGGGTTTTGACTGATTTCGGGTTTTCACTGTAACAGATACACTAGTAAAACGTTATGTAATTATGTTATGATTTAAGTTTGAATTATTTGTTTATTTTTCTACTGCTATATATAAACATAGCATACTAAAAATAATTTTTATTTCAAATTTTAAAAAATCATGCAGTAAAGGGTTAACATTTACTCCGTCCGTTGGGCTTCGTGGGCGTATCTCTCGTCATGACCCCACTCTCACCGTTCCACGGAGCTGGACCTTTTTACAACCTGGCCCGGGACGCATATTCTGAAAGACTCGCGATTTGAGCACTCACTTGGCGGCTTGGCACTCGCTTAGCGGTTTGGCGAAAAGTATTGCCTCAGTTCTATCTCCAATCGTCGTTCAATGCGGTTAGGTATTCTTAGACAATCTTATCGTCGTTCGATGTGGTTAGGTTTTCTTAGACAATCTTATCTAAATATCCCAGACAATGTCCGAGAACGCAATTCTAAATTTTAAAAAGCGATTTCGATACTTAATTGCCGGTTTGACGAAAGCATCAGTTTCGCCATCTGTTGACATATATAGGAATCTTTTTATTATAAGTTGTTTTTTTTACTTCTACGCAATTTAGTATGTTTTAAAATCTGAATTTCATATATAACACAGAATTTAAAGAGACTTTAACAAAATAAATAAATGAATAAATTGAAATAAGTATATTATTGAATTTTAAATTTACTTTCTTCAAATATCCACAATAATTTTTACTTATTTATTAATTAATAATTTGAAAATGCTAAATTTGTTACATCATATTTTGCAAAGCCAACGAAAAAAGGAAAGATGATTCAATTATAAACCTATGTTATTAGTTTATTTTTCCAGTAGATAGCGTCACTAAAATTAAAGAAAATCAGATAAAAAATCACACAAATTACTCAAGTGCAAAAAATTTTTGCAGTCTATTTCAATAAATAAGAATAAATTCAAATTTAACAATCAAATTCAATCTATTTCAATTTAATATAAATGTATTATATATTCATGTATTACGCTATATACATGTATAAATATGCTATGTATAAATATATTTACATCCAAATATAATCATTCAGACATTACGAAATGACATTACGAAATCAAATACATTCAGAAGTGAAAGAATGTTTTCACTTCTTCGTTACCGCACTCCTTGTGTTTTAATTCAATTATCCAAAAAAATTTCAACAATAAGAGCTAGAGAGCTAAGATTGGTGGCATTTTAAAGCAATTTTCAAGACCTTTTTCAATGATATATAACACAATTAGGGCTTAGAAAAATTTATTTTATTTGAATTTAAAATTTGAATTTATCAAAATGCGCCGCTTGAAAAAGTTTCAAAATTTTTTTAATAATACTTTATATAGTACTGAAATGATTGTATAAGTTTGAAAGTGGGATATGTATGAGTTCATGTTAAAATATTGCATTGAATACAGTATTCCTGATTTTGAAAACACGAAATTACTTAATACAATTAATTAAAGCCTAGAAAATTAGAAAAAAAAATTTAAGATGTGTAAGTAATCGTACTTGTTTTGTATAATTGAAAGTAATCATATTTGTTTTGTAAAAGATATAGAACCATTTTTATCAGACTGTATATACTTCAGCACATACAGTACTAGACTTTCATTCACTTTCTTGCTTTCAGTGAAAGATTTTCAAATTCTCTTATTTTCAATTAAATTCTGAAAATAAAACAAAAACAAGTAATATATAAAAAAAAATTTAAAGTCAATTCCTACGTAGGTCAACAAAGAAAAAATTTGAGTGTGAACTAATAGTAGGAATTGTAAAAAAGGATTGCCTGCCAGAACCTTGCCTACTGTGCGAGATTAGAAGGGGGGGAAAGAGAGAGAAAAAGTTTGTCAGGTTGAGGATTCGATCTCGCAACCTTCAGGACGGGAGAAGCTCGTGATACCACAGTGCTACCATTTACACAGTAACAAGAGGGAAATTACTATTCAAGAGCAAGAGACGCTATAGGTCTAAAACTAAAATTGATTAATTAAATTTAATTAATGAATTAATATTTGAAAAAAACTGTATTAACATCAAGTGTCATCCACTACAAGTTTAACAAAATGTATTTGAACTTGAGTAGATGAATAAAACGTACTTTTATTAACGATTGAAAATTTGAACAAGATATATATAGAGAGAGTGTGAACTAATAGTAGGAATTGAAAAATCTACAGCAAAGAAAGATCAAAAGACCAAAAACACTAATACAAAGTTGGTGAGTAGGTGATGATAAATTATGATAAAACACTGTATCCTGGAGAGATCCTATTAGTAGACATTGAAAATTTCACTATAAATGTAATGGTTTCAACAGGAAACTACAGATATGCATGACCCTCAACAAAGGACATTCATGCTTACAGCTTGATAGGTATAAAATATGAACTGCCCCAGCCTACACTTTGTAATAGCAGAGAAAGCCAATATAAATTTCTTGATAAATAATTTTACATGTGCCTATTTATGGATAAAATTTTTACTATAATTAAATAAACCATTATTAAAATAATGTATTATTCTTGCCTACTAATAATTGCATCAAAACTAGTTTGTTATATGAAAATAGTCAACTTTAATAGTGTTTGTCATTCCTTCATACTCAGCATCATTCCCTCATTTCTTCAATAATTTAGCATAAAAATTTAATCAAATTAAAATAAATTTTTTTATTTTAAAAATTTAATTAATTTAAAATTTGATTTTTTAAAAATTATATGTTAAAATAAATTTATATTATTGGAATTTAAAACTTTAAATTTTTTAATTTATGCAGCTTAATTTTTTTAATTAAAGCTTATTAAATACATTTATTTTCTAATTAACATTAAAATTTTAAAAATTAAAATTATTGTGGATATTTGAAGAAAGTAAATTTAAAATTCAGTAATATACTTATTTCAATTTATTCATTTATTTGTTTTGTTAAAATCTCTTTAAATCCTGTGTTATATATGTAATTCAGATTTTAAAACATACTAAATTGCGTAGAAGTAAAAAAAAAACTTATAATAAAAAGATTCCTATATATGTCAACAGATGGCGAAACTGATGCTTTCGTCAAACCGGCAATTAAGTATCGAAATCGCTTTTTAAAATTTAGAATTGCGTTCTCGGACATTGTCTGGGATATTTAGATAAGATTGTCTAAGAAAACCTAACCGCATCGAACGACGATAAGATTGTCTAAGAATACCTAACCGCATCGAACGACGATTGGAGATAGAACTGAGGCAACCCTTATACTTTTCGCCAAACTGGTAAGCGAGTGCCAAGCCGCCAAGTGAGTGCTCAAATCGCGAGTCTTTCAGAATATGCGCCCGGGACTAAAGACTTTTGCGTGTGGGCTCCCCTTTTATTACGGCCTCCTCTTTTTTTTATCTTTTCTTCTTGCTCTCTACTCAAACCGCCCTTTTGCATATTTATTTCATGTACATCTGTCTGTAAGTGCCTCTCCCTTTCTCTCCTTCTGTTATCTTTATAGCCGTCTTTACAATTGGCGCTTCTTAGCCTTCCCACATTTTACTCTCGTCTTCTCCGATTAGTTTATTATCTGCACTTCCTTCTTCCAATTTCTAACTCCACGAACACAATGCCGTTGTACTCTACGACAAAATTCTTGCTATCATAGTTATAAATTATTATCTAATGTGAACATTAAATAAAAAAAAGTCTACAAATCTGATCTGGATAATCCGGAGATCCGGATAAACGAGGTTTTAGTGTATTGTGTACGTGAATCTTTTACAGGGCAGTTATCTTATACTTCTTACTCTTTAAGAATAGTTAATGATGAATAAATTTTGTAATTTTGAAAATTAAATTGGGGTATCCTAAAACACTCAACAAATGGAATTAAAATATTTAACATATGAACACTTTTTGAGAAGTCATTGAGTAAAATTATTTAACGGTAAAATAGTATTTAAATTGGATTAAGCATTATTTCTTTTGAAACAATTAATGCAATGACTGCTTTTTTCTCTCAAGGGACCTACCTATCTGATCGTAGGTTTCTTTAAAAGAAAAAAAAAGACACGCTTATCTGTGAAATTTAATTATTTTTTTTATTTTTAAGGACAAATAGTAATTTTCCTCTTCAGTGTAACACTCTAACTATAAGAAAACTCATCATTAATTTGGGTTTAATTATTTAATCACTCTAAAATGGATTTTTATGAATGAAATTTCAATTGTAATTATTTTTATACTAATTATTGATTCCGTAAATTTCAATACTTCCCTAAAATTGTTTCATTATATTATAGTACATATGTTGAATAATACTCCATTAACAAATGTAGACTTTCGTTATGCACATTAAAAAATTCTTCACAAAAACAAGAGAATTTAGAAAAGTTTAAGCATTAACAAGTTGAATGCCACGTACAGATTATCGTTGAACTTTATGCTCGGGCGAGTATGAGAATTAAAAGATTATCGTGAAATGTGCCATGATGCCATTGACTCGTGCGTAATGATCGTGTTTAGCGCAATTTTCGGAACTAGTATGATATACCCCCCCCCCCACTGGCGATTTTGGCGATTTTTTTTGTCGCCAAGCAGAATGCGTGTCTTTGAAAGTCCTAAAAATACGCATTTTTTATACTGTACAACCACAAAAAACACATAAATAGAAAAAATAATAGCTGAAAAATAATAAGAAATTTGTTAAGTGGAGGAGGGGGGGGGGGACTGCCACCACCCAACCCCCCGCGACAAAAAGTCAGTATAGTGCAACTAATAATTCATTTAAATAAACATAAAATACATCTTGGTTAAATATATATTTCTTGATTAAACATAAATTAAAGCACAAATCTATACTTATATATAAAGAGAGAGCGATTTTGTACGTGGAGGGTAATCTTCAGAACCACTGTACCTATTTAAAAAATTCTTTCACTGTTTGAAAGGTACAGTATTCCAGATGGACATAGGCTATATATTATGTATATCTAATGAGTAGAAATAAAGTTAGGGACTTAATCCTAACAATCTCCATTGTTACTGCTACTGTCCTCTACCGCTTTTTGTGCCGAAGTCTTCAACGATCCTTAGCGTGGTGCTATCTATACTTATATATAAAGAGAGAGCGATTTTGTACGTGGAGAGTAATCTTCAGAACCACTGTACCTATTTGAAAAATTCTTTCACTGTTTGAAAGGTACATTATTACTGTCTTCTACCGCTTTTTGTTCCGAAGATTTCAACGATCCTTATCGTGGTACTATCGCGGTGGGCTTCTGTTATGACGCTAGCGGTTCGAACCTAGCAGTTCTTCGGCACGCCTTTTTCTTTTAAAAAATTTATTTTAATTATTAACTAACATAAAATTAATTTAAGGTATTATTTAGGTTATTATTAAGGTTAAAAAAGATTTACAATTTATTGGCTATCAACTGGAAATTTATTGGTATAATATTTTGTTCAACCCGGACAACCCGGACAAAGTCTAGTACAATAGAAAAAAAAATACATGTTGGCAATAGAATTTTAAAAAAACGTATCTATACCGAAATTTTGTACTCCTCCAAGTTAATCCCCGAAACGATTTCAATGAATTTATTAAAACAATCTACATTTGCCGCTAAACATGATTTCCGAAACATGTACATCGCTAGGTAGAATTTAAAATCTGCCTTACGATTGTAACCACGAACCATGCCGAATAGATTTCTCAGTGTTACATTGCTCCCCCCTACAATAACTTTCCTACAAACAAATGTAAAACCCTCAGAATAAGAACTTTTAACTTTAATCCTCATCTCTGACCCACATTTTTTGCAATTCGCGCCCCAACCTCCAACTGTTATTTAATATTTTGACGGAGCATTACACCAAAGTAAAAACCGGCAACACAACATCCAAAACAAAGGGCGCCAGATTTGGCGAGAAATCTCTTGGGGGGGGGGGGGAGATATCATACTTGTACCCAATTTTCATACCGCGTGAGCCACTTATGGTCCATGCAGCAGAGTATTGCGTTTTCGATCCACAAGATGCCGTACAGGTACTGATTACCAATTGTTTCTTTTGTTATATTGTTCATAGGTCTACAGTCATGCAATTCTTCAGTATAAAGTATAATTAACAATTAAAGCAGACAAAATTTCATCAGTCATCTGATTCATTAAATAAAGATTAAAAGTTTTAGATACATTGCCCTGCAACAACGAGTGGGGAATTAGGGCCTGTTCACATATAATCCTTCAGCGTCAGAGTTACTCGTATTGACATATTTTAAACCAATCACAGGCCTTAACAACTTCGTGGCTAATCGTTTGGAGGTTTGTAATTGGTTAAATATATTTCAATACGAGTAACGCTGTCGCTGACGAATTCTATCTGAACAGGCCCTAGCATTTGATATCCGACGAGGGAGAAGTTGTGCCATAAACATGACATGGTGTGACAATTGTGATAAGGAAATTAGAATTTAAATAAAATGTTTTTATGGGTTTGGGAGGGAGGTTACAATTTTTCGATGCTCGTTTCCTATGAAATGTAAATCTGACATTGCGTAAGTTGATATTTTATACTTATCTCAAAGACTTGTACAGGAAAGCCGATTTGGCCGCCCAGATCGTATAGTTTGCTTGTAGTTCGCGAACTTCCACAAAGTGGACTCCTGGGCGAATCTCGACTAAGGCATGGACGTCCCTGTGCTTCCACCCCTCTTAGGGTGTAGTGTTCATTCACTTATACACCTGCTCCCATAATAAAATAGCCAACAAAATCTTGATGAGGATATTAGAATGTTCTCAGGACAAAGTCCTTCCCGCGTTGGGGGAAAGTAAGTTCTTGACACGGCTTCCACTCCTTTTCAGTTAAAAATTCATGTACATTTTAAGACAGAAATTTCCAATTATCTATCTTATGCCCTTTTTATTCTGGAGGAAAGAGGAAAATTGAACCACTTTGGTATTTAGTACTTTTTGTAGCTACGTTTTGTAATGCACCTATAATGCTACTCAGCGCTGAATATTTCATGCGCAAGAACCAAACTTGCCATTTTTACTCGTTTCAACCTTGTTTGAGAGGCTATTAAAATTCTGCTAAATTAGGTAGTAAGTTTTTACACCTGGAAACTACTTGGACAACGATTCATAGTTAGTTTGGACTTGTTATTTGTTTTATTTCACATTTGTATTCAATACTCCTTCCTGCTAAATTTGAACTTGGGATTGTTAATACAGAGGAAGTACAAAATAATACGAGCACCTGTGAAAAAGTATGACGTATTTCACACCTGCAGTACAGCCGCGCCACCTGAAACAGAAGTCTGCCACCTAGTGAGCGTGAAGAGGAAGGTATCAGTCTCTCAACAGCAGTCACCTACGTTGCATGCTTCTATCGAACTGTCTGTGATAAGTTGAAATGTCAGACCTATCAGAGTTCCAAAGAGGAATGATAGTTGGAGCGCGTTTAAGTGGAGCATCGGTTACGGAAACAGCAAACCTTTTGGGGTTTGCAAGGAGTACGGTATCAGCCGTTATGACAGCGTACACGAAAGAGGGTAAGACGACGTCTTCAAAGCACAACAGTGGCCGAAAGTCCAAGCTTGCTGATAGGGATAGACGGGTCTTGAAGCGTATAGTAGCCCGAAAGCACAAGCAATCGTTATCCGAGATAACATCCGAAATGAACAGTCATCTCCAGGACCCCGTTTCAACAAAAACTGTCAAAAGGGAACTCCATGCTGCGAACATTTATGGCAGAGTGGCAATTCGTAAACCCTTGGTGACAGCAACTAATGCTTTCAAGCGACGCCAATGGTGCAGAGATCACAAAGGCTGGTCCCCACAGTAGTGGCAACAGGTAATATGGTAAGATGAATCGTCATTCACCCTATTTCAGACGACCGGACGCGTTTATGTCTGGAGAACGCCCAAAGAAGCGTTTCATCCTGAATTCCTCTTGCCGACTGTGAATCATGGGGGTGGCTCCATTATGGTATGGGGAGCGATATCTTGGCGCGGTCTTGGGCCACTTGTTATTCTGCATGGGAGTATCAAATCCAATCACTATATAAGCGTTCTAGGGGATCATGTCCATCCTTTTGTCCAGACTTTATCCCCTGGAGAGCGACCGCTTTTTCAAGACGACAATGCCCCTATTCACACTGCTAGGTGTGTTCAAGAATGGTTCGAAGAGCATGACGATGCAGTTGAACATCTCGCCTGGCCCCCACAGTCTCCGGACTTGAATATTATTGAACATATATGGCAATATTTGGAGTCCAAACTTCGTTCCCGATTTCCACCTCCATCCGGACTTTCGGAATTAGAGACTGCTCTGCAGGAGGAATGGCTTAATATTCCTTTAAATATTGTCCATGACCTTTATGCATCTATCCCACGTCGCATTAAATCTGTACTTCAGTCAAAGGGTGGTCCAACCCCCTATTAATAAAGATTTTCCATTATTTCACAGGTGTTCGTATTATTTTGTCCACCATCTGTACTTTATAGCGTTTAATACTTTTTAGCGTGACTGAGAAATTGCAGAGTTATTTTTAATGTTTAGAATTAAAATCACGTATTTGCCCAATATGTTTTTTTTATTTCTCTACAACACTGATGTCCAAATGAAGAATTTCCAATATATCTGCTACCTAAGGGAATGATGCATAAACTTTTAACTAAACAGAGTTGCCTCTTTTATGCTATGCACTCCTTCTATTAGTACTATTTAATTTTGTAACTGAAATCTTTAAAATAATTTTCTTATAATAATCATGAAAAAATCTGTTTCAGGGGATAATTTGGAGAGCAAACCTACCCTGTTCCTATAGTTTTAAAGGTGCACGAAAAGATTACCATGATATTAAAGTTGCTATTCTTAAAAGTATATGAGAAACTGAAGACTCATGGGATTAGTATAATACTAATCCCATGATATGACTTTTTTAGTAAGTTCTTGAAAATTTCATAACACTACCAAAATATATAATTTTTTTCTTAAACTAAGCCATTTATGCATGCTTGTAATGTAAAAATTTTAAATCATTTTTATACCTGTTGTCTTTTTTTGCTCTTTATGCAAAATACTTGTGCATTTAGATTCTTAATCTCTTTCCTCGACAGTTGAATTGGTATTCCCCCCCCCCTTACTCCCCCAAAAATTCAAACTAATTTCATTATTAGAAAATTCATAAGAGGTTTAAAATAAAGATTTTGTTAAAATGTGACATAAATGCTCATTTAATCGTTAGTGGTTAATTTTCACTGTAGGCTAAATTACTTCATACAGTAGTAGCTGCAAATTTTTGTTTAGCCATTAATAACACTTGAGAAAATTTTTTATTGTATTAATAAAACGCGACAGTATTCTCTTGTACGCAAGAATTTTACGTGGATGTTGTGCATCACATGAAATTTTCAATTCAAGATAGTGATGACCTAAATATATTTTCAGAAATTCAAAGATATTAACCAACGTAATTCCTGTGTAAATAATAACCATTAAAAATTCCTCTTTTATGAACATTCCGATATGATTCCAGTATTTTGAATGGTTGGGGACTGAATTTCCTACCATGTAAAAGTTTAAAAATATATAGCGAAATATTTAGATAAAATACTTTTCAATTTTGCATTTCTAAGAATGTACTTCGATGACATCTTACTTGTAATCAATAACTCCTCTTCAGTTCCAAAGAAAACCTTTTAAATTATGAAACTCGTCTTAAAATGTTTGTAAGAATGATTTCAATTATCTTTTTTAACAGTGCTGAAATTGGTAATTTTTGCATATAAACTGCTGAGAGTTATTTCAATACTAGCAATGTGTGTATGACTAAAATTATAGTTTTTCAATGGGTTAAACTTATATTGCTTAGTATTATAAAAATTTATATATTTTATGTATTGTTACTAATTTATATAATTTAAAATATAAAAAGAATACTTTCATTCAAAAGCAAATGATTTTTGTTCAAAATCGGCTAACCCACGTCATGTTTATGCAGTAACCGATTAATTTTACACTTTTTTTTCATTCTGAAAGTTTACTTGAAATATTTAAAATAAGATATGTGTTAGGATGCTATAAAAATAACTAGTTATCATTTTATGCTTTGTGCAAATTATTAATATTAACCTTCTTGCGTTGTTGCAATGTAGCATATACCTAAGATGTTTGGGTCAAAAATGACCCAAGATGTAATCTTCAATGTTATTGTATTATAATCACATTTTATTTATATTAGTAATTTAATTATTTATATAGTTATCATTTTATCAACACTTCTATGTATTTGTATATAATTTGACATTGTTTTACAGGTAAGTTTTCATAACCATAAGGACGCTTGAATTTAATGAACCACACTGTATTTACAAAATAAAAATGCTGTAATTCAGCCATTCACCCCTGAAAAGCACTGTAAACTTTAAAATACAATACAATGTAAGACGGATTTGTCCTGTATTTATTACACATATATTTTTACATTCGTTTGATAAAACAAGAAAATTCGCACTTGAGTATATTATTTGTTTATTTCGAAAGTAAAATTCCATATTAACGAAATATTTATGAAACGTTTAGCTTACATCCAACAGTGCAGTTTTGGACGTTTGAACAATCAATGAAGGAAAGTCATAGAAAATTTTTTAAATTCGTTAGCTTGTAAGTTGTTCCCTTTATATACAATTGTTACACACTTGAATGAAATGTTTCTTACATGTGAACTGTCTACATGTAGAAACTGCTTGAAACAATTCACAGAACTTTTGTTGTCAGTCTGTGTGCATAAGCGACATCTTCCCCTTTTGCGAGTAGTTGCTATATTTCCCGATTCTTCAGATTGGGGTTCAGGTTGTCCTGAGTTTCGAATATTTATCGCCAATTCTCGGGCAGCCTTAGCTTTTGGCAGATGTTTTCTTCCTACAATGTCGTGGGTAACCGAAGTCATGCCAAGCTTCTCAATGAAGATTCTCCTTTTGTGAAATGAGTTCATCTTCCATTCTAGGTTGATTTTGATGAATAATACGAATGCATTATACACGGAAATGTCTAGGATGTTGGAGAAAACTACGATGGGTCATCTGTTGGTCTTTCTTCGACAGGAACAGAGGCTAGATTATCTAAAGGGTCTACTACTCCTTTGGTGTTGTTATAATCAAGAATGATTTGAGGTTTCTTTGTGTCTGTATGTGCTATCTTTATGTAATGGTGAAGAGTACTCTGAAGGACTACGCACTTTCCCCTTTTCGTGATATACGATACAAGTGATATACGAGTTGTATCTTTCGTGAATGCAAATGTCGATGTGTACTTTGTGGCCCCTTTTGTAAGCAACTGCGTAGGAATTGTTGGCTCATTCTTTGTGATTGTTCCAATCACTGTCAGTGTTTTCAGAAGAAGCTTTACAAGGTCATACGACGTGAAAAAGATATCAAATGTTACATTGCATGTCCTTTTAAGCCTTGAACTAGAACGATGACAACAGTGAGACCTTGGTTTCGTTCATGTGCAGAACCAGGCTGATTTCAAAGGTAAGGCTATATGTTCCAGACATAATTGGTAGCGTTTTACAAAGTACCGAAAATTTTAAGCCGTACTTGGCTGGTTTGCTGGGCATGTACAGGAGGAAGAGGCACTTTCCTCGGAAGCTACCAGTTGTTCATCCACAGTAACGTGCATTTCTGGGTTATACAACATACGCAAAATTTCCACCCACTTGTCCCAAAGCTCTCTATGGCTGCAAATTTGTCAGTTACCCATCTACTTGGTTGGGTCTGCCTGTAATCAAATCGAAGAATCTTTGATATCATTTTGAATTTCTTTAAGGACATATTTGCCTTGAAGATATTTCGTTCCGTTGTGCCATCCCACAGACTCTCTGTAGACTCATTACGAGATTTATATAGCCCAGACAGCAGCAACAAGCCAATAAATGATTCCAAGTCAACGTTATTCAAATTCTTCCAGCTGTCTTAGAACACCTTTTTTCCTTCGACATTACTATTTTTTAGTATGATATTCACAATTGCTGGAGGGTTAAAACACAAATGCAGAGTATTCGTCTTCAATTCTAGATGTGGCGTATCTCTTGGGACCTGGAGTCATGTTCACAACATGTTCTGCCTCACCCCTACCACATGAAGCTTTTGTTTCTGATTTCTATTCGATTTTACCATCTTCGCTAAGTAGAGTCGACGTCTGACTCGTCGACTGGTCAGATTCGTCATCTGCTTCGTCAGCGGATGATAGTTCGCTTTCAGAAGCGTGATCATCGATTTCGGAAACAACTTCTTCGTCCGATACTGCAAGCAACAATTGCTCGATTTCTTCTTTAGTAAGTCCACGATTAGCTATATCGTAGGCTTTCTAACAAACACGTAAAAAAATCAACTGTCAAAAGAACAACGCCCCTTTACACACTCTACGAGAGAGGAAAGGAAAGCGCTGGAAGCAAATACCGGTTACAGAAACTAGGAACTGCTAAGGGCAGGGCAGTACTTTAGTGCCATCTGTCATACCAAAAGGAAACAAAAAGAAAAAAACGGAAAAGAACGAAAGCATTAATGCATTGTCACAGAAATAATTGAATAATATATTGAAAATTGCAGTGCTCATGCTGCTATGCTCTGAAAATTCCGAATGACCTTTGTGTTGCAATTTTTATTGTTACAAAACTACTATTTGAAAAAAAAATCACATAGCTGAATATTTACTGTGACTATAAAAACAAGGTCACAATATATTCAGAAATATTCTCCAAAATGTAATAAATCTATACGAAATAAATTTGTTATGGGCCAAAAAAGACCCGAACACCCTAAGGAAATATATTTAAACTGAAAGAGAATTGCTGTACATAATTTCACAATCAATGTTTTAATGTAACTAGTTCTAAATGATTTTAAAACATGATCAATTGCTGTACATTAAGCTTATAGTATTAATTTGTGCATCAATTTGTCATGCGCAACTATGCAGGATAAATTTTACTTATTGCAAAAAATTTATCTTGCTAAAAAATGTGAATATGCCAGAAAAACTACTTTGCAAGAAACATTTCGTCTGTAAAACTGCTTTTTATAAGGAATACTGCTTAAAATATGAGTAACACAAAAGTGTATGCTGGGAAGTCTTTCTCTGATATTAATATTTATGGCTCATTTATATTAGTATTGCAAAAAGACTTTGTATCACAAATACTAAAACTCATAACTCTAATTTTATTGGAGTACGAAGTTATATTACCGCATGTTTAAATTAATTTTCCAGAGACTTGTAATGCAAAATTGTTTTGTGAATTTGAATTTAAATTAGCCACTGACACCTCATGTAATAGTTTAAAGGAAATAATTTATCAGTACTTTTTAAAATACACTAACTTTTATATAATTTGCCAGATTTTAAAGTAATGTTGTTACTCTTCATAAAAGAAAATTGCAATACCTTAGTATTATTCCAAATTTAATACATTGTTGATCGATATCTAGTAAACTCGTGTTTACGCGAATGTTGAGGTCAATTTAAGATAAAGGAATATCGTATTGGAGAAATTTTTGATCAACTGAACATTGCTTTACTTGAAAACTTCCTTTACTATGACCTGAAGGAGTTTCAGCCAAATCTTCACGTTTTATCATTTAAACTCTGAATCTCAGACCCTCCATTTAATGAAAATAGATTTCAGAAAATAAAAAGCGTTCTTTATTCCAAAATTTCACTCTTTGCCAGTGACTTATGTATATATTTAAATAAAATTGCCGCTCAACAACGTGTTAAAAAATCAGTAATGAATAATATTATTGACTTTTGATTTCTTTAAATCTGTTCATATTACCGTAGTTTATGTGAAACTTCTCTTCCTAAGAACTGTAAAACAATATTTGTTAAACACTTCTCTTATTTTATTGCGAATCTGCCGGAAAATTTTCATAAAATGAAACAATTTTATGTATCAGTGTGCTCTTAAATTCTTTAGTTTTCTTTTTGACTATTTTTAAGTAATATTACTTTATATTGGAAAAAGTATTAATCCAAAAAAGGAAACACCTTGAATAATATATTAGTTCCATTACTTATCCTAAAAGCTGTTCATATTACCACAGCTGCTGAGCAGCTTGACTTCTATTTACATGTAAGGCAGATATTTATGTCCCAGTCATTTATCATATTTTTTTGTGAATCTGCCAAAGAACCCCCCGCAGAAGGATACTAAATTGATTACATATCAGTATGCCTGAAATACACAGTTATTAAATATTACGCCAGTTTTTAAGCGATTTTCTTTTCTCTTTGTATTGGAAGGGAATTGCAATATAAAGGTGTTACTCCAAATTTAAGATATGATCATTATTTAATTTAGTGCCTGATTTTACGTTAAAGCCCTTCATGTTATTCTTGTAGCTCAGCAATTTCTGTTTCTTAGACATTTAAGGCAGATATTTGTTTGATTTTTCTCATTTTTTTGTAAGTCTGCCACATAATTTCCGTAGAATGATACTAAATGGACTATCTATCAGTATTTAAATATGTTATTATATATTATGGCTGTTTTTAAGTAGTTATCTATTTTATGTTGGGAGGATATTGCAATGCTTAAGTATTATTCTAAATTCAAGAATAAAGAACTAGTCAATTTAATGACTTATTTTTCTTTAGAGATCATCGTATTATCCTAGTAGCTTAGCAATTTCTCTTCATAAATTCAATTTCTAAGGCAGATATTTATGTCTTAGACTTGACTCATTTGTGAATCTGTCAAAGAATCTCCCTAAAATGATACTAAAGTAGCTTTAAAAAACCTTTAAATACATTAATTATTAAATATAACTATTTTTAGGAAATGTTCTTTCTCTTTGTGTTTTAAGGAAATTGCAATTTATAAGTAATATTCCAAATTTAAGAAATAAACCCTACTAATTTTTGCCCTATATTTCCTTAAAGACGAATACCTGAGTAATTATTCTTCAAACATGTAAGGCAGGTATATGGCCCATATTTTTCTGATTATATGTGAATTTGACAAAGGATATTTCTAGACCAGGCCTCCACAACATATTGCCTGTGAGGCATATCCAACAATCACTGTGCCCCGCGAAGCATTTTGTAAAGACTCATTATATTATAAATCTAAAAAATACGGAATATCATTTTTAGATTTATAATATTACAAAAGGAATATATAAGCAATGAATATTGATATTTAATTTTTAAAACTAGTACTTTAACTTTTGTTATATAAAATATTTTTCGCCTTTCCCATGTATCCTATTTTCTTGCGGCCCGCAGCTGCTTTCCAGAAAGTAATATGACTCTCATCACATTTCGAGTTTTGCAGGCTTGATCTTGACACATAAATTCATTAGGTATTAATATATTAAAAATACATTAGTAAATAAATATTTATTGTTTTAAGGGGGTCCGGGACACATTTAAAATTTTTTTTATTTCTTGAGTTAAAAATTTTAAATTTTTTTGTGATGGTTAACCATATAATTTGTAAACAAAATCACATCCTAAAACTTCTCAAAAAGTTTATAAAAAATTTTAAAATTAAAAATTTTTAATAAAAGTGGGGTAATTTAAAATCGTTATAACTCGAAATATTATTTGTCGAATTTCAAAATTTTTTCATTTAATTAAACTGAAATATATAAGTTTTAATTTTGATTAAACCATTTTTTAAAATAATAATTAAAAAAAAATTTAAAATATTTAGATGAAAAATTACAAAAAAATTATGTAACTTATTTTTAAAAAATTCACATTTTCAAAAGTAAATATTTTTTTCAAATTTGCTGAATCAAAATTAAAGTAAAATAGTTGAAAAAGACATGTTACAAGTTTCAAACATTTATCTTTAACGGTTCTTGACCTATAACAATTTAAAGATGAGAAATGGGGAAAAAACCCATCATGCAGAAAAACGCACTTACAGCTTTAAACAACGATTGGCTACTATTAGAATGTTGCCAAAAAAAAAATAATTTCTCCTGTTCTAATTAAGATAGAAACATTATTTAAACGTCATTTTAAGCGTAAAAGAACACAGAAATTTTTAATGCAATAAATTTCTTTTCGAAAATTCGAACAATTTTGTGTCCTGGACGTAGGTCCCTTAAAGTAGTGCTCTTTTTCTTGTTGTTGAAAGGAAATTGCAATGCATAAGTATTATGTTGAATTTAAGAAAAGAACAGTAATTATTTCAGTACTCACTTTTCCTTAAAGATCTACATATCATCCTAGAAGCTGAGCGATTTCCTTTTCACAGTCATGTTTGTTACATACGTCACAGATTTTTTTTGTAAATCTGCCAAAAATCTCACTTAAATGATATTAACAATATTTTTTATTAGTATGCAAAATAGCAAATACATTAATAATAAATGCAAAATAACATTATGCAAAATAGTGGCGCTGCAGTCGGAATACGTCATTTGCGAGGAGCATAAAATTTCATGTCTCAGAGCAAGGCGGAAATTGTCGCTGCGAGACTGAGATTAGACATCTGGCGTAGCCAAATTGTAACAATGATCTCCAGGCATCATTTGACCGAAGAACTGAGATGGCGAGCTATTGGGAGACTAGAGGCAGGACAAAGTCAGACAGAAGTGGCCAGATGGCTAAATGGGAGTCCGTCTGCGGTTCATAGACTTTGGCAACAATTTCTAACCGCGGATTCGGCCTCCAGGAGTTTCAGCCAAGGACAGCCATACGCTACGACGAGTGCCGATGACCGATATTTGTCATTATGCGCACGAAGGAATAGAACCGCAACTCCATCTGCAAGCACCGTCTGCAGATCCTCCCTCGCTGCAAGCTCTGGAAGGTTGGTATTAACGTCAACCGTACGTAGAAGGCTTGACGAAGGTGGTCTTTTTGCGAGGCGACCAGCCATTTGCGTCCCGCTCAAGTCACGCCATAGGCGGGAACGTTTTCAGAGGGCACGTCAACATGTCAACTGGACGCGTGATCAATGGAGGGCTGTTCTCTTTACCCATTAGTCCAGGTTTAGCCTCCAAAGCGATAGTAGGTGTATTTTGATTTGGAGAGAACCTGGAACTCGTTTACATCCATCACACATCCGTGTAAGAAATGCATACGGATCAGGCAGTGTCTGTGTTTGGGGTGGTATCTCTTTGGTTGGAAGCACAGACCTCCATGTCTTTCCCCGTGGAAATGTGAATGCTCACACCTATAGAGATGGCATCCTTGTTGCTTATGTGCGCCCTTATGCCGGGGCAATAGGTGATGCTTTCGTGCTACAGGACGATAACACAAGACCGCACAGGGCTCGCATCGTGGATGCTTATCTTGAGCAGGAAACAATTCAGCGCATGGAGTGGCCAGCTCGATCACCGGACCTGAATCCTATCGAGCATGTTTGGGGCGCTTTAGGACGACGTATAGCTGCTCTCAATCCTCCTCCTAAGACCCTAGCAACGCTTTCAACTGCTTTGTAAGAGCAATGGCTCTCACTTCCTACCGCACTCATAGACCGCATAATTGTCAGCCTCACACATCGCTGTTTGTGCTGTATTGCTACTCGGGGGGATCATACGCCATATTAAAGGTACTTTTCCTATACCAAACTGACACATCCGATTTGTTCAATGTATACTTATGCTAGTTTCTATAACACCATAATTGTCTGGCGATTTCTTTTTATGCAATTTTATACCTACCTATGTGTTGTATAATGTGTATAAGTTTAATAAAATTCTACGCGTAACTTTTTGAGTAATCGCTATTTTTGTGACTTTTCCTTAATTTTTGATAACCAGTGTACATATATATATATATATATATATATATATATATATAAATGCGTAGTCTTATCCTATTTTTCTGTTCCCATGGGCTATTGTTAATCTGTATTTAAAAATATTACAATTCAGGACATTAGTTATAAATTTAAGAAAATGCCATTACTCTTTGTGTGTTTAGTTTCATAAAACTATTGTTTTTTTAATTGCTTCACAAATATATAATGCTAATGTTTACGAATGGCATGGCAATTTTTATTCTCTTATCGTTTATTGCTAATTTTGCCAAGACGGATCTTCCGAAATGTAATTTCTATAATTGCATAATTTAGTTTGCACTTTTTTTTCACTTTTTTAATCTGAATAATTGTTTCTTGAACATATATGTGATATTTAAATAAATGATTTTAGAAATCCCATTGGCGTGTTTCACGAAAGAGGAATAAGCTCTCTATGCTCAGAATTTTCCTTAGCGTAACAGTTTTTAAGTTTGAATAATTGTTCGTTTTTTAATCCACTATCTTGATTTGACGAATTTTTTGTAATTATCTGCGTCCATATTGAATTTAAAGGTTAATGGTAAGGTGTAAAACTCTCTACATCAGTGAATATTGGATAAAAAGGTTTTTATAGCTGCTACATATTGTACCAAAACCGAGCGACAGGGAAGGTATTTTAAAAAGTGAATTTCAAATACAGAAATAAATATGCCAGTTACCGCAAATTGAAAAATAGAAATTTATAAAAGATTAAATCTTCAGTACACTTTTAACAACTTGCAGAAGAGTCGACAAGATAATAACGTTGAATCTTCGCTGGAAGCTGAACAATTCCAGCACCTAAGAACTTTTCTTAACAAGAAGGAAATTCAGATATAAAAATTAATCACAATATAACAGTTATTAATAAGTAGCATACGACCTCAACTTCCTTTTTTCTAAGGATCTCGTCTTATACGTTTTACAAAAGCCGAGAGAAATCTTTTTACAAAAAGAACATCACCTGTTGAAAAACCTCAACCGATCGCATCCAAACCAACTTTTTAACTGACTTTTTATTATAGACTCTTATTCACCTAGGAAACAAAACCCCTGTTGCCACACCACTCAACCAAACGATTTTCCGACAATAGACCCAAGAGCAGGATTTATTACTTACTCCATGGTAGACGCGTGAACGTACTAAACCATTGTTTTATTTAACGTGAACTCCAAAACATCGCATGCTGGCAATAACACGCCAAGTTGGCCCCAAACTCGTAACAATATTGACATGCAAGAATTTAAAGCTACTCCTGCGAGATACCGTTTGACCCCAATGACAACTTTACACTAATACTCTAGCAACTAAATGAATTTCTGTGTCAGACTGCATATATTAATCTTTTTTTAAAAGTACACTGCTCAAAAAAATTAGGGGAGCAAGCAAAGAAGTTAAGAAAACCGTGCGAGACAGCCACGTATTGGCTTAAAATGGATAGTTCACGCGTATCAATGCGCAATACAGAAAAAAAGACGCAAAAAAAATTTGTAATTAAGCTTTAATACTTTGAAAATATGGAAAAAACACGAAAAGATGATTTAGGGCAACAATTTGGTTACATGTAAACGATAAAAAAAATATTGTTTAGAAATGATGCAAGATTTTTAATATGGCGTGTGGTCTCCTCGAACAGCTAAGACTGCTGCACACCTCTTTTCCATGGATGCGATGATGTTATCGATAAGACTTTGGGGAATACTGTTCCACTCCTCAAGAAAAGCAATCTCCAAGTATTGGAGAGTAAAATAAGGCCTTGGTCTCGCAGCAATGCGTCGTCCGAGCATGTCCCAAACATGCTCGATTGGATTCAGGTCAGGAGAGCACGCTGGCCGTTCCATACGCTGTATTGTTTCAGCTTCAAGCATGTTCTCCACAAGACGAGCTGCATGCGGTCTGGCATTATTATGCTGGAAAACAAAGGAATATCCAATGGCTGCAGCGTAAGGTATGACATGAGGTATCAGTATCTCGTCTGCATACCTTCGGGCCGTCAAAGTACCATTCCGAATGATATGCAGGTCCGTACGTCCACCTATGCTGATTCCACCCCATACCATAAAACCAGCTCGTCTGTATTGTGACCTTTCACGAACGAATGTGGGGTTATTTCGAGTGCCCCTTTCCCTCCATACCAAAACACGTTGGGTGTCACATTCCTGACTGAATCGGGACTCGTCTGTAAACAGCACTTGGCTCCAATCATGTTGCTCCCAATCTCGATGTTCAGCAGCCCATCTTCTTCGGGCCGCACGGTGGCGTGAGGTCAACGGAATGCAGACCATTGGCCTACGTGCATAGAGACCTCCCTGATGAAGCCTATTACGTACTGTTTGGCTGGACACCCTTCGTCCTGTTGCCAAGAGCAACTGTCTTTGCAGATGAGTAGCATTGTCTATTCTGTTTCGACGAGCTGTTAACAGTATCTACCGGTCATCAGTTGCTGTAGTGGCGAGTGGCCGACCTTGCCCTGGTCGACGTCTAACATTCCCTGTTTCTTGGAATCGATTCCACAGCCTTGCAACGACACTTCTGGTGACTCCAACAGCGTCCGCGACACTACGTTGTGTTTGCCCGGATTCAAGTCTGCCTATAATACGCCATGCCGTGGATTCCGGTAAATCACGTTGTTGAGACATTTTCAAGTCACATTTTCTCAAAAAGAATAACTGAGCAATCGAATTTCACAGTTAAGGCAGAGAAACAGACGTTTCTGCAACATCCCGATTTCCACCCTTATGTTCTTTTTCTGGTTTTTGACGTCATGAACTTTGATTTGCATATGAAGTTTTCTTCTTCTGTTTCCTGCTAGGCTTTAAATTATGGATGATTTATTTTATGTTACTTATCGGTGTAAGTATTTGCGTAATTTCGTTAAAACCATATGCTCCCCTAATTGTTTTGAGCAGTGTATTTTATAGATAAATGTTCCTAATAAAAGAATTTGTTTCAACTTTAAATTTTTCATTTTATAACAAAGAATTTGTTACGTATTTATAGGATAGCCTTGAACAAAATTGCAATTCTTCAAATGCAGGAATTCTTTTAATAATGAGTAAAAAGGTCGCATTCAAGGTTATAAAAGTAAATCAGTGTTTAAATCTAAGTATGTACACTGGTGTAAGAAATTAAGAGAATTTGCAGACTTGGTCGATTATCTCTAGAACTACTGTACCCATTTTAATGAAATTTGATATGTACATACATTGATACAATACAAAACAAATAACCATTCAATAATTGTAATACACACGCTTGATCGTGCATAACACTCGTTGGAGTCGGAAGGTATGAAACAGCGGTTGCAGAATAAACAAAAAATGGGTTAATAGATGGGTTAATAGGGGCGTTGTCCCCTCTTACAGATATAGGTATAGAAACTCGGAATTTTCAAATGGCAACGCCAACTTTTTCCCGTCGCAAAATGCTCAGCGCATGCGAAAACCCTAAAAAGCGTTGGAACGGTACGTGTATTACAAAAGGTACTGTAAGTGTATGCGTATATTGACTGGATATTTAGAAAGTAGTTACTCAGGCTCTCCACAAGTTCCTTACTATTGTAAATTATCCAGAATGAACTATTTTTGTATTTATATTTTAATATACTTAGAATCTTTTTAGGTACTTATCTAACCTTAGATTGAAATTGTTGCCAATACTCTTTACATTACTGCATATAAAACGAAATTTTGTAGGATTCGTATGTAATTTTGGTGTGCAAAACAAATAAGGAAGATTTCTCTCAGAAACAGGAATATAATTTTTTCTTACGAAGGCACTAAATTTTTTAAATTATACATTAATATCTTGACCTTATAATCTATATGTATTACTATTGCATAATTCCGCTTTATTTGTTTTTATAAAAAATGCTTTTCAAATTACTGCAAAATTTGATCCTGCTTTATCTATTGGACAAACAACAATTTTTTTCTTAATATCTTAATCTCTTGACCAGCTGCCCTATTCCTGTTTGCCTAAGTGATTTGATTTTTAGTTTAAATAGCTCTATTTTTACATTATTTGCATTTAGATCCATGCAAAATAAACATACCTAACACAAAAATACACAAATTACTGCTTTCTTAACGCAGTATATTTAACGCAGATATTTATTTATACATGTCGTTATATGATAAAAAAGTAACATTCCCGTTTACTCAAACATTGGGAAAAGAGTTTTCATCAACATAGTTTTGTGCCAGATACTGAGATTTTGTAGGACATGTAATTCTTAAGAAGCATGGTAAACAGTTTTTTTGCTTTCAAGGCGAAGTAATACTATGATAATAAAATACCACTGGATTTCTTGGAGTGCTACATTAAGTCGGCCGCTTCAATTTTGAATAATTCTAGCCGTATGTTAAGAATATGAATGGCCTGGGCTAAAGCCATTGGACGCCCAGGCTAAAACCACGGAACGACGGCACGTGAACTGGCTGATGCATTTAACTCTCCAACGGGCGCTCCAATTTTTGGGCACACCAGCAGGCGCGCGTGGCACAAAGTGCAACATATCTTTCAACCTTGATTATTCCTGTTGTAATAAACTTTTTTTTTCAAATTGAAAATAAAAATTCTGCGTTTAATGACAAGATATAAAATGTTGATAATACTGAGATATATTTAAAACTAAAGGCCAAAGAATGCAGATACAATCGTCTTATTTCAAAATTGTCCGGTTTATTGGATCTAAGGACAACTTGCGAATTGATTCCTATTACGTCCATAAACCTAAAAAGCAACGAGATTGTCGATCTTCGTGATATGCGGGATACCGTGTAATAGTTGCACATGTGATCGAGTACATCAACTCCTGCTTTTTCCGTATTGTAATCAAGTATAATCGCTGGTTTAAAACGGTTAAAATACGACTAACAATGAATGGAAAAGAATACAAGGGTCAGAAAATCAGACCTGCATTAGAAATGGTGTAGCTATAAATAGAAACTGCTTAGAACATTCAAACCTTACATGTAAAAACAAAGTATTCAAAATTACGAAAATGTTGCACTTTGTACACGGGTGCGTCCTCTGATGGGTTAAAGGGAAGACGGACGGGTGTGTTCATCATTGGATGTTTTTGCGTCGTCTGGTTTCCGTGGTAGCTCCGAAGCCTGGTTGTGGTGAATTCTATTTTTTTTCTGGTATGCTTTTTTCGTTTATTTACAGGTTTACAAGTGGTCCCGTGGGGTGGTGCTCATATTTATTTTACAGCGTTTTAATATATGCCTACGACCCTTCGTGTCATAAACTTTCATTTTTTTTTGTTTTTTTCAGTGGGGTTTTTCAGTTAATTTTAGTTATAAACGTTTTTTAGATATGACACCATGGCGAAACCAATTGTGTTGATTAGTTTTCTTCGCTTTACCCCCGGCTGAAGAGCGACGATGGGTGATCCCTTTTTTTTCTGTTTCATTCTCTAATACACTGATTTTTGGGTGTTGATTCACCTACGATTTTATCTTTTGGGTGTTAATTCATCTATGGGTTCATTTCTTGAGTGTTAATTCACTTAAAGTTGTTTTGAGTTTTGATTCACTTACTGTATTAAACTCGCCTTATAATTAGTTGCTAGGCTGCAGTACACATATGGTTATAGATCTCGCAAATTTTGAGAAATGGTGTATATATATATATATATATATATATATATATATATATATATATATATATCCAATATGGGTGCAAATTCACGTGCTGAACCCATATCTGTAAATTTTCTCATTGATTTCCCGGAATAGCCTTAATTTTATAGTTTTTCATGGTGAATATGCTGATTAATGCTTCTAACAGAGGGTATGTATTTTTAAATAAGTCCTTCTCGTAAAGTTCACTTAGCTTTAAGGATTGTAAGTTCATGTAAAAGCGGTATGTTCCTTCAAAGTTGACTTTTGTGGCTTAGGTTTGCCTCATGCCATGTTACTTTTATAATTATTCTTATAATAAATTCATTTTTAATTTTATTTTTCTGTCCTTATTTATAGAAATGTTCCATAAAATGTAACAATATCAAAAATGTTAAATTTTGTTTGAAAAAAACTTTTTTTACCCATTTGATAAATACAGCCCAACTTTTTACATTGAACAGCCTTTTCACAGTAATATATCATGAACTTTTATCTTTAGGAAACATTAACTTTTTACTGTATATTTAGTTAATTTTTTGTGCATTAAGAATAACTTCATCTGATGTAAAATTGTTTCCCCTTAAGCTTTTGGGAATGATGGAATACAACTATCTGCAATAAGTATCTTTTTCATTTACTATTATTTATACGCGTTATATCTTTGGATTGCTAAGGCTTCTTCAAGAATGTCACGTAAAACTTCCTAGATTAGGACGAGATCATTTGGCATCTCTTCATATCGGGTCAAATATGAATGCAGCAATCATATTTCCACTAACTGGAAGAAAAAGTTAGCAGACAGAGTAAATTTTTTCCTCACTTTTCCAAGTTTTCCACACATTTTTGAATAAATTTAAGTTAAAATGAGAAGCATGTGATTTTTTCTGTTTCTACTTGCATACGGTTTGATTTATTCTAACGGGTTGAATTTTTTTAAGGAAATGTGGTTTTTCATGTGTCATAGTTTATCTCGAGGATTTATATAGCAAAGGAACATCATCTTAAATAGGTATTGTTAAAGCTACTAAAGAAGAGTAACATCCTTTCATCTTAGCTTTATTGTTAACTAGCTGAATACCCATGCTTCGCTACGGAGTACATTCAAATTAAATACAACGGGCAATGTATGCAATTAATGCCAAAAAAGAACAAAAAAATATATTTATTATAAATACAACGGTCAATATATGCAATTAATGACAAAAAAATATATTTATAAAAAATTCGTATAGGCAAAATAATGTAGAAGAAAATATTCAAATTAAATCTAATAGAACATACTAAAGAATATAGCACAGTTAATATAGTACAGTTTCAGGAACATTTCTTTTACTATATTTTAATATTTCTTTGGATAATGTCCAATCGTCTGCCACATTAGAAAGAAAAAAAAATATTTTTTATGTCAATTTATTTCGTTGTTATGCACGTGATGCAAAATTAATTTAAAGTACCACAAAAAGAAAAGAAACCACGTGATCAGCATTTAATAAATTAAATTCTAAAAATTAATCTTTAAAATTCCCCAAAATTCAGAAAATGGAGGTACAGATTCGAAAAAGATATCATTTTAAAGGAAATTTTATTATCTTACTCGTGATATAAATTTTATAACCCTCAGATTATTATTTTAAATGCAAATTTTAAAAAAGTTACAAAAAAAGCTTAATTTAATCTTAAAAAATGTAAGAAGAATTTTTCAAAAATCTTTCTTAGTGCACCCCTACACTATCAAAAAAATCGGCATGCAAAATTTCTGTCTTTTTTTCTGTTCCCCCAGTGGTTTGGTCTGTGCGTTATCTGTTAGTCAGTCAGTCATATAGTCACTGAATCGTGTCCGGGGCCACCCGCATGCCGATTTTGGTACGATTCGGCCCGATAGTCTCGCTGTCAGCGAGGACAGCCGCTGAAGCTGTCGAAATAAGCCACTTTTAGGGGCAAAATCATTAAAACATTAATTAAAAAACTCTGGGGCCCTATTTTCAAAAAATAATATACCTGTGTTTTAATCTGAACTATTAACTATATCTATACAAAATTTCAGCTCAATTGAAGCAATACTTCTTCGCTTATAAAGGAATAAACATAGGCCTATTCGAAACAATCAATAAATTTCACAGTTTCAATGAACCACACTGATTTTTGAATAAAGTTCAATAATTCAAGTTCGATTTACGCAAATCGAGCATAAAATTGTACATAAATTCAAAAAGATAAAGTTAAATAAAGTTCTGTAATATTATACCAATAAATTGCAAATCTTTTTTTACCTTAAATGTCCCATAAAAAGCGTAGTTCCAAATGTAATTTTCTTCAATAAACCCTTAAACTTTGCCAATTTCAAAAATCCTTTTTGTGTTTATCAGTACCTCCTCCACTTGAATCTTTAAAATATTAAATGTTTTACTGATAATAAATGAAAATGTAGTTTGATGTGTTGCTATGGTTACTTGACTATGGTTTAGAAAGAAAATTCAAATGGTAAATGTTTTACTGATAATAAAAGAAAATATAGTTTGATGTGTTGCTGTGGTTTCTTGACTATGGTTGACAAAGGAAAAGTTGTAAAGGTGAAGCATCATCTCAACATTTAGGCCCCTAACTTTCTTTCTACTGATCAGATATACATAATATATAGCCTATGTCCATCTGGAATAATGTACCTTTCAAATAGTGAAAGAATTTTTGAAATAGGTGCAGTGGTTCCGGAGATTACCCTCCACATACAAAATTCGCTCTCTCTCTTTATATATTAGTATAGATTAAATTAAGAACACAACTGGAAATTTAATCTGTTCATTGTTTTGCGTTGCATTCATCACTTATATTCCAAAGTACATTTTAATTTATTTTAGCTTAAAGCTTATGCTGTCTTACGATTTAATAACTTTCTGAAACTCTAGTTTCCATGTGATTATTTATATAATACATATCTTTTGTTCGGTTTTCTGATATCAATATTTTGATCAAGAATGTTTTGCAAGAGCATAGGTATCTTAGCCTGTCACCTCCTTATTTAAAAACTTCATTTTAGAAAAGTGAAGACCTTTTGCAAAAAAAAAAAATGACCTCTGAATACTTTTATCTGAAAGTCCAAATGTACACATAAGATTTTGACGAGCATTTAAAGTCATAAGCTTCTAGGGAGGGTCGGCAGATGATCTTCAGCCGATATTCAAAATGCTGGATCACTTGAGGACTAGGAACTATAGCATAACATGTTGCCATTCAGATTATGTAACGTAAGATTTGTGAAGACAGTAATTTCAATCATAATGTTGCTGGATGAACTTGTATATTTATTTCCCTGTATACATGTAGGTTTGTAGCAGAAGTTCATTGCATCCCATAGGATTTTTATGGTAAATTAAGAAATTGTTTTGCATTCTTTACAAGGCCTATTCACAAGTGGCAGATTTCCTTTGTCTGGTCTTTTTTTCACTTTAAAAGTATTGGAATCGCCTTATTTTGGTCTTTCAATGTCTTCTCAGAATTTCAGCCTGGTTAGCTGCCTAACTCTCAGGCCCCGAGAAAGGAGAAATACTGTATAGATAGACTAACGTATGTCTTTTCAGCTTCAGCCTTGAGAACTTGATCATCTCTGTAACCATTTCATAATCCATCAAAGGTAAGAACGTAGGAAATGCAAAGTGGAAACATCAAGGAAAGACTGCATTTTTTTTTCTCATTCGAGTTAAGTAACTCCATTTAGAATTGTTGAACACAATCGTAATGGACAATAAACTACAGGTTGAATCTTAAAGTGGGCATTCTGTGGATACCCCTTAATGAAATTTGTCTCGAATTCTTCATATTTTAATATGAAAAGTTTATCAGGAAGTAGTTCTTGTTTGAGCATAGGTACCCTGTTTAGGAAAGATTACATTTTTGCATTTAGCAAAATTACAATATAGTTTTATAACGCTACCATCTGAAATTTTTTTTTACCCTTATGACTTACAATGCCAGTGCCCTAGACATTTCTTAAATGTGGGGCTCATTGCTTATTTTTTCTGCTTAGCAGACGATATGCAAAATTTCTATTTGCAAATTTTCTATTTGAAAAATTTTCTATTTTTCTATTACATATGGATATTTTTCAGTAAACAAACTACAAATGTGAAAAAGAACAAATGTCATTCGAATATTATAGTATATGTTAGTTTAAAAATTTCAATCGAGGTTTATATTTTGTTCAGGGTAATTTTTCTGGAGAATTGAAAGAATAAAAGGAAATAACCTAGTACAATTATTTTCAAATATTGAGAGAAGGTAAGACGAAAAGAAGTTAGAGTAGTTATTTTTGTCACGTTAAAAAAATAACCTTGCATTTCTCTAAACATTTAAAATTTTGGAATCATATTTAAAATTAAACTTAACCTAAAAGCCTTTTTAGAGTGGGGTTAATTTTTTTACATACGTCAAATGAAAACGAACAAATAACCCTTTAATTATTATATACATTTATATTATATATTCTGAAAAAGCTTTAATTCAACTACAAATAAAAATAGAACGGAGTTCCTTCATAAAGCTCCTCGGATGAAAAATTTTATAGACAAAAGAGAATTCCCGTCTAATTTTTCCAAATTCTCACTGCATTGAAAATTGTCGTAGAATAAATCTCCCTTTAAATGTTAAAACTTCATCGATGCTCATTTGTGGAGAATTGCACGCTCTATAATAATTTTTTATTTTTCCACACGTTAAAATATTTGTATTTTCTATCTATGATCGACCGGAAGATATTTCTGTCGCTAGATTACGTATTATTTGAGAAAACTAAATGTTTTAACATTGCTGAGTGTCATTCATGGAGCGTTATTTTCCCAAATATCGGTGATTTTCCCACCCATAACAGATAACCACAGCAAATTTCTAGGTTTATTTATGTAAATGAAAGCTTTAGAATTCTGTGCAAGGGCTTTTTGCTCCTCAGTGCATATTTTTATTTACTCCCTTAAAATATAGAATAATCCCCCAGAAAAATATTTTTCAATAAATCCTAATTCACAGAGTCACTGATTCTGAGAAGACAGATTTCATTTCTTTCAAAAAAGAAAAAAAGATTTAAAAAAAAAACTTTCTATGGATTTGTATTGAAGTGGGGGATTTAATTTTTCATTTCCATTTTTTCCCCGTTTTTGGTGCTTCTTTTCAGAAACTATATGCCATGAAGGAAATCTTGAATACAAAAATGATCTGCAGAGGCCAATTTATCATTAAAACTTACATCTGGTAGGGATTTTTTCCCCTCATCAGAAGGATGGGGGTCAGAATCGGGAAAAGTTTCGGTCTTTGAATTTTGCATTAAAACTCAAATTTTAACATTTGTCAATTATATTGTATAACTATCATTTTTCACTAGTTTAAAAGCTCAATAGAAAATAGTAATTGTTTTTCGTATATACAAGTTTCAAACTAAAAGGTTAAAACATCTCAACACGTAAACATAATAGAGCATTCCAGATAGATAATGTTCCGAATGTCCTGAAGTAGAAATTTTCCTTCCGTAAGTAGAGTCACATCTGAATTTTTCTCCCTCTGTCATTTGTAAATGGCGCATTTTACGCCAAGAAAAACATCACTCTCCTGCTTAAAAAGATCCCATTGATCTAAAACTCAATGGGATCTTTTTGTTTCGGAGACGGTCTTTCAAAAACTGGGGGAAAAATTCTTGGAACAGCAGGTATTTCAAGCATTATTTTGCGACAGTACTTCATTGGGACATGTATATCATAACTCGTAAGGTGGAGGATAAATGAAATTGAATTTTCCCTGCAAGAAACTGCTAAGTTTACAAACGTTTACGGAAAATTTAATCCATTTTAGAACAAAACAAAAATTCATAATATAAAATTAATCACGATAAGGAATGTCCCCTCGAATTTCACATCAAATGGTGGCCATTTATCCGTAGTGGAAAAAGTAAAAGGGGTGAAATATCAAACATAAACAATTCCATCCAATGTGTTCCCAACTAGAAAAAAATTCAGGAACAGAGCTAAACTTCCAATTTTTTTTTCATTTTAATTATTTCCAAATGAACTTTCCAATACTGTTTACGATAAAAGAACATTTCATAAGTATTCTATTTAGGGCAGAAAATAGAATTATATAAGGAATATCCAAGTGAAGTTGTAACTGCCAAATTTTATTCATATTTCCGATACGGATACTACATGCTTTGATTGTGAAGGAAACCTCTAAACTGACAAAAAGTAAAAGAGCTATTTTAACAAAGATCAAAGAGACATTATTCACCGCCCGAACAATATCAAAAATCTTGAGAAACAAATAAAAAGTTTGAAGCAGACAAAATTACTGACAGTAATAGATTAACATTATATTCAAGTTATTACTTAAAACAATAATCAGACAACCAAGAAAATCGTTCAGGGATTAATTTAAACCTCTAGTAAAAAGGCCTTCCTCTTAAAGAAATGTAAAAGAGCGATTTCTTTACTCCATTAATCTAGTCCAAAAAAAAGTTGATAAAAAAATTGCATCAATATTAGGCACTTTCCCAACTGAAATATATTTTGGCTGGATTAGCTAGTTCACCAGATTTTCATTCCCCATTATTCGTTCACCCAGTTTTCGATTGATTATGCATTCTGGAGGATGCGCTCCAAGAGAATTACAAAATTTTTCTATAGTAAAATTAGTGAAGAAATTGTTAATCTCACCAAAACTCTTGATAACAAGTGATTTAAAGCTACTATGTACTAAGAAAAAAATTGTATTTCCCTTTTCCTCTTCTTGCAGACTCTTGTGGTGAGAGGAGTCTAGTTGACAGTTCGAGAATTCCACCCTCCTTAAGATTTACATTTTGAGGGATTGTAATGACTATCTCTCTATAGAGGGGTTAAGCGCTGCCCCCAAATTTTTTATTTAAAATATATTTTTGTCAACTATTTACAAGTACATAAATGCTGATAATAAAATAAAATTGGTATTGTCAGATAGCCTGAACTTTTCTGCAAAGCGCAACATGATTCATTTTATTAATTTCGTCCACCGAAATAATTTATGAGCGTTTAAAACACACTATACCAGATTTCCCCCCAAATAATTTAAATTTTAAAATATTAATTGCATTTAAAAAAATTACACAAATGTAAAATTTCTTTCTCTATGACGGAGTACAATTTCTCTCTATTCTAAAAAATAAACTAACTGCCGCTGCCGCAGCCGGCGCCGCCGCCGCCGCTGTCAAAAGCTTGTCACGCTATCTCCTCCGAAACCGCTGGGGGTATGGGGTCGAGACCGATACCAATCGATGCAGAACAATGTGGGGAAGAAAGTAAGACATGTCTCATATTCGTCGGACTTTAAGTTTTTTTTAAATTTTATGTTTTGTGGGAAAATATTGACTTTTTCATGTTCAGATTACGATAACTCGCCAAAAAAGAATCGTAGAATTTTTTTTTTTACAATCTAAGACTACAGACATTTCTCCTTCAAACAAGACCTCATTTGGTTAAAAATAATTTAAAACAGACTGATATTTTTATTAAAATTGTAAACCCTTTTTTTGGAAAAATTTATGCGTTTCGAGATATATAAATTCGATGCTCTCAGACTTATTATGTTACAAAGAAAATATTTATATCAACTGGAAGATGAAAGCTTTCTCATTCATATAAACTTCATTTCAAGTCTCTATCTTAAAATTTCGATTTTTAATTGAATTTTAAAGAAATACTTCAAAAAAATCTTCTCATTCGCTTCCTTTGAAAGAAGATCCTATTTTTCACCCATTCATCCATTTCGCCGGGCTTCATCCATTTCGTCGGGAGGGGGGGGGGAAGCTTCAACTGTAAACAAATGAATGACTCAATCGCTGTAAAAAACTATTGAGTCATTCATTCACTTGATTCACCAGAGGAGCGAGCGTAGCGAGGCTAGGGGCGAAGCCCCTAGTTTTTAAAAAAATCTTTGATTCCAGGTCGGCAATCCGTGGACACATTTTCTCCATAGGTTAACATTGAGGTGGGCGAATCCAATAGGGTTAGTACACAGGGGCCTTAAGCACACCATCAAATCCTTAAATTTGAAAAACAGGATTTATTCCTATATTTTAATATTCCAGTTATTCGAAATTCGAAACTTGAAAATTTTGAATTACCCGATTAAGTACTCAAAATGCCTATTTTTTATATTTTTATACACCAAATATTTATACTTTTCTCGAAACTTTTACGCAAAATAATAAAAAACTAGTTGGTACCCGTCAAAAAAATGACGGCTCGATAATAAATAAATGTACTAATACTCAAATTATGTTAACACATCATTGCCAGATGTTGAAAATCATATTCTTAGGAATAGAGAAATATACTTTAAAAAATTACTATTGAACCCAATAAAAAGAAATGTGGTTACTCAATAACAAACTAAAAACTTGGTATATGTACTCAGTAAATCTGTAACACAGTAAAGCGCGAAATAAATAATTTCCGTCAGGTTTAGTTCTATGCCTCACAAACATAATTAAAAATAAAAATGGCAGGGAGAGAGAGCTAGGAAGATTCCTCGGAATAAAAAAATTAACGTGTTTATACGGCCTCGTGCTTAGTAAGTATCTAAAGCCAGATTTTAACATGTCACTGAGCATGCGCAGAAACAAATTAATATGAAGCCTCGCGCTTAAAGCCAGATTTATACGTCACTGAGCATGCCCAGAAAGCAATTTTTTTAATTGTAAATTATCGCTAATTAATAGAAATTGCGGTTACTTTAACGATATTTGACACATCTATAGATTAAAATCTTTCGTTTGACCAAAATGAAGTAAATTGATGTAGTAGTTTTCTCTCAGGGACTGACCAAAGAATCGACTTAGCAATTTAAATATATAGATTAGCTTTAAAAAATCGAAGAGTCCTTTGTTGCTGATTTTGTGGATTTTCCCTTAAATCTTCTAATAGTTTGAGCGTTTGAAGCGCACGTATTAACGTTTGGTCCTCAATCTCCGCAGTTTTCCCATCGGCAATAGAAAATTTTCTTATTAATTTTTAACTATTTATAATTTTATATAATGGACATGTTCTTCAAATTCCAACCACAGTATACCAACACAGCGTTGGGTCTTTCCGGAGGTGGGCTTATCTTTACGCCCCAGGAACCCGTACATCTGGCTTGGGGTCAAAGTATTTGCATGCCAACAGCCTGCTTGGAATGGGATTTCAAATCCTGCAAGTCTCTCTCCTTGATCTCGCTACTGGCATCGCATATTTCTGGCACCGCCTCATTTTTGGCAGGGATGCATGTCTGTTGTTAAAGCGCCCACCGTCGAAAATAAGTTTTATAATTCTTTCTCATTTTTCAAAATTCTTTCATTTGATTGTGTTAATTTTTGTTATAACCTCTCGGTTTCTAGTTGATTCAAGTGTTGATAGCCTAAAAAAAGTGGGAAAAACTGTAATTGCATAAGATTGTGGAGAAATAAATACAAATACTATTTTAGGAAACTGTGTCATGGTACTGCTAATGATGAATAATTGATATAATGCTAAACCCAGAAGTAAGCGATACGCTAAGAGGTCCTCGGTGGAGGAGGCGAGAGCGGATGCTCTTGAATTAAATCGATTTGATCAGTTCCGGAAAGAGAGCGTGGATGTGGAACAGGAAATTTGAGGTTGATGAACGACAATCTCTCAATTCCTAAGCCTAAAACACCCCAGTTTAAATGGAATCAAGATTTCATCTAAATACTAAGAACCTTTGAAGCTTTAGTGAAGAAAAATCAATTTTAAAGAATAACCTAAATGCAAATAAATCCTTCAATAACTTTTTCTAAACCTTTGAAAAAATTAGGAGAGGGAAATTCCCATCACGAATACCTTGGGTTTGCCTTGGGAGATTAAATTTTGCGTAAGATATTTTTCAACCTTCACCACAAGTACTGGAATTGGCCATAAAATAAAATAATAATTTCAATATAAAAAGAAATTTTTATGTACCATGTTTTTAAATTTTCTGTTGAATCATATAAACTTGACAATTCTATGTATTAATAAATACTAAAAAAAATATTTTGTTTTTGATGAATTATGCCATAAACTTGAAAGACAATGAAGTTAATTGGAAGTTAACTTGCGTTTAACTTTTCGTTCCCGTTCCGGCCGATAGATGGCTGCACCAGTCTACAAAACAAAATTAACTGAAAATAATAAAAACATGGTAAAAATCTGCTTAAAGATGGCAAAAAGTATTAAAAAATGCATTGTCATCGTGTTCTGAGCTATTCAAAAGTTTCAAATGTCTAGCTAGTCGGGAAGTTAGTTAAAAATCGATTGCAAGATTTGTACTGGACAAACACACAAACACACACACACAAATAAGAAAGCAAGTTAATAAAAACATGGAAAATATTACTTTCAAATTTAAAGGTGAAATTTTTAGCAACTATAAAAATTTTAGGAAAAACTTTTCATTCAACAGAAAACTTTTTCCGTTTTATAGGATGTATGTCAATCATTATTTTGTCCTTTAAAAATACTAAACACCTACGATTTTATAAACTTTTCAGTAAAATAGTAAAGTTGAATTTCGAAAGTCCTCCGTCGTTGATTTCGAGGTTTTTGTTACACGGAGATCTTCCTTGTTCTTAAATTCCGTCGTCTACCCTATCGTCTGTAATTTTTACCTTAAATGCGATCTGCTTAAAATTTTAAATAACAATAGCCCTGTTCTTCAAAATTCTGTATACCAACACTGCTTTTGATCTTCCCAGAGATGAACTTATCTTTTTTCCCTAAAGAACCAGTGTATTCTGGCTTGGGGTGAGAGTATTCATATTCCGACAGCCTGTCGGAAAAGGATTTCAAATCCTGCTCGCCTCTCTCCTTGATTTCGTTACTGGCGTCGCATATTTCTGAGACCTTCTTTTTTGGCAGGGATTCATGTCTGCTATAATTCGGAGTACTATTCAAAATTCATATTTAAATTTTTTTTTAGTTTTCAAAATTTAGGCTTTTGTTAGTGTTCATCTTTTGTAGTTATTACTTCTCGGTTTTCAGTTGATTTTAGTGCTATTAATTAATAAAAATTCTAGGAAATTGTAATTGATTAATGTTTGCGATGTTAAAACCATCAAAATTCTAGGAATGGGAGTGATGGTATTTATAATGAGGAAAAACTGTTATCAATACTATACCCAGAAGTAAGCGATATGCTAAGAGGTACTCGGTGGAGGAGGCGAAAGCGGATGCTTTTGATTTAAATCGATTTAATCAGTTCTGGGAAGAGAGCGTGGATGTGAAACAGGAAAATTGAGGTAGATAAACGAAAACCCTTCAGTTCCTCAGGCCACGGCACTACAGGTTAAACACAAACAGCAAGATTTCTTCTAAATACTCAAATCCGATTATCCATAGTGAAGAGAAATAAACTATTGCAAAAGAATAACTAAAAGTAAATTAATTCTGCAAAGAACTTGTAGATTTTTGTAAGGTTTGTTCAAAGACGTTGCCAAATTTACAAGAGTCAAAAATTTCCTAATACAAAATTTTTTCTCCTAGGTCAAATAAGTAATTATTGTTAGGAATTTCAATGTTGTTATCCATACTGCTACGTGCCTTTAAAAAAAATCTATTCATATTTAGGAGAAAAATTTTTGACCTCCGTAAAACTCTTACGCTTTGAGATGTATGTCATGCATTCATTCTGCTCCTTTGAAAAAAATTAGCAACATCCTATGATTTTAATAGAAGCATTCCTTCAAAACGATGAACTATTAGTTTCAAAAATTAAATCCGTGAAATTGGTAACGAAGGTCTCCAAAACATCTCTAAATTAGACATATTAGAGTGCTTGAAGCATACGTAATCCTCCTTGGACCTCATTCGGAGCTCTCCTTCCATCAGCAATAATTAATTTTTATATTAATTTCTAGCTGTTTAAAATTTTAAATAACAATATCCTTGTTCATCAAATTCCTGAATACTAACACTATGTTTGTTCTTTCCGGAGGTGATCCTATCTCATCCCCATAGGAACCAGTGCATCTGGCTTGGGGTAAGAGTATACGTATACCGACAACCCGTCGCCGTCGGAGAGGGATTTTAAGTCCCTCTTGTCTCTCTTCTGGCGTCACATATTTCTGAGACCTTCTCCCTTTTTTGTCAGGGATGCATTTCTGCTATTATTCGAACAAGTGTTCAAAATTCATATCTAAAAAATTATTTTTCAGTATTCAAAAATCTTCAATTTTATTTTTGTTCCTTTTTTTAGTTATTTCTTTTCGGGTTTTCAAATAATTTTAATGCTAATAATCTAAAAAAATTCTAGAAAACTTAAACTGTTTCAGCACGTGGTGCAAAAAGATTCCATATTTTAAGAAACTGAGTGATGGTGTTTATAATAACTCATGGCACAACAGTCCAAACTACTTTTCAGCATTGTGGACCAAGGCCTGCGGTGCCCATTCCTTTTTCATGATCGTGGACTTGGGGTGCCATACAGCATATGTGTCGATCAGGTGATCAACCTGACGCGGGACCCCCAGAGTTAGTTCCCAAGCATGCTTGGTCCTCATATTTTCGACCCACTCAAGGGATGAAAGGCATGAGTCGACCTTGCCCAGTCGCAGGGTCGAACCGTGGACCTGTGGTGTGGCAACTGATGGTGTTTATAATGATGGATTGATATTAATGCTAAACCCAGAAGAAAGCGATATGCTAAGACAGGGGTTCTCAAACTTTCAGGCTCTGTGCCCCCCTTTGAACACTGATGTGAGGTCACGCCTCCCCCCCCCCCCCACCACCATATGTGGTAAGTAGTACAATCAGAATTTGAAACTGAAGCTGGTTATTAAATGAAAATATAGAATAGATAATTTCATACACAAAATTTAATATTACTACACATATCTTAAATTGGACCATATTATTATTAGAACATATGAAATCAAAGAATTAAATACAGATCAAATGTATTTGAGGTAATCAAGAATACAGGTGAGGTTGGCATGTAATACCAGTCACTTTCACAAATGAGAGGGCTGGCAATGTTTGTCCTTGACAAGTTTTTGAATATTAGGTTGTGACTGTGACAAAGCACACCCCAGGTGTCTTTCAACTTCCAGACGTACGACAATTATCGTGTTTTTATAATTACAACAATTATCGTGTACGACAATTATCGTGTTCGTGTTCGTATGTCGAAAATACGTTAAGGTTACATTGTGACCGCAAAATTGAGTACAGTAAATGACAGTTAGTTTACTTTTTATTTTACTTTTTTTTAACTCACGCCTCCCTTGAAATTCTTCTACGTCCCCCCAGGGGTGCATGCTCCCCCCCAGGTTGAGAACCACTGCGCTAAGATGTCCTCGGTAGAGAAGGCGAGAGTGGATAATTTTGATTTAAATCAATTTGATCAGTTTCGGGAAGAGAGCGTGGATGTGGAACAGGGAATTGAGGTGGATGAATGAAAATCTTTCTATTCCCAGTACCACTGCACTCCAGGTTTTATCATAGAGCTAGATTTTTTTCTGAATACTACAATCAGATGAGTCCCACCGAAAAGTTTCAAAAGAATAACTAAGAGTAAATTAATTCTGCAGGGATTTTGAAATGTTTTGTAAGGTTTCTCAAAAAAAAAAAAAACTTTGACAAATTAAAAGTTTAAAAAAATCCTTATTGTAAGATTTACCCTTCTAAACAAACAAGTTATTCGTGCTGGGAATATCAGTGCTTTTATCACCAATAATAGAATGAGCATTAAAAAAATATTCGTTCAAATTTTGAATAAAAAGGAAATTTCACTACTAAAACTACTTTAGAATATGTATTTATCATTTCTCCTTACGTCTTAAACTTTATAGGATGTAAGCAAGTCGTTAATTCTTCCATTAAAAAAAAAAACTGACAACATCTACTATTTCAGTAGAAAAAATTTTGAAAAACAATGAACAACTTCAAAAGCGAAATCCGGAAAATCAGTCATGAAGAATCCCACAACCTCTTTTAATTCGACACATTTGAGCGTTTGAAGCACATTACTTCCTGCTTGGTTTCCTTTCTCAACTGTCTTCCTATAAACAAAAATTTCTTTATTGATTTCAAGCCATTACTAATTTTAAAAAAAGCCTCGTTTTCAATTTCCTGTACAATAACTGTGTTTGATCTTCCCGGAGGTGAATTTATTCCTCCCCCCCCCCACCCCCAAGGAACCAATGATTTCTGGCTTGGGGTGAGGGTATTCATATTCCGACAGCCTGTCGGAAAGGCATTTCAAATCCTGTTCGTCTCTCCCCTTGATCTCGATACTGGCGCCGCATATTTCTGGGACGACCTTCTTTTTTATTAGGGAAGGATATCTGCTATAACTCGGCCAAGTCTTCAAAATTCGTATTTTAAAAATTATTTTTCAATATTAAAAATTTTGACTTTTGTGTTTATTTTAAAATTTATTAACTTGTTGGTTTTCAATTGATATTAGTGTTATTAAACCAGAAAAAATTCTGGAAAACTGTAATTGTTTAAGATTGTGGTGCTAAAAAATAGAAAACTTAACCCAGTAATGGTATTTATAGTAATGTAGAATTGATATTAATGCTAAACCCAGAAGTAAGCAATACGCTAAGGGGTCCTTGGGGGAGGAGGTGAGAGCGGATACTCTTGATTTAAATCGATTTGATCAGTTCCGGGAAGAACTCGTGGGTATGGAACAGGAAATTGAGGATTATAAACGAAAATCCTTCTAGTCTCAGTGTCACTGTACCCAAAGTTAAACAAAAACAGCTGGATTTCTTCTAAATACTCAAATCCAATCACAAATAGAGAAGAGAAATAAACTATTTTGATGGAATAACTTAGAGTAAATTAATTCTGCATGAAGCTTGTAAACTCTAGTTGATAAATTTACAAAAGTGAAATTGCTTTGTGAAAATTCATTTCTTCCAAGACAAAGTTATTCTGGAAATTTCAGTTGGAAATTTCAGTGTTTGTGACCAATAGTGGAACGTGACTTAAAATACAAATTTCCCTTCTAAATTTAAATGGACAATTTCTGACCTTTTGTTTGCGATTTTAGAATAAATATCGCTTTTTTCCCCACCTCAAACCTCCCAACTCTTTATATGATGTGTTATTTAATTTTTCCCTTTTGAGAAATATTACAGTCATCTATATTTCAATAGAAACATTTCTGTATAGAACTAAATAATAAACTTCAAATATCAAATCCGCGAAATCAGTAACGAAGGACTCCCCAATCTCTTTTAATTCCACACATTTGAGCGTTTAAAGCATCCAATGTCCTGCTTGGTTCTCAATTTCTATATTTGGGAATAGTTTGTGTTCTGTAATTATTGGACGTAAGTTTCGTTGTGATCAATTCATCGTTAAAGGTAAAGGGTTAACGTCTTTGTACAGACGGCCACTATGTAAAGTACTCCGCGGGTGTAGGATGAATGATTTCTGTGCCCAAATTTTTCCATTTTCTCTTTACGATAAATTTGTTGATTCGTTATTTATTATAAGCCCTATGTAATCATTATTTGAGAATAATTTAGTTCAATTTACTTGAAGCTAAGAAAATTCAGTATCCTTTTTAATTTTCAATTATTTGCCACTAGATAGCAACATATATCGAATCCCCTTTTATAACAGCTGCTAAGTGGCAGCTGAAGCTAGGAGCTTTACCCAGAATTTTAATATTTATAACGCTTTTCTCCATAAGAAAATGAAGTGTATAAACATGAAACCTCAAGGGAGGGGAGAAGAAAACTGAACAGTTAACATTAGAATAAAGCTACGAACGTATTTACTAGAATCTGAAGTTATGATGCTAAGTTTTTCATTCTTGGGTGTCAAAATAAAAAAATTGATATCTTAATTTCGTAACCTACGAATTCATTAAAAATACTTAATCGCTTATTTCGCGAGGCATCGGAGAAATCTTTCAATCCGGATATGGAATTTTTTCTTTTTCATAACGTTAGTTCACATAACAGAATATCCTTTTGATGTTTATTTGTGTTAATATGAATCATTTAACGTTTTAATCGTTCATTTAGAATTGTTATCTATTTTAAGGGGAAAAACTTTTCTCATGGGTTTTTTGCTTTGATAATTTTGTTGCCTTTTCAATTAAAGCTCAAATTTTACCCAAAACGGAGATTCTTTTGATATGTTTTTCAACTTGTTTCATTTATCATATGATTTTTCCCTTAATTAATTTTTAAGATTTATTTTCTCACGATTTTGGTTCATGATTATATTAAAGTATTTTTATAAAATAACATATTTTTTAAAGCGTAGCTTTTTGGTAGATTATGATATACTTCATAAGAATCATCAACGCTAGATCGAGTATGTTGAAATGACTGAGAGCCTAAATGCAAGAAATATCGGATCATGCGGAAATCCCTCTACGCATGCTGAATGTTTCAACTTTGCTCTTTGGTGAGCTCCTTTAACTTGAACCAGGTAACCTTTACTTTCTTAAGATTGCTTAGCTACACATATTTTCAAAGATGGAACTAAACTAGCCTTTCAGGTGTAAAACATTTATTTTGTAAGCTATACAATTGCGTGCAACATATACAGTTTGGATTCAATACTAACAGCTGATTCGAACACAACTGCAAACGGTGCCAGAAACCAGCGCCACTTATTGGAAGATAATTATAATTCCAACACTGAATTTTGTGGGTTTTGACTTGCACTTATCAATTCCAACAAGGATCGAAATCGCTAAACTTAGGAATGAAAATGGAATTCCATCGAAAAAAAAATCGAGGAGGGATATCGCAATCGTACGGGTTCAACGAAGTTAATTTTTACAAAGTGAATAGGAAAAAGTGCGTCACTTTTGAACACATTTTAGAGGTATTTTTGATTAGGACAAAATTATGCATAAAACCTTGTTATAAAGAGTGGGGAAATGGGTAACGATAAGATGTCTCAAAATCCACATGTAGCGAACAAGAGGGGTTACACCTAGAGTAAAGATGTTAGTAATGCAATGCATGTAGAACTAGTTGCGGTGTATTTCTGATGGAGATACAGTGAAACTTCTCTATGGCGGTCAGTAATAATTCCTAAAAAAAGTGCTACAAGAGCTTCTGGTATGTCATCATTCATAGATCTTTCTCTGAATCCTCATCGCTGCTGCCTGGATCCAACTGATGACTCACGGAAGAGAGGTTCACTGAAAATTATACCATATCGAAATATTACTTTAGATTATTTCTAAACCAGTTGCTACATACCTATTAATTATGTCCTAATTTAAACAACTGTGAGTAAATTAATTCAAGTTAACCGTAATCCTCTTATAATCGATTTTCTCAGACTTCAGATTTGTCCTCATTGATTTCGACAATAGAGAGATTAGCCTCTTGAGTTGGAAAAATGCAGTATCAATAACATTTAGCAGTTGTCGACTTTAGTTCCTGCCGCTCTAATTTTGACCGTAGATTTGATAAATAGGCTTTGTAATATCTGTTACACTTCGCATTATGAAGCTTAGTGACCAGATGACGTAGTCGGTATAGCAACTAGAATATTTAAATACTTCCCTGATCCACGGGTTGGAGTGCAAAAGCATTCTTCGGTGGTAAGAAAATCAATTTTACATTTTAAAGTTCTTCAGTCATCATTTTATGGCATGCAGAATTATTAAGAAATAGTAAAACCTTTCTATTTTTGATTTTCAAATTGAAAACAGAAATACAGTTTTCAAATATTGAAGAGGTCATCCAGGTCTGTTTGTTTGACTTCCATTGGATCCCCAGTTTTATCAAATCGGAGGTTTTTTCTTTAGAAATAAGACATATTATATTTTTCTATAATAAGAAATAGCTCTTTCTCACCAGTTGTACTACAGCAAAATACGATCGTCAAGTGCTCCTTTGACAACTTATCACCGCTACATCTCTGTTTTAATACAAAGGCTAACTACTTCTTAGGAAGCAACCTAAAAAACGTTCACTATCATCCACGTTAAAAATATCTTTCAGGTCATAATCATTTACACAATCGGCGGTTTAGCCATTCGAATCGCTAATAGCTTTTTCGCTAACGGTGTTACTTTTTGCTGAATGATATGCTATTTCAAGTTCGAAACCGATCAAGCCAGCCATCACTTGCCTACAATTCGGCGATGTCCAACGTTTTAGCGATTTTAAGGGACTTTTCTTTGACCGCTGGTCCTCTGATAGGTAGCTCTTTGCCACGATTACATTTAAACCAGTGAGCATTTATTTCAGAAAATTGTTCTTACATTTTTCGTTTATAATCTCGACCCTTATTTTCTTTATAGTCCTTTAGTACTTTTTCCGAATTAACTTAAAAAATCTGATTAATTTGCTTATTCCCACAACCATGCTCTGTAGTCTGTTTGAGCGAAGATAAAAAAAAATCTCTTGTGATCGTAAATGACTTTCAGTATATCTTCAAAGGACAAAACATTATTTTCTTCGGTCGTTTGCTACCATATCTGCTATATGCATTACGATCAGTATTCTCAAAACACAGAAATTGCAAAACACAAATTTAGAGCGGGTTCGCCTGGTCCTTCGAAGTTTTTAGTCAGATTATTTTCATATAGCCGAAATTGGTGTTCTCCATCAGAAACGTCTCGCAACCAGGACCGGATTAAGAACTGGGCTTTAGGGGCTGCAGTCCTGCGGGCCTCGAGAAGATAGAGGACGTCAAAATTGAATTTAGGTAAAGGCAGGAATCTCTAATGGTTTCTGATATCTGCACCCTTTTAGCAAACCATGGATTATCTTCTTCATTCCCTCATAATGAAATAGGTCTGCGGATTCACATGTGTTTTGATAACTAATGCGACTGACAAAAAGGGTTTCTCCATGATGAAACTTTTGAAGAATGCGTATAAATCGACATTGGCACGAAACAGACTCAACAGACATGCTCTTATGGAATAAACAGTGTGACGAATTAAAATAATTCTCACAATTAAAATATACGCAGCACATGGCTGGAATATGTCGCAACTGACCGACACGCCCCCCCTTTAACGTATAACAGGTGACAGCGAGCTGGAACGAAAGGAACACAAAGCGGTGGGAAAAACGTGACATCTTGGCGGAACAGAAATTCGCCACGGTGCTCCAGATTAATGACGTGGACCACCATGAAATCACTAGAATTTCAACCTTGCCTGCCAGCAAATCGAAAAGTCTAGAATGACATCACGATTAGCAGAGCCAATAGGAGACGAGTTCTCTGGACGGAGCGAGAGAGTCCAAAATTAGACGGGGCGAGAAAAAGTTAGTTAGCGACCGGCTAAGCTGTGGTAGACTCCTCCGACTATCCAGGGTCGAAAGATAACGGCTATACGCGGACTTGCGTAGTCGGCGGCTTATTTCTCACGAAGAAAACTTTTAGCTTCGGCTAGGAAGCTTGGGTACAGTTCAGCGAAATCATCAGTCCGGATCATCCTGATTCTATAAAGTGCCTCGCAGTCATCCGCCCTGCAGGGAGTGAAAATCGAGGGACTTGCTCTAATTTCAACGAACTATTCGATGATATTGAATTAGCGAAACTCCAAGTGGTAACTCCTCCTAACGGACTCGGTCGTCATTTTAGAGGACTTTCATTAACTGTATAACGGATCTTCAATCTCCAAATTTTCTCCTCCGAATTGAAATAAATTCGTCGATTTTAATTTATTTGGCTGTGATTTTTTGTTGAGCCGATTGCTACCTCGATCAACGCGTTACAGTCTTATATTGGTGGCAGCTAACTAGGATCAAGAATCGTCGTTTAATCAACAGCGACGGCCCACGACATTGTGCACATTATCGACGAAGATAGATGTAGGACACCCTGTTCAGGAAGCACCCCTGTTAGGACACCCCGCCCTGGAAAGTAGAAGTACCGGGAGCCTCAGCCGATGGAAACCGCCGTGTACTAATATCCGTTGCCGTGCTGACAAAATTCCGCAAAGGAGCCACAACATTGAGCTGACCGACATCGATTGCAGAACGAGGGTCGTCAGAGAAGGTAAGCCTGACTCATTCTTAGAGGCAAAGAAATTGTGTAGTAAAAGTAATATATGCTAATTTTAAATTAAAGACTATTCTTAGTTTTGTATATATATAATTGTTGAACGGTGCTGTAAGATAAATTAGTAAATGCACTTGATTCTAATCGAAAAATAATTGTGTTCGAATTAAAATATGTGGAAAATATTACAAGTGAAAATTTAGTAGAATTGTGTTTTTTATGTGTAGAGCAAGATTTACGCGCAAGCATCAGTAACTGTTCAAACAGTATGCAAGTCTGAATTATAAAATTAATTGAGTAAAATTTTAAGGCGGTCTTAATTGCAAAAGTTCTGAGTGTATTTTTGAATTGTGTATATTACGAATTAAATTAGCCAGTGAAAGAATTGAGTTTAGTGTCGTATATGAAAAGTGTTTATTGCAACTAAGTTTTATATTGATGTTGAAATGATATTATTATTGCTAGTAATCGAATTATTGATTCTTTATGGTATGTTGTAATTTGAAAGCAAACAACGATTGTAGAGGTTAAGCTTTTCTACCCTACTCAAAAGCAGTTGCGATTGAATGGAAGAACAGTTCCTTTTCTTCTGCTAAGTCGATAAGATAATTGTGTATTATTGTATTTCTGAGTATATTGTATTTTGTGAAATTTTGGAAAGGGAAGCTAGGAGTGTAAAATTGTCTAGTAAACTTGTGTCCAGTAAAATTGTAAGATATTAATATGGCTTTCTTAAAACGGCATAGAAAAGCCGATCTTCAAAACCTCGCTAGGGAATTTCGATTGGAGGTGGGGGATGAAGAGACGATAATAGACCTCTCTAAGAAAATCGTAGGGAGCGAAGATTATGATGAAGAAAGTGCCAAATTAATGCTGGAAACAATAATTGAGGATAGACTAAAAGTTGAGGCTAGAGAATTTGAATCTCGAAAATTAAGGGAGGAACGAGATTTCGAACTTCAAAAGTTACGATTAACGCAGAGCGTCGAAACCGCTAGCGTAGCTTCTATGAGTAATGAGAGCGCGAGATCCTGCAAAACCCTTAGAATGCAAAAATACGACCCAGAAAAGTCCGATATGGCTTTATTTCTTACATTATTTGAGCGCCAAGCTCGGAAAATAGATATTGATCAGGTTGATTGGGTAAGCGAATTAATTGAGTTGCTACCCCTAGAGATTGCGCAGATAATTGTTAAAATACCGGACGATAAATGGGATGATTATGACCATGTTAAATCCGTGTTGTTAGAAAGATTTAAGCTTAGCTCAGAGGCATTTAGAACGAAATTTCAAACACACCGGAAACAAGAAGGGACGCTATGGCAAGATCTCATCTTTGAGTTGCGTAGCTACCTAGAAGGTTGGTTAGAGGGAATCGAGGTCATAGATTATGAGACCTTGAAAGACCTGATGATAGCGGATCAGTTGAAAAAACGCGCCCCTAATGAAATGAAAGAACATTTCATAGATAACTGGGGAAACTTAAATGATCCGGATGATCTAGCAAAGAAACTAGACCATTATGAAGCATCTAGGCGCTTCTTAAAGAAACCCCAAAGTTTTAAACCTACGGAAAAGAGAGTCGTAGACCGCCCGAAAACTGAAAAACCCCAGGTTGAGAAAAGAGTTGAAACTAGCGAGAGCGGGCAAAACAAAGGGCATAATGCTAGGAATATTGATCCTGAATGGCGAACGAGGGACTTTGAACGTAAGAAGGAAATCGTATGCTATAATTGTAATCAGCCAGGCCATCTTAAACCAAATTGTCCCGAATCCAGGAATGAGGTGGGAATTATAAATTATTTGGCCGTGACGAAAAATTTTGATCCCTCTTTTAAACCCTATTTAAGCCAGGCCAAGGTAAATTCTAGGGAAATGACTATTTTACGGGATACAGGTAGTAGTCTTGATTTAGCTCCAGTACTCGTGACTAAACCCGAGGATTTTACAGGGGAAAAATATGGGTAAGGCAGCCCCTAGAAAATGAATTGAGGTGCTTACCGCTAGCCAGATTACAACAGGAAATCCAACGTAAATAAAGCACAAATAGCAGTAAGGTGCAATTTTGCATACGGCCGTTTCGAAGCTGCAAAGGAGCTTCTTCATCAGTGCAAAGAACTTAGTGGCAGCTCAAAAAGCCGAAAACTGAGCCTTGGCTTAGTTTTCGTATGCAAAATTGCACCGTATGCAAAATTGCAACTTACTGCTATTTGTGCTTTATTTACGTTGGATTTTCTGTTTATTCCTCGAGCACAAAGGTTTTGTCTTTTCTTTTCATGCTCTTATGGCTATTGGGAATGATATTCCAAAGAATTTACAATTTGCCATGTTTTAGAGAAATTTGTTTCTAAGAAATTGCGCAAATTAAATGTTTAAAATTTTATTAACTTTTTGCATTTTGAAAATATAGTGATGCAAAAGTCACTTGACTCTAGCAGTTATTTTTCTCTTCGGTGACCAGAGAAATAGCAGTGCAGGAAGTCAATAAACAACAACAACAAATGATGTAGTAGAATTTCACATAACTATATATATATGAAAATGAGAAAATATAAAGACTTATTGGTAGATTAAAATAAACATTTGTCAAGCGAATTAGGCCCAGTCTTATATTACTAGGGACCTCACAGTACTCTAACCTAGAGACCTACACGGTTTTAATTAGGTCCTGCCTGCCCTAAGTTCTACACCTGATGCATCGAATTGCTCCTTTAGATCTAATCTCTCTTGTTCGTTACAAGAGGGTTTTGAGATTTCGGAAATTCAGATGTCTCATCGTTACCAGTTTCCCACTACTGTTGATAGCAAGGTTTTGCGCATTACGTGTTAAATTAACTAATTTTATACAAAAATGCCTCTAAAATTTGTTCCAATGTGACGCATTTTTTTCCCTTTTTACTTTGTAAAAATGAACTTCGTACTGGCATATCTCAATTGTACCTGTTCCGCGAATGAATTCAGGAAAATTTAACTAATAGAAGATTACAGAACACTTTTTACAAGTGTTTTTAAAAAGTTTTTTATACTTTTCTAATATTTTTATCTAAATTAAATGTTTCTCAGAAGTATTTAAAATCAGATACTTTTTGAAACAATTTCGAAGGGAAAATCGCATTAAAGCTTAGAAAATCAATAAATGTGAACATAACGTAAAATAAACACTTTCACCCGTTGTCTGTATACAATGGTAAGTAGCTTATTTACTGATTTTTTTATATTTGTTTTGCTTAAAAATAAATTTTTAATGTGTTTTTGTTGGTGGTGCTTCAACACAATTTTTTTCATTCTTATTGTTAAACTTTTTTTATCACGAAAAGAATCCCAATTACACTATATAAATGACGCTCTACTGTATATTGCTACTGCTAATACTGAGAGATTTAAATTAGGGAAATTTAGAGGCGATGAGTTTAAGAAAAAAATTATCTTTGGATGATAAAATTCCCTGAAGGCCAGAATAATATAACAACAAAAAATGATTTTCTAAAAGGCAGTTTTAAATATGATTTAAGCTCTTTTTACTTAGATTTGTTTGAGCATTTACAATTTTTAAAAAAGTTAAAATTTTCAGCCTTGAAGCATTACTTTTAGTCCTTTAAATTAACTTTTAAATATTTAAATATTATTTGAAGCCAAGGAAAAAAATTCCTAAAATCTGTTAAGAAGGAAATGATCATCGTAACCAGCTGGAGGGTTTGGTGGTTCATAAAATCGATACTAAATAAAGGTAATTATGTTTTTCAACCACCTCAACAACAAAAGGAAAGCATAATCAGAATTATTAAGTATTTGTAAGTCTTAATAAAAAACAAAATTTTTCAAAGACCAAATAAATGAAAAATTTTCCATGCTGAATGCCAGGAAGAATAAAACTCAAAACAGAACATTAAATTCTGTTTTAAAATTAACACCCATCTACCAGACAATATAAATTTTCAGCTTTTCATTTCATGAACTATATATTTCAGATATGTTCTTTTAATAAACATAGCTACAAGGTATGACAGTAAAAAATCATAACCTTTTCAGCAATATGGGAAATAGCATTCACAGTTTTATAAGTGTCACCTTATTAAACGTTACACCTTATGAAATTTACATCTTAATAATTTATATCCAAAAGAGGTTTGAGATATTTTTAGTTTCTTTAATATACTCTCGGAACACAGAGCAAAAATATAATTTAACTTTAGTATTTACTTTAGTATCCATGATACTGTTATTTAATCAAATATTAACTTTCTAGGACATTTCATTTGAATTATATACAAGTAATTTGTCTGCCAAACTTTCATACACAATGGCATCTTAAATTCGTACGCTGAAGTAATTTCCGCCGATTCAAGCTTAACGAAAAGTTTTCCCTTCGTTGCGAGCACTAGGACTCTTTAATCTTTCGTAGTACTGACAGTGTCCCGAGACTACCGATTTTCTCCTAGCGTACGAAATGACTTCATCGTGATAACATTCTGACCTTTTTCGATCTTGCGGATATTACTCATGGACAAAGACTTGGGACCAAAATGAATTGAGTCAGGCCGATTTAAAATATTCAACGAATTGTTTCGCTCACTTCAACTAAGGCCTACTAGCGCGGTTGTTTAAGGTAAGACAGTTTTTTTGACTGTTTTTAAAGTCTGTAGTACTAGTTTACGTTTTGAGGGGGCAACGCTCATTTTATAGTGTACAATTATACTAATCTAGCTCGAACAAGAACTGTGGTAGTTAACCCGTGTCCTGCTGTGTGTTAGTGGAATACTTAACAATAATTTTAATTGCTTTTGAAGTGCGTTGAATTGAGAAAAATAGGCCATTTAAAGGGTGACCCCTATGGTTTTGTATGGGACTCATTACGTAAAATAACGTAATGAGTCCCATACAAAACTGAACTCCGAAAAATTCAGGGAATTTTAAACTCCCCTCAGTGAATCTTATGTCTTTTAATCGCAATTTATGGCTGATCGCAAATGCAAAATTAATGCTATTTTCTTTAATTATATCCAGATATAAGAGAGCAAATTATTTCAAAATATCGTTTCCAAACGTGGGAAATGGCATCGTGGCTAAAATTAACAAACTATGAAAAGAAGGCTGAAAGGTAAGGAAAATGAATCGTTAAAATCTCATGTGTTCGGTAAATGGTTTGAGTTCGGAATCCGGAATTCGTGAATAATTACTCATCAAGTTGCATTCATGAACTTACTAGTATCAACTACAGGTATTAAAGTAGAAATTTTATGGGCTTATCGCTGCTTTCGTCCGTAAAACTGACTCATCCAATTTTTGATCGTTCGGAGAAAAAGAAAAACCTAACGAACAAAAATGTTGACTCTCTCAGGATTCAACATGCATTCAATTCTCTTTTGAAACTTTCATTTGTCCCTTACTATTACATATCAAAGCATTTACAATGTATCATAACATCGATGCAATAGCACTTCATGAAAGAACAGAACAACAGATAAAACTCTTCTTGTGACCTAATATATCAACAAATTATATAACAACTTTTTGTTGCCATTTCAAACTTAAAAATTTCATTTTTAAGCTGCTTTCACAGCTGCCAAAATACAAATCCATGTACAAAAATAAAGAAGCCATGTTGGCATCTGCAGCATGTTGTAAAGTGCAGTAATGCGGGACCGCTACAGGCAGGGCCCGATTAGAAAATTCTTGACTATAGGCACAACTCGGGATGGGGGCCCCCTACCACTGATGTGGGCGTAAAATTTCCAAAATTGACACACAAAAAAAATAATCATGAATCATTGTGAAAGTACCATTTTACCAAGAATTGGCTATTTGAAGCTTAGAAGCCTAGAACATTATCAAATAACAAAGAGCAATACAACATATTAACTTCATCATTAGAACACCAATACAATGCAACCAGAAAAACTTATTAATCCCGTATATACAATATTACCACTATATGATGAACTAATCAATCAAATTTGAAAGGAGATATAAGAAAATTGCTATCAATAAAGGTAAAATTAAAAAAAAATTGAATTGGGAATTTTTTTTTTTAATATAAAAATTTTTTTGGGGCCCCCAACATTCGACCCGGGCCTAATGGAAAATCACGGCCTGGCTACAGACTAAAGAGATTCCCAAATAAGCCTTTTGTTCCTCACAGCTTTTCATTTTTCTCGGTTCCGTTTTCTATTATGGGTCATATTAGAAATAAACCCACTTTATATGTCTAATTATACCCTGTCGATGGTTTCAGTGTATCAGAGCATAGTTGCTAGATTTTTGTATTTCTCGCCTAGTTTGTGAAATATTTCTCATCGGTTTCGTTAGAAAATAACATAAAATTTCTTTATTTTACAACTGAATTTTGCATTATTTTTTTTCTGTGCTTCTGGAAATGCATTTTTCCTTTTTAAATTCTTGAGATGAAGAGGGTTTACTAAGGAAGGATTCATCAGAGCGGCACTCACAGTCCCAGATTCATCATTATCATCGATCGTACGTGCAACCGGTTCTTCAGTGACTGCAAGGACCATTCATAGGCGGCTCAGAGAAAGGGGGCTGAGTTCACGGCACTCCTTGCGCCGACTATCATTGACCTTTGTACACCGACAAGCCCGTTTGCAGTGGTGTCGGGCACATTCGACCTGGAATGTCACTGACTAGAGTAGAATTGTCTTCAGTGATGAGTCCCACTTCGAATTAAGCCTCGATGACCAACGAAAACATGCAATATGAGTCTTTAACTTATCAAAAATAATTTAACATTTGGCTGTGAAATATACGAGTACATATATATTTCCTTATCCATCTTTTCTAATATATATGGATCCGTGAATAATAAAAAAACATTATTTATATTTAGGTAGACAATGGGCTTTTCCCAAATCAATAGATATCTATAGATCTGTAAATGTGCTGATTCGAATGAATACAAAATGTACCATACGTAGTAAACAGTCGCTACTTAATCTGAAATAGGAAAGATTTAATTGTAATGGTTATTCAAAGAGATTCAAGAATATACGTTATTTGTTTCATTTAATATAAAAATTGAAATTAAGTAAATATTTGAGTTTCTATAATTTTTAGCAGTGTTTATTTTATTAAGATTTCTACATTTAAAGTTCTGTGTTCATATTTTTAAACCTCAATACTCTGCTCATCTATTGTGTTGTTCGTTGTTGATTCCAAAAGAATTAATGGATTTAATTTTTTTGGTATTATTTCTAAGAATTGCATAAATAATGTATTCCACTGCCACATTTGCCGTTTCATAACTTTAAACAAATTAATTTTCCCATGACACAAACTGCAAATTTTTATCATCGTTTGGTCGTATAACTGTTTCATGGGGGTGAATAATTTATGTTTAAACCAAATTACACGAATGCGATAAGTTATTTTAAAAGGATTTATCTTATATCCAGAAAACCACTGTGTTTCAGTGATTTCTCTAATGTTTCAAAGCTTTTAATGGTTCTAAATCAAAGAGAGACCATATGAGGTTTAAATTCTTTGGGAGTTTATTTTAACTTCGGATCCACATGTCTTTTGTCCAGTTCCACTCCAAAATATTTTTATTCATCAGGGAAAATTTTGGATATGTGAAGCAAAACCCAAACATGTTAGTGTTAAAGGGGTTATGTCCCAATCAAGGACTTAACGCTCTTTACTCAACAAAAATAAAATTAGAAAAATTTACTTAAAACAATTTAAAATTAAACTTAAAAATACTGACTTTAAAAAAGTGTTTTTTTTCAATCCCCTTTTTTTTCAAAACTACGATTTTGGACATGAAACTCTTTACACTGCAAACACAGACTTCATTGTTTAAAAATAGTACTTTAATTAAAGAAATAAGTAAAATTATGCCATTTTCCATCTGTTTCATATGTGATATAATAGTTGTACTAAACTTTGTGCCTCTATGTAACAACGCGATAAATTCTGCGAAGTCGAACTATTAGTTTAGACGGTTGACGTCATAGTTGGAAGGCTGGCTGTTTTTTCTTATGCTTGTATTGTCTTTTCTTATGCTTGTTTGTTTATGCTATGTTGTTTTTTCTTATGCTTGTATAATTTGTATCGGTATGTTTGTCAAATTTGGGGTAATTTAAATTCTTAAAGTTATTGAACAACTAAAGAAAAGAGATTTATTTTTTAGTTAGCCGGTCTATTGCACAAGGAAATAGCTCATTAAGTGATTTATATGAAGGCCTTATTTAAATAGTGGGCCAACTCCACTTTTAAAAAAAAATGGAGTTAGCCTCACTTTCATGTTCATACAAGTCATTTATATCTTATTTTTAAACTGGTACACCTCCGGCTTATTTCTGCTGTAAACAGAGGTCACTACAAATATGACTTCTGTCATTTTACAGTACTCAGCACTCATTAGACTTTAAGGCTCTGGATCCCAAAATGAACAAAAATGGAGTTGGCCCACTATTCAAATAAGGCCTTCATATTTTTGGTTTAGAAATTACAAAGGCAAAATATTTCAACAGTCTGCGCACTTTGAGGAATCAAATGACAGTTTCTTTACTAAGTGCAGAAATCGGACCTCACATTTTGGAGAATACGGAAGCTGCATTATTTATTAATATGACATTATAACGGTTTGCCAGGAAATGTATCCCTTACACAAAATGTGGTTAGAATCTAACTCGGATTAACTCGTGTGAGCTGTAGACATCAGTGGTAAAATATTCACGCGGCTGAATTCTGCCATTCAAGAAAAAAATTATTTGTATTCTAACTGGACAACGTGTGGTGCTAATTTAGAGAATATTCATGTCTTTTTCCTCAGTTTTGGATATTTTACATAGAAATTTTGTTATGGAATAATCATTAAATTTGTAGCTTGAGGATTTAAAACTATTAAGTATGATGTCTTGAACTTAAAAATAAAAACTAACTCGTAAGAAGATAATTTGACTTGTTTATTTAGGCGTCATTTTAAAATGCCAATTAGAGAGCCAGTGTATTGTGTCAAATGTCATCGTATTTGTCACACTCCACAGTACTCAGACAATCTGCATAGTTTGTTTACAGTTTTGTCGAAACATTATTATATTACATATTTTCTTCCGGTGAGTAAAGTGAAGTCATTCTGACTGTCAATTTGAAATTGAGAGAGTTTGGGTAGTTTTACATATTGAACGATGCATTTACTACCATACTCTTCTTGGCATATATTTTGTCGGTTTATCTTGCGTAGAAAAGATCTTCACGACACGCAAAAATTAACATATATATGAACTCATCAAGTGGAAATCGCCACACAACGAAATAAGTTATATATTTAGCTTCCATTTTGGCTGTTGAAATGTTTATGAGGAATCGTTATTAATTTATTTTCTCATTTTAGGATATGCCAAAGGATATTTCATTGTTATGCGTTTGGATTATCACATCTTGAATAATCATCTTAAAAGGTCTGTACTGCAGAAATACATGAATACATTACAGCATGAAAAACTACGGTTCGCCGTAAGTTCCTCGTCTCTTTTCCGTTTTAGTTTTATGATGAATGGGACTTTTTTTTCCCTCCATCGCTGCAGGTACTTTATTCTGTTGACACAAAAGCAGGGAACATTTTGTGTCTTGTGGACACAAAAGCTGAGTGAGAAATAAAAAGGCTGGAATATAACTCTTTTTGCAGCAGATGCTGTTTGCTGAAAATACGAAACATCTGATATATATGCTTATAAAAAGATTGGATTTCTAGTGTTGAAATTTTGGCTTATACTCCAAAATAATGAAGCTAAGATGTATGGTTCGTTAATTTTTCCCATCAAATCACAAAAATATGTTATGTTTTAAAACGAACCCATTATCATAAAAAAGCTTAAATTTCAACATTTCTTGGGAGTAGAAATGAACTATGCGTAGTGCTACCATGTGCCTATACATAAAAAAATAAGTATCCTTACACCTCGTACAAAAAGTTTGTTTGTCGATGCATCGATAAATCAAACTCAAGCAAATATTTAAAATTTTTTTATTAGTATGTGCTATCAAGTATTTAAAATGTGTCATTTCCTGTTAAAGTTAAAAAAATATGTGCAAACAAAAAGATTTGGCGTGAAAAGATTATTAATGAATCTGCAAAAGATTAAAATTAAATCTGAACACTTTTTGAAATCTGACTTGAATTATTAATAAAGTTCAAAAGAGAGAAACTGTTAATATTGAAACACAATGCCCTTATTCAGACCTTTAATTCAAATTTTTATTCATGAGTAATTCCACATTTTTATTTGGCAAAATGTTTTTGCTTTAAATTTGCATACTTCAGTTTAAGGCTTAGTGCCTCAACATCGATAAATTGTTTTTAAGCTAATTTGTTTATTTAAAACTTTAAATTAACGGTATGGAGAGGAAAGCATTCACAGTTTGCTTTATATAGGGGTGTGGGGGAGGGTAGTTGATTTCTACAACCCTATATATATTGTTACGTAGAAATGTGAGATATACTGAATAAACCAGAACGCTGTTCCGGTCAAAGAAGTTTATTAGAAGGATGCAATCACACTAATGAACTGTCCTCAGCCTGAGGGAAATCTCTTATATACAACTTAAGAACTTTCTAGAAATATTGAAATTAACATTATAAATTCACATAAACAGAAACTTTCCCGAGATTTTGAGAAAAGTAACATAAATTAGAAGGAAAGTAAAATCAGAAGCTACTGACTGGATTCGAACCGACGATCTGTCCGATCCGAGGCCAGTGCTTTAACCATTTGGCCGTGCAACTACTTGTAGTTACCTTCGGAATGTGGCAATATCTGGTGTATGTGTAGTACCCCCTTACCCTTCCCTTAGTATTACGAAAGACGAAAAAGCATATGATATCAACAGAATCTGCAATTTCCCTATTTAAATAATTTACTTCTAAAAATGTAAAAAAACAAAAAGTTCTTTGTAAACTGTTAAAAACAGATGGCCTTTTCCCAACTCCTCTTCCAAAGACTTCTTCGCAACGGTGGGAATCCGTATAGTCTGATTGCAGCATGCGAATAACATTCAAAATTGCTTAGTGTTACATGACTATGTTCTCCGAACAACAATACCCCCTAACTATATCATATGGACAACTATCTCCTATTTCAGATTTTCAATACAATTTTTGTTCTTCACCGTAAATAAATAATTCCTCTTTCTGTATAATATGCATATTTTTTTCAATGAAAAGCTACATATTATTTAAAAAATAATTATCAGCAAAATTTTTTAAAATCCCTCCCAGGAAACTCAAGCTCAATTTTCTGCCTTTAGTGCTAAAATGTGTTTCCATTAGTGGTTTCTTTTACTTTTTTTATTTCACACATTTTGAAAGGTTGACGTTTTCTATTAACCCTTCAGCAGGCGCGCCCGTGTACAAAGTGCAACATTTTCGTAATTTTGAATGGTTTGTTTTTATATACAAGGTTTGAATGTTCTAATGCCCGTATCACACTAAAGATTTAGCACAAGCTTTTAGCGCAACTGTTTCATTAAACCTGTTCTACCTGCAACTGTTGCACTAAAATACTGTGTGATAGAGTGTTTTTCTATCAATCTTTAACTGCAACTTTTCCCATTCTACATGGGAAAAGTTTCACGAAAAGCTTGTGTTGCACATAATTGTCCAATAGCAGGGCTGGTTTTTGGCTCACGTGACTCGCGATCGAGCAAGGAAGATCACGTGATCGAGCAAGGAATAAAATATGGCCGCCAACATGGATGAATGGACTAAAGAAGAAATTTTAAATTATTTCATCGACGAAGTTACAATTCGTGAAATCTGTGGAACCACAGTCATTACTATTACAAGAACAGGACGTTAAAGCGGTTGACTTTTAAAGAGATAGGGGAGATAATGAGTGAGAAATGGCCTCATTACCAATCTTCTTTTACTAGCGGTAAGTAAGATTTTGCATGTCTTTTTTACATTTCTTATCCGTAACAACTTAATAATTATTTATAGTATTGCCACGTTTGATATAATTTCAAAATAATTCTATTTAATTGTGGATCTTTCGGAACTTTTCGGATCATTGATATGGATTCATATCAATTGTCATTTTTATCGCCAAACTTCGCCAATGTTTGTCAACAGAAATAATCTTCGTGCATACGATATTGCACTGAAACAAGTTACAATTTTTTTTTCTGTATTCGGAAAACAATCAATCAGAATTTTTAATCATGTAGTAATAACTTCTTATTTAACAAAGTTAATTGTATTGAAAGCCATTAATAGTCTACGCTGCTTTACCATTATTGTTCAATAATGCAAGAGATATTTTTAATGCTAAGATTTTAAGTATTGTGGTTGCATTGATTTACTGTACTGACACTAGCATTTATGGTAAGCTAAATTTACGAACTTATGGATCACTTATGATAGTAAACATTCAGTTTACATGCAACTGAATAACAACAATAATAACACTTACATTTTTGTTTAAATTTTTGAACAAAAATAAATAAATTTCATTTTGTGTTTAAAGTTTTGTTAAAGAAATAAAACATTCTTAAAATTTGAGAGTTTTATAATTTGTGTTTTGAAAGAGAAAAATGTTTAACTTAAAATTTTGTTACGAGTGCTTAAAAAAAAAAGAAAATTTTTTTTAATTTATAATTATATATATAAAATTAAGTACTATTTTATATTAGAATAATGTTTTATATTAGTTTATATATAATGTGTAATATGTATTGGTGTTTAAGTTGTATTAAATCTGTAAATATTTATCATCAGCAATAAGTTGACAATTTTGAAAATATTGGATATATATCAAAATATCGGATATTTTCGATATTTTGGAACCCTGATCACAGCTCTCATTTTTAATTTATTATTACATTTCAATATTTCATTTTAATGTCTATTTTTTACAGGATACAGAAAGTGAATTTGGGGAATTTACCCAAGAATCGGTTACTGCAGTCAATGAAAATGCAGTAATGAATAGCCCCCAGATCAATAAAAGGAAAGTGATGGAAACTTCATTAATTCCCCCTAAAAAAAGGGGGGAAAGTGTGGATAAGCAAATATCCAGCACGTTGGAGCAAGTCAAGAAATTAATGGCATCTATAAATGAGGATAAAGACAATGTCGATGATGCCTTTTTTAATTATCTGAGATGTACATTTAAAAGTTTAAAAGATGTAAACTTAAAAGAAAAGGCAAGAGTTGAAATCCAAGGTGTTATCAATAAATATTGCATGGCAGACTTGAATAATAAATAATTTTTTAATAATAATAAATAATTTTTTAAATAAATTTTTTACTTCATGTTTCATTTCATTGATTTCATTGACCATAATTTAATTTTACAAATAGCTGGTATGTTGCATATAACTGGTATTTATAGGTATTTTGGCATTTGAAAAATATATAGCAGTAGCATACAGCTCAGATTCAAAAAATTATAATAACTGAGAAAAAGTAATAAGAAAGAAATTATTTTCCATTTATTTATTTATGATACTATTCCAAAATTTATTGATATATCTGAGAGTTAACCTTTTCGTAGATGTCCATTTTTTTAATATTGTGTTAGTATTTTATGTAATGTAATTATTCTAATATTTTGAATATGAGCTGTACTAAAATCTGAATGTAATTTATCTGAATTTTTTTTTATTTCACACTTTTTTGTGCTAAGAATGTTGCTAGAAACTAATCTTTCCATTTGTACCACAAAAGATCAGATCCATATGGGTAACCCAATTTATATGGGTACAGAAAAAAGAAATCAAATTATTTTGGTACTTGGCAAAGTTATGTTCTAACATAAAATAATAATGGTCCTTCTAACCCCTCTTTTGAGACTAAGTTTTGGTATGCTGTTTTCATAATTGAAACCAGTGTAGTTATTATTTACAAGTTATACAGAACAAAAAAATTTTCAATCTAAACTTTGAACAAGGTACATTTATTAAAAATTAAATTCAATGTAAATTGCACATTTGCTCTTGCCATGGAACAGGTTCCACATTCTATTGAAGTCAGCAGCTAATGCTTTCCATTCAGTTTCATTACTGGGGCAATTTAGATAATCATCTTTTAAAACTGTAAAAATTGCCTTGCATACTAGTGGCAAGATTCCAGAAATGGTGTTTTGAGCAATGCGAAAGTGAAAACTTAATGATTGCTGCGTTTCACCTGAAAAATAAAGATAAATACTGTCAGTAAAGAATCAGACACAGGTAATGCTTAAAAGAAAAACATTTTAGCAATTCTCTTTTAATGATCCATAGGTGTATTTTTTCATCTAAAGATCTGTCATAGTAATTTTGTTCAAAACAGAATAGTACAGAAAACATAAACAATAAAACATCAGTTTCTAATGTGCCTAACATGCCAAATTTAACATCTAATTACAGTAGGCTCTCTGTAATCGACACAGCTTGGGACCAATGCTAGTGTGGATTATAGGTCATTCTATTGTTTATGTTTTGAAAATTGTAAGTAAAACCAATCAACAGTTTTTTTTACAATTAATGACAAATTAAAATAACAGAAATATTATAATAAATATTGTACAATGATTTTATTTGAATTTATTTAAATATACAATTAATGATTTTAAAAAAAATGTCACAATATATATTTTTACATGCTAGCTATTGAATTGTCAATGATTGGCATTGAAACTTAACATCAAATTTCAATGTTTACATCTGTTATGATGTGTGGATTATAGGTGCTTGCGAATTAAAGAGAGTCTACTATATTATATTAATTAACTATCAAATATAATATTTTCAATTTTTGCACAGTAAGCACCCACATAATAAAATGTTTATTTTAATGCAAATACATTTGTCAATTTCATGATTATAGATTTTGTGTGACCAACTTGGTCACTTCTGGGGTAATTATCGATCAGCAACAAATTTGATTAAAATAGATTGCCATAATATATATTATATAAATCAAAGTATTAAAACCGAAATACACTAGAATATGTAAAAGTACATGTGTATGTTAGTATCGACCATATTTATACTACCTAAAATAATTAATCCTACTTATACTTTATTGTATGCGACTGTGTTTATATTCTACAGTCCTGCCCATCATATTCATTAAATCATGATAATGATAATCTTGTACTAGTCTTTAATATCAATATTAAGATTTAAAAAAAAGCAATGTTTATAAAAAGTCTATATCTTTACCTGTAGCTAAATATCTGAGAGTGAGTGCCAAACGTTCACCAGGAGGAATACTGTGTCTCATTTGTGTATTTCTTTTTTGTATCAAAGGTGATACTTTTTCAAGCAAATACTCAAAAGATGCTGTATCCATCCTAATCCACCTTCTATAGCCTTCAGTATCCTAGTATTAAAAAAATAAGATATGTTTAATTTTTCATAATTGTATTTCATGTATAGAAAATTTCTATGAGCAAGTTATTACAGCAACCTTTTCAAACACTTCACTAAAACCAAACAGTTGGGGGAAAAAGAAATAATCCTCTTTTAGGGGACTTAAAGAAGGGTCAAATATTCTGCATAATAATTCTATAAATATTATTTCTATAATAATTTATTAATTCTAGCAAAATTTGAAAGAAAATATCTTACCTGAAGTGCCAGTTCCCTCATCAAATTCTCATAACATCCTAGTTAATTTCTTTTTTTTAACCATTCCCTTGTCCAAATTTTTCTTTCAGATTTTTTTCTTCTTGCAATTAATGCTGCTGTAAGGCAAATTATTTTAGCACATATCGTTTTTTAGATGATATGCTCATAAAATTGGATGGAGCCATGATTTGAATAGGTTATGTCCGAGTGAGCAATCTATTCGTAGTACATGCGCTAAGAAATTTGTATGCTATGCCTAAAGCCTAATGGTCGATAACAGGATTGGTACGGTAACCCGTCCGCTTCGGTTTGCCAATCCGTTTGTCAAACTCCAGCAACCCTTCACAGACACTCCGCGAGGAGAAATGCTTGACGAAAAGCTTAAAGTTTCACCAAATTCTTCAGTGTGATACGGGTTTTAGCAGTTTCTATTTATAGCTACACCCTTTTTAATGCAGGTCTGATTTTTTTACCCTTGTATTCCTTTCCATTCATTGTTAGTCGTGATTTAACCGTTTTAAACCAGAGATTGTACTGGATTACAATACGACAAAAGGAGTTGATGTACTCTATCAAATGTGTAGCTATTACACGGTATCTCGTATATCACGAAGATCGACAATCTCATTGTTTTTTTAGGTTTTTGGACGTAATAGGAATCAATTCGCAAGTTGTCCTTAGATCCAATAAACCGGACAGTTTTGAAATAAGGCGATTGTATCTGCATTCTTTGGCCTTTAGTTTTACATATATAGCTCAGTATTATCAACATTTTATATCTTGTCATAAAACGCAGAATTTTTATTTACAATTTGGAAAAAAAAGTTTATTACAAAAGGAATAATCAAGGTTGAAAGAGGCGTTGCACTTTGTGCTACGCGCGCCTGCTGGTGTTCCAAAAATTGTCGCGCCCGCTAAAGGGTTAAAATGCTAACGTATCATTTCATTAAAGTTGTTAAGCTGCAGAAAATTTAAGATAAAGTTAAATTAGACACAAAAGTACTTTGAGCGAGTTTAAGTAACATTTACAGTGAGCTCAATTTTATGAACCCACAATATTTCAGATTTTATTTTTGCAATATCATACCTCGTAAAAGTTTATAGCGCCAGAACAAAAGGATTTTGTATTATCATAAGTAACTCTACCCATATTCTACGTCAAAGGATCTGACATTTAAATACTTTAAAGCAGATAAAGTATAACAATTAATGAACTCATTAATTTTATTTCGTATACTTTAATAGCCCATTATAAGAGGTTTAAAACAATTATTCACACACGATTGTTTTAAAGAGATCTCATTGTTCAATAATTTAGTTTGTAATACGTTTATATTAATTTAAAGAAATTCTCATTATAATTTAGATTTCAAAGCGAGGTTATTAAATAGTAGTTGAAATTTTAAAATATTTTACTGTCACTTTTTTAAGGCTGTGCCTTTTTAAGAACAAGCTCAAAATATTTTATCATAAACGCAGAAAATATAACACTGTATAATTTATCAATCAGATTTTATCAAGTAATTTAATGAAAAAAAATTTGTCATCTAACAAAGAATTTATTATAATGCAATCAAATATAACTTTATCCTTCATCTTTTTAATAATATTAAACTGGAATTATGTGAAATGAGTGCTAAATATTTCTCATAAAATTAGTTATTAGACTAATAAAACTCCATAAATAATTCATAATTTATCTCTCTGATATTTGAAACTAATCTTGAGTAAAATGTTTTGCTTCAAAATACTACATAACATAAATCCTACTGAAAAAAAAATACTAAATACATAAAAGTTTTCTGTGTTAACCAATAAATGAATTTCTTGGGAGACTTACGACACTGAAATAGCTTCAAAAGGTCGACAAACCAATTTAAGATAATCTACACTGGTGTAAGAAATTAAGAGAATTTGCAGACTTGGTCGATTATCTCTTTAGAACTACTGTACCGATTTTAATGAAATTTGATATGTACATACATTGATACAAGACAAAACAAATAACCACTCAATAATTGTAATACACACGCATGATCGTGCGTAACACTCGTTGGAGTCGGAAGGTATGAAACAGCGGTTGCAGAATAAACAAAAAAAAATGGGTTAATAGATGGGTTAATAGGGGGTATGGTCCCATCTTACAGATATACAGGTCTCGCAGCGTGATTTCATACTTGAAATAAGGTAGTTTTTCATTTCCTGTGGCAATTGGTCCCACTCGTCCAGCAACGCTATTTTCCCTGAATGGTTCTAGGAGGGGGGTTGCGAGTTGCAATTGCCCTCCCCAGAGCGTCCCAGACATGCTCTATAGGGATAAGGTCTGGAGATCTGACTGGTCAATCCACCCGGAGAATATCCTCACTCTCTAGAAATTCGTCGACCAGAAGAGCTCTATGTGGCCTCGCGTTATCGTCCATTAAAATGAACTCAGGGCCAACTGCACCCCTGAAAAGGCGAACATAGGGCTCCAAGACCTCATCCCTATACCTCACACCAGTCACAGTGCCGCTTTCAAAGACATGGAGAGGTGTGCGGCTATCCAACATGATGCCCAGACCATTAAACCTCCTCCGCCATAATGGTCGATTTCGTAGACATTGGAGGGTAGGTAGCGGGTCCCTGGTTCTCTCCATATGAACGTACGGCGAGAATCGGTGTTTAGGCTGAACCGGGACTCACCAGTGAAGAGAACGGTCACCCATTGATCCATACTCCAATCTCTATGCTCTCTGCACCATGATAAACGGATTCTCCTGTTCGTAGAAGTGAGAGGGACGCAAACAGCAGGTCTTCTTGCAAACAACCCTCTCTCATGAAGTCTTTTGGAAACAGGCACCCTTGATACACGGGTTCTCGTGGCTGCATACAAGTCACGAGAGAGCTGAGAAGCTGTAGCACTCCTGTTACGCCTCGCTATAATCGACAAATGGCGATCTTCTCTGACCGTCGTGGCTCTTGGACGACCTTGCCCAGGCTTTCTCTCGATGGATTCGGTATCCTGGAACTGTTTCCATAAGTTACACACGACACTGGGCGTTAAATTGAACTCTCTACAAATTTGGACTTGAGATTGGCCTGCTTCTAGCCTCCCCACAATACGCCACCTCATTCCATCATCTAAACGTTGGTGGTTACTCATTTTTACTGTTACAATTTGAAATTAACCAATTGCTGCAAAATAACACTAAGCAATTCGCCGAGGTGTGCTAGCGAAAGAAATGCGTCGTAACTTACGCGCGCGCTTATAAAGCCCGTTTCTCTACTGGCTCCGCCTACACACATGTGTAAGCTTACGTATTTGATGTACAAGATTTGCCTTTTTGACTAGAAGCAGTGGTTTTACATTCAGTTCATTTCTTTTCATGAAATTCGATAAAATATGCAAATTCTCTTAATTTATTTCACCAGTGTATATATATATATAAAACAGTTCCGTAACTGACTGACTCTCTGACATACAACGCACAGACCAAACCGCTGGATCTATAGGGCTGAAATTTTGCATGGCGATTCTTCTTATGGTGTAGGGGTGCACTAAGAAAGATTAAAAAAATTCTTCTTAGATTTTTTAAAATTAAATTTTTAATCTGCTTTAGTGACTATTTTTAAGTTTGCATTTAAATTAATAATTTGAGGGTTATAAAATTTATAGAACGAGAAAGATCATAAAAATTCCTTTAAAATGAAATCCTTTTCGAATCTTTACCTCAATTTTCTGTGTTTTGGTGAATTTTTAAAGATCAGTTTTTAGAATTTTATTTATTAAATGCTGATCATGTGATTTCTTTTTCTGGTACTTTAAATAAATTTATCGTCACGTGATAACAACGAAATAGACAAAAAATATTTTTGTTTCTTTCTAATGCGGCAGACGATTGGATATTATCCAAAAAATATTAAAATAGAGTAAAAGATATGTTCCTCAAACTGTACTATATTAACTGCAATATATTCTTTAGTATGTCCAATTAGATTTAATACGAATATTTTAATCTACATTATTTTGTCTTTAAAGGTATCCTTTACGATTTTATATATATATATATATATATATATATATATATATATATATATATATATATATATATATATATATATATATATATATATATATATATATGTATATATATATATATTACATCAATTGTATACATTGATCATCGTATTTATTATAATATATATATTTATTTTTTTTGGCATTAATTCCATACATTGACCGTTGTATTTAATTTGAATGCACTCCGTAGCGAAGCGCGGGTATTCAAGCAGTTCACTCATATACGTCAAGACTATGTATAATTTATGACAATATTTCTTGAACACTGTAGTTTTCCTCATTGAGGAAAATTTTATTGTTGTATAAAATTGCAATAATAGTTTTTTAAAGCATATAGAAAATGCATATGTTGTGACGTGATTCTCCTTAATATCTACAACATGGTACCGAAACTTCAAGGTCTTCATATCATTTTTAATATTATACATAAATGTCAACGCTAAGATAAGATTGATAGCGTTTCGTAACGAATTTAAAGACGGTGAATAACCAAAAGCATTGCACAAATAAAAATTCCTCGCAGTTTTTTCTAAAATCTTTTATGCTACATCTGTGAAAGAATTCAGAGTTTGAATAAATAAATAACGGAATATAAAAAGTATTACGAGAAGCTTTCAATATTCTTTCGACTCTAAAAGAAATTTCTCTCTTTCAAAACATACTGCATGACACGAGAAAAAGAATATTTGATTCCAATAGTTTTCAAACACGCTTTCAAATCGGATGGAATTCTTCATTTTAGTAACTCTTCCGTACTTTTTTTCTTTCCTCCTGTTAGTTCGTGAAATGAGAAGAAATATCTGGGAAATTTTCTATCTGTAGAAAACAGGATTGTGTATAATTTCTAAACGCAACGGAAGATAAATATGTTTTTAGGTTTATTCTATAATTTAACGATCAATTTTTTTTTCATTAAATGAGTTTAATGCATAGTCAACTATAGATTAAAAAAAATTCCGTGATCGAGTAAATCCAAAAGGTATCGCTGTTGATTCGAAAACAAACTCAATTTAAGCAACATAATGTATTTCCGAAAAATTAGTTTAAGGTATATCTGCCTACGTTGAAATCTCTGTTTTGGTGCAAAATTTTGAAATTTTTTTTATTGCTCTATTTCAAATGCCGATCTTTTAGGATTCTAACACTGCTTTACTTTTATGCCTACAATCATTGGATGAGAACTTAAGGCCAATTTTATTAAATCAAAAGCTATATTAAAAGACCCTAGAAAATGCTTCTTAAAATACATTTTCTACAAAGCTAAATTTTTAATTACTTTTTTTAAACAAGAAAGCTAATAATTTATAAAGTTTTCAATATATTTCAATGAAATTTTGCAGTTGTTTTTTTTACATATTACTATGTTTTGAAGTAAAAGCTAAGCTATATGTGTTAATTTAATCCTTCTACAGGTACCTGTGCTTAAAAGAAAATTAAAATTGGTGTTTTTTTCCACAATTTTTGGTATATTTGAGTGATTTTTTGAAATATTGTAAAATTTTTACTTTAGAACACAGGAAAGTGTCATAGTATTATATAGTATAAAGGAAATTAAAATATGTTGAATAGAGTGTAGGGTATCTGGCGTAAGCACTCAATTGTCATTTATAAATTCCCTATATTTTAAAATGTTATGAAATTTTTAGCAAAATTATATTTGTTTTCATGATTTTATATCACATTTAAACTAAAAAATATATGTAAAAAAATAGTGTAGGGTCTCTGGCGTAAGCACTCAATTGTCATTTATAAATTCCCTATATTTTAAAATGTTATGAAATTTTTAGCAAAATTATATTTGTTTTCATGATTTTATATCACATTTAAACTAAAAAATATATGTAGAAAAATAGTGTAGGGTCTCTGGCGTAAGCACTCAATTGTCATTTATAAATTCCCTATATTTTAAAATGTTATGAATTTTTTAGCAAAATTATATTTGTTTTCATGATTTTATATCACATTTGAACTAAAATTTACTTAATCAGTAAATGTATTTAATCAGTACTGTATATTTTCGAAAAAAAAAATGCTCCGAACATAGGCAGATACCTTAAACACAGACTCTATGGATTAGCGAAATGCTTTCTAAAAAATAAGGTACTGGGGAAACTCTGTTGCCAGAAAATCTTTTCAAAATATTTTGATGTGGTTATACAATAAGTCCTCGAGTGCGGTGACTTCCACGCAAGTGCGCCCACGAACGCATGGCGGGTGTGAAAGGCAAAATGGGGTTCGCGTGTATGGCGGGAATGTTTAAAAAAGCTAAAGATCAAAACTCAAAGCACAGTTTCGTGTACATATCTGTCTCCTTGCCCTCTCGCTACTGAATTCATTTTCATCAGCTAGGTGCGCCTGTCGTGGGCAAAATGTATGTTCATTTGATAATAAGAAACTTGATAATTTTGCCAGACCTTGGGACAATCTGTTCAATTTATCGTGAGAAAAGTACTAGCACCAGTGATTTTAAGGTGACATTTTTATAGAATCCTATATCCAGAATCTCTTGCTACTTAATTTACTGTCCGCTTACCTATTTTTCAACATACTTTTATCATTGATCAATACAATATATTTTAATCATCGAAAAGAGATGGAAATACATTACGTTCGTTTCCATTCTGCTCGTATTCAAACGAACAAAATCGTTAAAAGTCGAGAAAGTATTTTATCTAATGACCCGATTACGAAATGTGCTTTATTTTTACATCTTTTTCACATTTTATTACAATTTTTCTTTCCATTCTGCTTTTATACAAGTTAAAAGTTCTTAGAAATAATTTATTACAGCGAACTGGGAAAACACTGATTCTTGTCGAAGAAAACTTTTTTTTTAACTGCATTAAAAACGTGATTCGCATTCCGACTTGAACTCTTTTATCATTAAAAAATTAATGAAGCTATCATTTTAGTCTTTTCAAGTTTCTTTCTTTCGTGTGTGTATGTGTTTCAAAAAATATTTTTTTTTTAACTACAAAACGCTCTCCGTTTGAAATAAATATTACTTAAATTTCAGTTTAGATCGTTCCAAAATGTGAGATACGGTAATTGCTCTTACGATTTTCATTCTTACTGATTGACGGTTTTCGTCTTTTAGTAATTTTCTGGTAAGATTCTGCTGTATGAAATTCAATAATCTTGTATTCAGGATGGACAGCTCCATGACCAGAGCCACAAGATTCAGTTCTCGGTCCTGGTAGATTGTCTATTTATTATTTTGAGGAGCTCGGCCTTTGGGTAGTATATTTTAAGACCTTTATAAAAGCACACACTAAAAAAAATTGTCAAGAAGAAAACTAAACAATATGAGAATAAAGTACAATATGTGCCGTCAAGATCTTGAGTCTACGATTAAAAAACCTAACAATTTATGCATTAGCTGTAAAAAAGGAGGGATAGCAATGGGAAGAATTAAATTTCTAGTTGGATATCCTTACTTTGATAGGATAGTCTAGTCATCAGGACATTTCTTAGAAGCCAGCGCCATTTATCGGCTTTTTTCATTAATAAAAGATCGCTATCCCTAACTTTAATTATATCCTAGCAACTATACACAAATAAAAAGCACTTAAAAATATAAAACATTTGTCATTTCCTTTTAATTTTATCATGTATCATCGGATGTTAGCTTTTACCGAGAAGTACGTCGTATGAAAGCTCCGAACGTTTTTTTTTTTTTGTAAACAACGCCATGTTGGAAAATGACGGTTCACAGTTAACCTCTCATTGTATTTTCATTCGCTAAATGAAAATTATCGAGAATATTCTAATTTTAGTTGTAATTTTGTGATAGGCTGCTTGAAATGTAACTGCAGCTGGTTAACTTTGAATTCTGGGACTATAAATAAGGAATAAAATTGTAGTTCAGCGGTGGTGTAATGCTGTTGTATAGGTTTTTTTTTATACTTGACATGGTATAGTCCTGTATCGTTTTTGTTACTTAATTGTTTCTTTTTACCGGGAGATGTAGCCGGTTAATGTATTTTTAAATGTTTTTAAAGTTAAATAATAAATAACTTTATTTTATCTTAAATTTGGTTTGGCTCAACTTATTTTTATTTTTTTAATGATGTTGAAACTTAAGCCTTAACTTCTGAGTCATTACCGTGCTCAGCACCATTGCACATTGAATACTGCTCGATTGGTTTTTCGATCTTCTCTATCGAGACCCTATTAACACTGACTATGAAATCCAGAGTTGCGGGCTTAATTACTGCTCTCTTCAATTGACCGTTAAAATATTTTAACGGGCCGTTAAAATATTTTAATCCTTATTTAAATTGGAAACTGTAAGATGACAGGAAAAGAAATCATATAGTATTCATATATTGATTCGATGCGTACGGATACAATCATTCAGCATGAATGGAGACTGAAAATTTTATAGGAAGTTTAATCGTAGCTAGTTTGATGGGTCATTCACTGGCTATCTTAAAATTTCTCGTTTGTAATTTACATTTCAAATATAATTTGATATGTAAGATTATAAATTTATGTGACGATTGTCAATATTATTTAGCATTTTTCTTTGCTTTGAAACAATATTCAATGATTTGCCGAGTCAATGGTGACTATAAATATATATAGATATCATAGAAGTTCTCGGCAATCATGGACTTATTCTACAGGCATGTTGCTTTCTCTACGCGGCTCAGCCAACGAGTGTTCTTGAGTTTTAAAGCGTACTGTCAATTTCCAGTCAATCCAGACGAAAGTAGTATATTTGAACGTTCATTTTTAGAGAATACTTCATGTGAAAATATCTGCATAATTTTTAAGCAAGTCTTATTTAGTCATTAAGAAAATATGTGTACATATCTGACCAGAACAAATTTATTTTAACGAGTAAATTTAACAAAATATTATATTTTTATAACTTTGCGGCTTTGGATTATAAATTTCTATAGAACTAGTTTCGTAGGAATTTGAAGGTTCAGTATAGTGATTCAGAATAAGATTTAGCAACTCCTAGCCTTGTTTTAGGCAGATATTAAACTGCGCATTTTAAAGATCATGGATTGATTCACGATATGAAACTAAAAATAGGCAGTATGTAGGTGGAGGAGGACCTGCAGATGGAAGAATCATGTGTTACGAGATTTTTGCAAGTTTCCGAAGTCTAAGATATCTGAATATCGGGTTTTTTCTCTTTCCCTCCTATGTATTTGTATCATTTTTCTTATCTCTGAAAGAGAAGAAAAATATCCCCAGAAAAGTGGAATTTATCGGGGATGGAATTTTTTTTTTAAACAAAGTTACGTCATGACCATTAATTTGGTTAAGTGCAGTAATCAAAAGAAATAAAACTGTTAGAACGAAAAACTGCTTTTTTACTTTTAAATGTTTTATAAACGAATAAGATCGTTTTTAGATTTGTGAATGGTTAAAAGGTGATAAAGAAAAAAACAAACTAAGGTTTCTATATCATTTACAGTTTACGCAAATGAAAAAAAGATTGTTAATTTAAGTTCAGATCTACCTAACTGATACAGAATAGCAATGTTTTAAAGCAAAAAATAAAGTCTCAATTTAAACAGCTTATTAAACCTTATCTGGTGTACAATTGAGGTAATTCTCGCAATCAAAATAAAAATTGCATACCATTAAGGTTAGATAATACCTTATAATACTAGAAACAACCATTAATCTAAAATGATGTACCACGTAATCATGCGATCTTAAAATTGTGTTTGATCAACCTAATAGTTAGCTATGTAAAAGAGTGTGAGACTTTTAGATAGGAGCTAAGGCCATACTACCATATTTCCTAACACACCATTGCCGAGCGCTGGAATTCAGTACCAGAGTTTGTGGGTTCGAATCCCAATGTTGGCATGGATGTTTACGGCCTTTCGGAATCGGCTTTAAGCAGTAGCACCAGGTCTAATTAGCCCTCGTGTAGCCCCCTCCCCCCCCAAAAAAAAGACTGTAGTGCTTTGAACCAACCAACTTACTAAGCCCTCTTATCTAATTTACTAATCTCTCATCTGGCTCACGTCCGGCCTCTAGCTTAATGTCTTCGACAGTGATTTCAATTTGCCTTTGTTCATCAGAAATCTTCCTCTGACACTGCTTCATACAAGGCAAAATTAACTTTTTAAACGTCTAGCTTTCTTCAGCTAACAAATTAGGCAGGAATCTTCTAGCGCCTTATGTCATCGATCCCCAATCCTGTCTTTTGTACATACTTTTTTTTCGTCATGGTTTGGATGAAAGAGATGTGAAGTAATTCGAAGGATTCTGCAGCGTCGCACCAGAAAGAGGAATTAAAATAAAATTTGGTAATACCGTTATTTTAAGAAATAAACCTGAACTATATACAAGGTTAACAAGTTTTTTAAAGCTTATTTCCTTCGTTTTCCAGAGATATATAGATAGTTTTTCCTTAAATACCTCTACAGTTCGAAGAAATTTTTTTATGAATCCATAGATTTATTAGTCAGATTGAGAATTTTGGTATTTTTCCATACCTTTGTAAAGAAGGAAAATATTTCCATCAGAGAGGAAGTTTACTCTATTCCTATCTCTTTCAGAAGATTTTACATAAATTTTATATCAGTTCTCATGAAATCAAATTTGAGATATTAATCCTCAGCTTCGTCATATGCCGTCTCTATTTCATTACTGGAAAGTTTGTGTAGGGCTTTGGAGTCTGAAATTTCATCTGCAGACATTTGGATCCTGACTGATAGCCGCAGTTCCATACAACATCTGAACAACTGGACCAAAGTTGGTGACAGAACATCTGTGTCGATACTTAAAGACATCAAGGAGCTTTACCACGGCAGCACAGGTTTTACTTCCAGTGAGTTCCTTCCCATATAGGTCTCCATGGAAACGAGATAGCTGACAATCTTGCAAAGGATGATGTTTCTAGTCCATCAACCTCAGGTGTAGGCCTGACCTTTTCCGAAATATGCTCAAAAATAGAGATATCAAACCAAAAATTATGGTTGCCTCCTCCGTCCCACTCCTGGTATTCTGGGAAATCTCTTGGTGGTGCTTCACAGTTAAAGGGGTCAGGGCTGTTCAGGTCACCGTCGGTAAACTCATGAGTGGACATATTGGGAGCCCTACTTTTATAAATATACAGAAAACTTTTCGAAGTTGCACTACATGTGCTTCAGCACCGGCATCACCTGCTCACCTATGGAACTGCATGGGGCTGCTGCATGAGGACCTATTTACTGCGTCTCTTCTCGTGTATGACTTTTTGAGAGTCCACGACCTCTTGGACTTGGTCTAGCCTTCGGCCAGACCTTGAGGAATAAGCCACAACAACACAACAACATAACCATTTTGTAATACTATGTTGTCATATCTCCTCCTTATCATTATTTGATTAAAGATTGATGGTTTCATACAAATAGTTAATGGTGTTTATAGACTGACGAATATTTAGATTACATTAAACCACATAGTTAAGTGTATTACACTGAAGTGTCAACTGAATTAGGGATACCTACCTAGTAACGAGTTGGGCCTCCTCTGGCCTTGATAACGGCTGCCACACGACGAGGCATAGATTCAACAAGTTTCTGGAAACGTTCCACGGGAATGGCTTGCCAAATATTGGCTAAAGCTGTCCATAATTCAGTAAGGTTCTTTGGTGCTGTGTGATGGCGTTTCACGCCTTGTTCCAAAACATCCCAAAGATGCTCAATAGGATTTAAGTCTGGGCTTCTAGGTGGCCAAATCATGACAGAGAAGTCAAAGGAATGCTCATCCAACCAGCCAGTAGCCAACCGGGACTTGTGAGAGGTACATTTGTCTTGTTGGAAAACTCCATTACCGTGCGGATAACAGAACAGCATAAACGGATGAAGGTGATCACCCAGCAACTCTACGTACCGAATTGCATTGAGGGAGGTTGGTACACGCACCAAAGATCCCAAACTGTGCCACGAAAAAACACCCCAGACTATGATTGAGCCACCATGCCCTTGTACAGTTCCAGCCAGGCATGCAGGATTCATGGCTTCATGAGCCTGACGCCATATTCTCAGCCTTCCGTCGGCATTAAGTAGTCGGAATCGAGACTCATCACTCCATGCTACTCGTTTCCAGTCCTCTACACTCCAGTCTCTGTGCTCTCTTGCCCAGGCAAGACGTGCAGCCCAACGGCGAGTATAGAGCAATGGTACTCTCGTAGGTCGACGGCTCCCGAAACCCATACGGTGAAGCGAGTTTACTGACTGTACGACTGGCACCGTCATTAAACTGGGTGGTAATTTGAGCTAATGTTTGGCTTCGCTGGCTACGTGCAATACGCCTGAGCCGTCTCTCACCACGCCCTGTCAAGGCTAATTGTCCTTTGCAGTTTGCCCTATCGCTAGTTTTTTTCCACCATCCATGTATTCTCGGTATACTCTTGACACTGTCGACCTTGAAAATCCTAGCTGTCTGACGATTTCGGAAATTGAATGGCCCATGCGTCGCGCACCTACGATTTGTCCGCGATCGAAGGCGTCTAAGTAAGGCAATTTACCCATACTGACAATTCCAACAACTAATTCAGAACAACCATAGTACGCGCTATATATGCAGTTACCACAGCGCCCTCACTTGCGCATACATGATGCGCAGCGCTACACAATTTGCATAGGCTTTGCTATCCCTAATTCAGTGGCACTTCAGTGTATATTGATACAGTGATTCCATTTAAAAATATGGTATCTTTATTCTGTTGGGAAAGAATATCATAGAAATCGTTTGAAAAAGCAAGTATTTTAAAAGCTTTTTTCTTTTTTGGGGGAGGGGCATGGAAACATAAACGTTAACTCTCCATTCGTTTGGACAATAAAATTTCCTCCAGATTTGTAGCCGGACTATGGCGAAATGACTAGAGCGCTGTCTTTCGGTACCAGAGTCGGTGCGTTCGAGTTCCACTGTTGGCATGGATGTTTGTAGCCGTTGAGAATCTGTTTAAGCTGTAGACCCCGGCCTAATTAGCCGTCGTGTAACAAAATAATAACCGTATCGCTCTCAACCAAATTAATCTCCGGATTTGTAAAGAAGTATTATATTTTTGGTTACAGTTAGCTAAAATTATTTGACAGTTTATTAGGAAAGCTCATGAGTGACCTGGATTTTCCCTAATTTCATAGAGTTAAAAACGGAAGCTATCATTCTGTTTTCTATGAAAAACTAATTTCAAAATATATAATTTAATCGGGGCTATGTATTCTTTATTGATGCAATATATTCCTCGTCCAAAATTGATAAAATAAATAAATCCATAAAAGAAAAGTCCAATTTAAACAAACTCTATGACCTTTGAACTATTGATTCTACATATTTATGCTCAGACAGCTCCTGTCAAAATAATCCATATTCATATGTATGAATTTTTAGTCTGTTGGGAAAAGTATTTTTTCTTCTTTGTTGCTCTCAGGTATTCAGCGGAGAAACGTTCATCTCAATAAATATCATCCAAAAGAAAATATGCGAAAAATTTATCTTTCAAAATAGAATATACTTTATTTCTCTCAATAGCCTCGCATGACGCAAGCAAGCAATAAAATCAATCGATCAGAATGAATAAGCCTTTACAGCATTTATGTCCACGCGTTAACGATATAAACGTGGAAAACTTTTGCATAATCTAGATAAAATCCAGAAAATGAGCGATTCGCGTTTTAAACGAATGTCAGGATTGCGCTTTTCCTTCGCTTAGTTTCACAGTAAATTTTCCTCGCGTTGAGTTGGTCTTGAATGTTTAATATTGATACTTTACCTGCATCATATTTCAAAAGTGTTTTAGATTCATCAGTTTACACACTAAAGCCTTTTTAAAATCCATTTTGTTTTTCAAATATAGTTTTTCAATTTAAAACATGTGGGATACATACTGTTTGAGAAGCATTCTCCAAATTGTATCGGAGAACATTGTGTTTCAACTTTAATAATATAAATATTTAATGCATAAATACTGTTTTTAGCATTACAAAATGTAGCTAATGTACTTGTGTAAACAAACTTTCGTTTCTCAAGATACAAGTTTTGATCAATAACTGAAATTTTCCTCCTAAAGGGCACTTCTTATATGAATACTAGCTGAATACCCGTGCTTCGCTATGAAGTACATTCAAATTAAATACAACGGTCGATATATGCAGTTAATGGCAAAAAGATATATTTATAATAAATACAACAGTCAATATATGGGATTAAGGCCAAAAAACCCAAAAAATATATTTATAAAAAACTCGTAACTGATATTTTTATAGACAAAATAATGTAGAAGGAAATATTGAAATTAAATCAAATAGAAAATACTAAAGAATATAGTACAGTTTGAGGAACATTTCTTTTACAGTATTTTAATATTTTTTTCGATAATATCCAATCGTCTGCCGCATTAGAAAGAAAAAAAAATGTCAATTTATTTCGTTGATATGCACGTGACGCAAAATTAATTTAAAGTATCACAAAAAGAAAAGAAACCACGCGATCAGCATTTAATAATTAAATTCTAGAAATTAATCTTTAAAAATTCACCAAAAATATCAGAAAATGGAGGCAAAGATTCGAAAAAGATTTTGTTTTAAAGGAATTTTTATGATCTTTCTCGCGATATAAATTTTATAACCCTCAAATTATTATTTTAAATGCAAACTTAAAAAAAGTTACTAAAACAGCTTAAAAATTTAATTTAAAAAAAATCTAAGAAGAATTTTTTAAAAACTCTTTCTTAATGCACCTCTACACTATAAGGAGAATCGCCATGTAAAATTTCAGCCCTTTAGGTCCAGCGGTTTGGTCTGTGCGTATCTGTCAGTCAACGCACAGACCAAACCGCTGGGGTCTGTGTCAGTCAGTCAGTCAGTCAGTTACGGAACTGTTTTATGTATATAGATTAGATGATTTTGAAACAGCAGAAACCCTCATTTAATCTTTATTAACAGAAAATAATGATTTGAATATTTAATAATATAAGTTACTATTTTAGTGGTGTAAAATGGTACTAACGTTTGTTCTTCTGTCTGAAGAAACAAGAATGTACGTTTTTCACAGTTTTGGATAGAGCTGAAACTTTCCTCGGAAAGGACACTCGATAACATGTTTGTGAGAGTTCTCTAACTGGAATATTATAAAGTTTCAGAAAATCGGAAGCCTTCCTCTATTTTTATTTTCTAGCGGAAAGTCACTTTATATTATGCGACGATATCCAGACAATTTTGGATCTCACAGAATTCTTTTCAAACTCGGGGTGGCTCATTGACGATACTGTTATACAACCAACATCTACTAGTTTACATTTCTTGAAGGAGAAAAATTCTTAGAGACGAAGTATTTCATCTTCTTTTCGATTTAGCCTGTGGAACTTGAATTTCGTGACCAGCTGGTACTGTGAAATCACCCGGAAAAAGTGCTAAGCCCGAGGGCACAGTGAAAGTTAAAAATTATTTAAGACTCTTAAAGTATTTAAGTTTCATGTAAGTCATCTGTATTTGGAAAGGGAGTTGGATTTCAACATAGATAAATAAACTTATATCATAATGTTTAAATTTTAAAAATCTATAGTTTTCACTCTATTTATTTGAAATTTGGCATCATTATTTTTCTAAATCTGTAACTGCTTTCACTGGTTAATAAGAGAAAAAAAAAATCCTTTTCACTAATATTTTTACTTATGAGCTTCAGTAGGAATATTCAGGAAATTAAACTCACTGTACTGAAAACTTAGCTTTTGTTTATGAATCTAATATTTTACTTAATTAGTGGAGCTTAAAAGCTTTCGTTTTAATTGGGATTTTCTGAATTTAAATTGGAAAGACACATTTTATGACCAGATCTTTTCTGCGTATTTTTATGCCAAAGGAATCAGGAAAAGTTTTCCGTCTACTAAGTATGCAGTAATCTGTTGATGATTTAGGTTACGTATTGTTGAGAAGAAACGGAACACGGAAAATCAATACAACACATCTAACAGAGGAATGTGTGGTAATGAGACGACATTCTTGGAGCTTTTTTCTGTTGGATAGTTGGTTGCTTTTTGGAATGCTGCAGTTATCTTTTTTCCTATATCAGAGCTAAATGGACAATTATTTCGAAATCAATATTTTATGGAAAATTTTTGACGCTCAAGAATATAATTGAATTTTTAAATTACTTAGGAAGTACTAAAATTACTTGAGTGCCACTGACACTTTCAGAAGCAATTTTAATGAATTTATATATGCTTTATAAAAAATTAAATCTTAAATATCAGCAAAATGTTAATCAAAGGTAGATTAAATTCAGTTGTTTGGGTAGACTTCGTATTGACACAAACTGTAAAGAAACTATATAGGAAGCATTACAATTAAAGTTAATAATTCATGCATCGTTATACATTTTGAAGATATTTAGAACATTGAAATGACATTTGAACCACATGATGTACGTTTACATCAGTAAATTTAAAGAAGTTCTGATTGGAGGAAGAGATGTACATTACACGTAGACTCAGTCAAAACAAAATTTTTTCAGTTAGTCAACAGCTCATAAAGTGTATAACGCGTTTTAACTGGTTTTTCTAGTGCTAATAAGGGTAAAAAATGTAAAAAAATGTGTAAAAAGGTAACCTTAAAAATTTAAATATTGATTAAGTGTTAGACTTTCACGATTCAAATTTTTCATGTTTTATTGTAGGTTTCAACAATGACTTAGTGTATTGCAAGCAAGGATTTGTTAATAGTCAGTGGTCCTGCCATGGAGTCTCTGGGAGCAGTCACATCCAGAGAGCAATGGATTGGCAAATCATCTTCCTTTTGTGTTAGGAGTCTATGGGAAGCAGTCACATCCAGAGAGCAATGGATTGCAAATCATCTTCCTTTTGAATTAGGAGTCTATGGGAAACAGTCACATCGAGAGAGCAATGGATTGGCAAATCATCTTCCTTTTGCGTTATCAGAATCAAAATAAACTATTATTACTCTCCTATTTTTAAAGAAAAATCCAATTGAGAAGTATTTGTGTTCATGACTTTTTGCGTTTAGGAAACTTATTCATAAATACCTATAAGCTTTGATATGATTGAAAGTATAGATACTGCGAGCTGACTAATTTCTAATATTTGTTAAGTTACGCCTCTGAAAGGAATTACAGAATATCTGCTGTAGAAATTACACGTGCTACACTTCCCACGTTACTATCTGTAGCTGACGGTAAAGATATTTTTTTATTGTACTTTGGTTTTACTTTTACTTTTACCAGAAAGATTTGTCCATTTTACAGAGATTATTTTTCTATTCTTGGAAAAAATTCAAGCCAGCTTACCCTTTATGAACAGGGTTTTGCTTTATATTTTACGTCTGTTTTAATAACCGGGAAAATAGGAAACAAAATAAACTCTTGGAACAAAATTTTGTTAGAAAATCCGCAGCAGAAAACCTAGAGTCTAAAAACGCTTAGAGCCAACCCAATTTCTTTCCTTAAAAAAAAATCAATCTGAGGAAAAAGACGAAAATAAAGTAGAGTTGGCTGCTATGTTTTCTTGACTTAACGTCTAGATTGAAATATTACTTTTGTGATGGATGAAATTCGTAGCAGCATGTAGCATGCTAGTAAATAGTGATTCCATATTGACAAAAGATTCATCAAAAGGGTGAAAGTTTTTTCCCCCATTATTGGTCTGTTGACTTAAAACAGCGGTAAAAATGCTTTCAATAATGTACACAAAGCTTAAAGTGTTTTAAAACAAAACTTTGTTTATTTTATTTTAGAAATACGTATGAGACCCAGTAAGTACAAAATTTATGAATTTCGGACATAAGACCTAATCTGACGGGAAGAAGAAATTTTAAAGTGCAGAAAGTGATCTTATCGAGACTTCTATCGACGAGGAAAGAAAGTTGTGTCAAAATCATGCATTGTCAATTTTAGACCTTAAACCTTCATATTTCATACGTTTTTTCATTGTTTATAAGTTGTTCTGTATGAAAATACATCTCATTATAATCTTTACAGATGTCAAAATTTAGGTTTATTCGTAAGTAATCGTTGAGAATATGGAATCAGAATCACGAAACTTTTTACACTTTTCATTTCTTTGGAATTAAATAGTTGACAAGTCATACGAAATTTGTATATGTATAGCTACAATGTATAGCATTACATTGTAGCAATATTAGCACGAAGCAATTGAGATATTTAATGCATAATTTTTAGAAAAGTAATGTATGAGATCCTATATAAATCAATGTAAAATGAGAAATGAACTAAAATGTAATGTTCAATGGAGTGTTATATTTTAGTATTGTACTGGCAAGCGAACTTCTTGGATTCTAGACTTTTACGTGCTATCTTGTGAATTCAGTGACTGACAAAAGATAAATGTGCCATATTGAATGATAGATTGTCCCCTTGTCCGGTCACTAAGATTCGAAATGAAAAGGTGTTTGAATAATTTATAAGTCCGTCTCGAATCCTTATTCTGAGCATGTTGAGAATATGGTTTCACTATTCTGAATTTTTGTTTTCTTTTTTTTTAAATTTATGCTTTGGAGGTCTGAATTGTGAGGTTTATCTATGTGTTTTGAACAAAAATAGTTATGAAATAATTTCTCGCTGTTTCTGCGAGTAACATTTTTGAAAACAAATGATAATCTTTGATAATTTTTCATATATAAGAAAAATAACTAAAGCCGCCTAGTGGCAAAGCAGGCATAATCCTGCCAGGCCGGGGGCGAGGGTTCGAATCCTGCATAAGGCAGGGAAGTAATATTAATATAACCTGCCCTCTATCGGCGGCGTGTCTTGTCTGTAAATAAATATTACTTTTGTGTGTGTGTGATTTCCTCTGTTTACTGTATTATCTTGTCAAGGGATACCGGACTGAGGTCTCGTTATTGTACCCCTGTACCTCAGCAACAACTGACTCAAAGTTAAGTTACTGTTGAGAAACTAGTATGGAAATGTTATTTAAGAAATAAGATTTCTGAATTAAATCAATAAAGAGATGCCTTCGTAACTATTTTAAAGTTCGTTTATAATCTGGCGAAAAATTGTTGTCTAAGAAGCAAGATTTTTATACCGAAGAAATAAAAAGATGAGATTTCAGATAAATATTTTAATGAAAGAAATTGTCCCTGCAAAAGATATCTACAAATTTACTCATTTGTTTCATTTAAAGCTTTAGGTTTGAAGTACGTAAATAAGTAATACGTAAATTTTTCAAGCTTCGTTTTTTTTTTATTGTTTCGACTCTGCAGGATGAAAACATGTACTCTAGTAGCTACAAGACAGTTTTCAACATCGAAAAAGCAGTGAAACTAATTTTATTCAAAGAGAGCAATGCATCTTGAGGCACAGAGTGTATTAAAACAGTGTAACGGCAACAGAAGCCGGTTAAAAAGTTCAGTCATGAGTTATATTCGTTCCCAGGCACGAAACACCGATGTTTATACGTTAAAAAAATCTGTCTAAGGTGGCGATTTTTAATCAACCGTTTTGAATAAGTTTTTTTAGTATCAATAATCCACAGTTTCCGCAGTTAGGATTTTGAGTTTTGAACAGATAGTGTATTTGTTAAAAGTATGAAAAGTTCATATATGTAATAAGTATGGCCAAGAGGAGACATTACGGTGGGTTGCCATGAATAGTAGTCGTGCTTGAATGGTCAGCAAATTCAGTAAGTCTGATTAAGTTGATAAAGGAATAATAAGTTTATTTTCTTGAACACATTATGGGCAAAATTTTTATATTTAATTGGTTAACATACTTATGAGAAATACAAAGGTAGAAAGTTATTTGCATGTTTACAAAGAACAGAGATCAAAATGGTAGCGTCTGGTTTAATCCATATCCAATACGCTAAGTGGTGAGCAGTTGGATTCTCCTACCAGGACAGTGGAAATTTAGTTTCTCTTGCACACGTGACCAGTATATGCGATGATCTTCTAAAGCGGTAGTCAAGCGCCACAGATATAGAAACGTAAGCAGTTGTAGAAGTAGAATGACAGCATTAAATGTATAGAATTAATGGATGGTCGGTAATTATCATACACGTGGACGCGCACATACATATATGTATTTTACTTACTTACTCTCTTTCTCTCTCTCTCTCACATACACACAGATACACACACACACATATACGGGTATATATATAAAACGAATAATGTGAATTCTATATACGTTTCAAATTTTGACCGAAAAACAAAGATTAACTTTAAATTTAATTACTTAAACCTTTAGTTCAAATTTAGCTTTCAGCTAAATTTCATGCATTTCGCTTACATGATTCACTTTGATCTGAAGTGATGCGAGCATCATTCGGATGCATGAAATGAAATGGAAATGTGAATCCAGCTAAAGAATCTTCCCTTTAGCAAATGAAGTCACCGTTAAGTGAAATTCCCGTGTATTTGAGTTGAGTTTTCATGATGTAAAATATTGCTGTTGATGCCCGTTTTATGAGATGTATTTGAGTCAGAAATCTTTATATTATGCCGAAAAAACTGTTTCTGTAAATGGTTAAAAATAATAGTGTCTGTCTTCACTAGCATAAGACGACAATCCCACGAACGCAATTTTCTCATTCCCTTTATTATCTAAATTTTGTTAGTAATATATTAGTTTAAAATTGCTTCAAATGCTTTACTGTATGATAATAATGAATGATTATTCGGGGGAAAATGTCTTAAGTAAAAAATTAACTGCACTTTTATCTGAGAGCAACGATAATAAGAAAAATCGTGAAATAATCTTGATTTCATGCACTTATTCAAATTTGAATTGGTATGTGACTGGACTGGTTTTGTTAAAGGTTTAACTTCAGTCTAGTATTACGATATTTTAAATACTATGAAAAATAATTTTTTTAATTTAGAATATTTCTGCTTGTACACATATTTTAAATTACAGTTAAAGTACTTAATAATGAATTTAAAGTACTTAATAGTTGAAGATTTGAGTATCAGGAAGTATCATTTCTTTATTTTGGTTAAATGATATATAAATGTGACAAAAAATATAGGATATTATTGAAATTAAAAAAAAAAAGTTCAATATTGTCTATATACCCGTATAATTTAGACAATTTTTAAATAAGACAATTTTCCGGATTAAATAAGACGCTATTTTGGATCGTTTCACTGCGTTATATCAAGGATCCGAATTTAAGCAGCTTTCCACCGTAGAGTGTTAAATTTCAAAATGAATGGGAAATGGAAATTACGTATGCCTCGTTAACTTTTTACGCTTCGTCGTTGAAAACCAGAACAAATCTATCGGATACATAACTAATCGAAAAGTACTGATGAAATTAGCCAGCCATTTTCCTAGCTAAGTGGCATGTATTCCAAAAGGTTTGTTTCTGAGTATCTACTTCAATTACGCTGGGAGAAAATGAAGTTAAAAATTTAGCTTTTAAGCTCTTGCGCATTAGTCATTGTACAGTCCATGATATCTAAATTTGTGAACCGTACATGAATTTATTATTCCTTTTCTGCATTTTAATAAATTTATACCTAAATATAAACTATAGTTATCTATCATCAAATGATAAGTTTTAAATTATTATCTTAAGCTATTTTATTAAATTATTGTCATTAAAAATATTTATAAATAAATAATAAATTTATCATTTTTTTAAATTACCCGTTGATGGCGTTTTATAAATTAGCGAAAACCGTACATGCATTTATTATTCCTTTCCTGTATTTTAATAAAATTATACCTAAACATAAATTATAGTTACTTATTATCATAAAGATAAATTTTAAATTATTATCTTAAGTTATTTTATTAAATTATTGTCATTAAAAATATTTATAAATAAATAAATTTATCATTTTTTTATTACCTGTTGATGGTATTTTATAAATTAGAGAAAACAAAAAGCATAATGCCAATGTAAGCCAATGATTCTTAACCTGGGGAGGGGGGGCGTATTATTAGCAAAAAAATATGTGTAGAATGTATTTCCCTTACGTTTTGAAGGCCTAGGGGGGCATAAGATTTTGAAGGTTATCCAAGAGGGGGTATACATAAAAAGATTAAGAATCACTGCACCTCTCAGTGGAAAAGTGGTTAAGTCCTACCACGCCAAGGGTGCGGGTTCGGATCCCGCATAAGGCATGGCTGTAATCAGGGTAAATAGTCAGTCTTCGACATGCAGAAGGAGGATTCCCAACTCAAAAGAGAAGCTGCTATATACCGTCCATCACCGGTCTAGTCGTTTGTAAATAAAAATTCTGTGTGTTTCTATTTCCTGTCTCATCTTATTTTCATATGTACACCGTATTACGGTGTCAGTGTGAGCCCCAGGGACATTAACAACAACAACAGAAACGCTTCTTTAAGCAATAAGAATCTGAAACAATACAAGAATATGAAATGATTGCTTTAGATTTTTCTTCTAACGAAGAACTTAAAAAGTTGAGAGAGAAACTTAAGCCATAATGCTATCATTTGCATGACATAAATCTTTAGTTTACTATCCTAACAGACCATTTCAGAATATCGAGCTCTCTTGACGTGATATTTAGTCCTTATTAACGATGATATTCACAGAAATTTTTACGAGAAAATAAAATTTCAGGTAGTCTCTTCTAACGAAACTACCGCGGGTTATTAACGTAGGACTATTTATCGTTTCTTACCTCTTTTGTATGTATATATGTATGCATGTGTTATATATATATATATATATGTTTTGTGTGCTAATTTAACGTGATTGTTTTAACAAAGTGTTAGAATAGTTAATAGCCACAATACGATCAGTTATCGGTTAGTGATGGTGATTTTCTCATTTAGCAATTTATTTAATTAATGTCATGGCAAAAAATATCATTAAGAACATAATAACTCAAAAGTAATTTTAAATTAAAGAAAATCCCATTACAATATTCAGACAGTCCTTAGCTCTAAACCTGATAAGAGTGCATATTGCAATTATCCTTAAAAAATTCTCAAAATTATTCTCAAATATATATATATATATATATATATATATATATATATATATATATATATATATATATATATATATATATATATATATATGTATGTGTGTGTGTGTGTGTGTGTGTATGTATGTAAAAATTTTCACGCATTTTGGTACTTTTATGTTTAACTGCTTACTGCTTGCCCAAGCAATACAGACTGGGTTTGGCACGCTGCCAAAATTATAACTCTCGACGACGGACGGTTTTAGCCTCTGAAATTTTGCTTTCCAGAGGACCGTTATGGAGGAAAGTAATCGTACGTTAAAATATTTCAGTCTCTAACATTAGGTTTTTCGGCGTATTTTGTAAATGCCTTTAAATGAGATAAAAGTAGTTAATAAATTTAAAGCACGGTGTCCAACTCTAATCAAAAATGAGATTTTTCACTCATTGCTTTTAAGTATCCGATCTTTTTCTGTAAACTACACGCTATTAAAAGTTTCGCACTAATGAAAATCAAGTTTCCATTACAGTACAATGCGCTCCTTAAACATTGGAAATTTAAAAGCAACTTCGCGCTTTTAAACATATTCTCAAATAAAAATGCCCAACGATTTTACTCATTTTGAACTGCTTTTCTTTTGAGTTCCATACATCCTCCTTTTGATTGATTAGAACTTCAGAGTAAGTGCTTAGAAATAAAAGGACGTGAATCCGACAGGGCATCCATCACTGAAGAACATGCTCTTGGAAAGTCACTTTTCGCTTCAAACATTCTTTTGACGAACTTTTCATGTAAGGTACCGAATGTATTTGTAACAATAATGATGTGTGAAAGGTCTTAAAGGAACGCTTTCTGTTGATACCTGTTATGGATGATAAATTGAAAAAAAAGGAACTTTGGGGATATGAACACTGGGTGTTACAAGCTTCCTGAATTATTCCATACTTCAATAAAATCGATAAAATTTTAAAATACTTTCATCAAATGTCTCTCATTATATCGCATATAAAAGAGTGTCTTGGCGTATTGGATTGGATTTTATATGTATATATAAGTTAGTTTGCAAATATTGATTCTCTGTTTTAACGTAGGATTACGTTCCTAAATAACGGTCCTCCGGGAAGAAAAAATTTTTTCGTCCTGCATCGCGAGTTATAAATTTGACAGTGCGTTAAACCCAGTAGCAGTAAACAGTTAAAGTACCAAAATGCATTAAAAAAAAGAGGAAATCAGCAATAAGTAATCTAGGGCTTGTGGCGGCCCTGTTGTACAGCGCGCTGGTTTTCGGTGCTCAGGGTGCTCGGATCGAATCCCAGCGTCGCGCCACGAAAAATGCCTGCGTTTGTGTGGTCCCTTCATAGGGGATAATGCTGTCCGCCTATACGGTGCCCCCATAATAAAATGGACAGTAAACTGCGGCGTAGTACAGGCGAATGTTTGACGATAAGTGCCTCCGCTTTAAAAAAACAAACAAAAACAATAAGTAATCTTACGTTAATAACCCGCGGTATTTTCGTTAGAATAGACTACCTGCAATATTTTTTTCTTTATTCCCTTGTCCCTTCTGCAAAACTTTAGCGTTTATTGTGTTTAATTTAATCTGCATTTCTTTTTCTTTTTCTTCGAATTTTGCATTTAGATGTCTTTCCCCGGTCGGGGCAATATCAATTCCATCAAAATCTTAAGGCGCGTATACATACAACGGACGAAGAGCAACGGATAAATTCGGCGTTGGGTTTGAAATTCGGTTAGCCAAAGAGTAAAAAGAATCTAAGCTAAACTTTAAGCTCTGTACACATGCAGCGAACAACGGTTGACTAGGAGTAAGGAACTTCCGTTGATGTACCGCCCAGGAAGTGAACTTTAAGGCTCTGTGTACACGAGCGATCCGGTGTCGTTGCGGCACCGCAGTTGCGACCAAGCAGTACATAGAGTTGAACTAACCGACTCACACGGACGACGCGCGTAACAAAGGCAAACTAATACACCTGTCTCTCAATTTGCAAGCTATTCGGTTTACACGGTTTCTAAGTTTTCTAAATTAAAAAAATATCGATGTATTATTGGAGTGTTTTACATTGAACGCACTCGTTAATTATCTGCACAGACTTAACAAATGCATTGTGTCGCGTTGCGTTGCGTTTAGCATTGGCGTCATTAAAGTAATGGCGTCATTTTCATACTGTCATTCCTAGTTCAACTCTACAGACGTTGATTTTCGAAATACATATGTAAATAAATAATTTATCATTGCATATTACTTAAATTCCTTTGTCTTCACTTCGGCATAAACTCTTTGCATTTTTACATTGTTATTATAAACATAACCATGGCTTGCCCCCATCCCCTTGTTTAACACGAATGCCGTGTCTTGTTTTACACGATTTGTCGTGGAACGCACCTAATGAGATCGAGGGATTGTAGATCGAGGGATAAGTGTGCGTAGTTTGTAGCTACGTGTACATTTAAGAGAACAACTTCGTTCGTTACCCTTCGTTTACCTTCGTTCCCTGTATGTATTGACGCATACTTCTTCTAGTTCGGTCGTGCCCTGCTGGGTCTCATTAATTTTAATACGTATCTTTTATAACTGTGATAGAAACTGGACTCAAATTGCACCATATTCATTATCTTAAAGTTTGAACAAACATTTCCTCCCATCTTAATTGACTGACATACAAGAAATACACAAAATATTCATCTTATGGAACTGATGTGAAAAAGAGTTGTTGATTCTCTCTCCGAAAACTCTGATTGATTTGAGTTGATGGTATCCTAATAATCCTTGGCCTAATAAAAAATTATAAAAATGATTATAATTGCCTCTAAGAGCTAATAATGCTCAATGGCTTGATTTCCATTAAAGTTAAATAAGTGTGTGTATCTCTAATGCTACGAGTCTCACATAGCTCTACTTTTAATCATGTTTTTATTAACTCGCTTTCTTGTTTGTGTGTGTGTTTGTCCAGTACAAATCTTGCAATCGATTTTTAACTAACTTCCCGACTAGCTAGACATTTGAATCTTTTAGAATAGCTCAGACCACAATGACAAGGCATTACTTTAATACTTTTAGCCATCTTTCAGCAGAATTGAATTCAATTTCAGTTAATTTTGTTTTGTAGACTGGTGCAGCCATCTATCGACCGGGACGGGAATGAAAATTTAAAGGCAAGTTAACTTCCAATTAACTTCATTTTTTTCAATTTGATGGGATAATTCATCAAAAAAATTAAAAAAAGTATTTATTAATACATAGAATTGTCAAGTTTATATGTTTCAACAGAAAATTTAAAAACATGGTTTATAAAAAGTTCTTTTTATCTTGTAATTATTTAAATTCAGTTCAACTAGTTTATGAAAATTCACGGTATATCGTTGATGGTTCGTTGAAAGTGCCAAGGCCATTTTTTGTGATACACGAGGGCGAATTTGACCGAGAATTATGTCACAGTTGTCGTATAGGGGTGTCAAAATATATAATACTAGCTGAAAACCCGTACTTTGCTACGGGGTACATTCAAATTAAATACAACGGTCAATGTATGCAATTAACGCCAATATATATATATATATATATATATATATATATTTTTTTTCTTGCTAATGCGGCAGACGATTGGACATTATCCAAAAAAATATTAAAATGCAGTAAAAGATATTGTGTTCCTCAAACTGTACTATTTAACTCTACTATATTCTTTAATATTTCCTATTACATTTAATTTGAACATTTTCTTCTACATTATTTTGTCTATAAAAATATCTGTTACGATTTTTTTATAAATATATTTTTTGTTTTTTTTACATCAATTATATACATAGATCATCGAATTTAATATATATATATATATATATATATATTAAATACGATGATCTATGTATATAACTGATGTAAAAAAAACAAAAAATATATTTATAAAAAAATCGTAAGAGATATTTTTATAGACAAAATAATGTAGAAAAAAATATTCAAATTAAATGTAATAGGAAATATTAAAGAATATAGTAGAGTTAAATAGTACAGCTTGAGGAACACAATATCTTCTACTGCATTTTAATATTTTTTTGGATAATGTCCAATCGTCTGTCGCATTAGCAAGAAAAAGTTTTTTGTCTCTTTAGTTGTTATGCACGTGGCGATAAATTTATTTATTGTACCAGAAAAAGAAATCAAGTGATCAGCATTTAATAAATTAAATTCTAAAAATTAATTTTTTAAAAATTCACCAAAAATCAGAAAATGGAGGAAAAGATTCGAAAAAGATTTCATTTTAAAGGAATTTTTACGATCTTTCTCGTGATATAAATTTTATAACCCCCAAATTATTATTTTAAATGCAAACTTAAAAAAAGTTACTAAAACAGCTTAAAAATTTAATTTAAAAAAATCTAAGAAGAATTTTTCACAAATCTTTCTTAGTGCACCCATACACTATAAGAAGAATCGCCATGAAAAATTTCAGCCCTTTAGGACCAGCGGTTTGGCGTGTGCGTTGCATGTCAGTGAATCAGTCTGTTACGGAACTGCTTTATATATATAGATTAGAAACAACCCACTATACGACCATTGTCACAAATTACTGCTTAAAGCCGATTCCAAATGGTTACAAACATCCATGCTAAAAGTAGGACTCGAACACACAAACTCTAGTTCCGAATGCCAGCACCCTAGCCATTCGGCCATCGCCCGGTGGTCTAGCGACGAATCTAACTTTTAAAACTATTTATTATTGCAAACAAAATTTTCAAAATGTGCACAAAATATTAACGTTATGTATAGAAGTGAGAAATGTATGGAAGTAAAATGCATTATATCAGTGTTGCCTAACTGTCAACGAAAAATATGTTCATTTTATATTTAAAGCCTTTTGAATGTTGAAGAAATAATATAATCTAGTGCTCATGCGTCTAATAGCAACAGATTTTATTTTTGCCGAATCTATGGGCTTTGTATTAACCTTTCATACGCCACCAAATAGTAAAAAGGCCGTCGGTTGCGAAAAACAAATTACAAACAAAATGTTCGAAAAGGGAATGTTATTAAATATAAGTTAGAGATGTCTCTAAATTTGTTTTCATCACGTAAGTTATTTTCTTTCAATAGATGTGAAGGCGTTTTCTAATAAAACTTGTCCCATTCTTCAATTTTTTGGGAAATAAAACTTCTACAGTGTACAAAACTGCCATGGGATATTATTTCCGAAAGAAACAGTTTTTGGCCCTAGGAAATTTCAAAGTTGTAAACAGAAAAGAAAAAAAGGTGGGGGGGGGGGTTGAAATTTTTCTCAAAAAAATTTGAGGTTGTATATTTTGTATTGATTTTACATTACTGATTCTAAGCCCCAGGTCAAATGAAAGAGGCTCAAATGTGAACATTTCAGATGTATCATTTTTGTTCCTTTTTGTATCCCTCTAAAGCGTTTACACTTATATTTTAAGATTGTTTATTCCCCTGCGAAAGGATTTCGCAGTTAGATTCATTATGGAAGAGATAACACTTTGTTATCTTAGCCTCCACGTCTTTCTTTATATTAGCACACGTCCAACCCATATATATATATATATATATATATATATATACATACAAATACACACAATGCTAACCATTAAAATTGCAACACCATGAAGGAGGGATGATACAAACGTGAAATTCGCATGAAAGGAAGAAGATGCTGGGATATGCAAATGATTAGCATTTAAGCGCAATCGAACGACGCAGGAGGGAGAAACAGCATCTCAAACCTTGTATAAAATGAAAGTTAAGCAGCGGGTTTCTCATTCGGAAATCACATTTGAATATTGGTTATTTGTAGAAGATCGTGTTATGCTTCGTACAAGAAGGACAAACAGTTGCCAGCATGTGTCGGAATTCGATAGCTGTAGGATCGTGGCCTATCGAGAATGCGGTTTATCGTTCCGTGATATTGTTACTAGCATTGGTCAGAATACAACGACTGTTATGCGAATATGGAATTGATGGGTTCAGGAGGGTCATACTAAACGCCATGCAGGATCTCACGCGGCTAACGCCATTGAAGAAAGACATGTTGTCAGGTTGGCCTTGCAGGATCATACAGCCACATCACGGGCCTTGAGTCAGGAAATGGGCTTGTTTGCAGCACGACAAGTATCCGCACGGATAGTGCGACGATGTCTGGAGCAGCACGGACTGTCTGCACGGCGACCATTATTGACCAGGCGGTCATCCACGAAAAAATGGTTCACTTATGCATATAATTAAAAATTACTTTGTCCCTTAAAGTATTACAATTAAATAAATGGAATATGAATTGTTAAAAAAAATTAACCCGGGAAATTAGTAATTGACCACCCAGGTCGATTTTTGGATTTTATGTTGTAACCAGGTTTCAGTAACGCCCCCCCAAGTAACAACGAACGTTAACGTTATGGAATAAAACAAACATATTTTTCATTTATAACACACTATTTAAATGTTTTAAAAAAGTGACTTAACAAAATTTAATACGTAGTAATAATTGTTACAAAAAGTGCTGCTCTAAACATGCATATAAAGAAAATAAAAGAACATCAATTTACACGTGTATTAGCTCCAGAGTAACTGCCGCCATTTCTACCCATGATGCATTGAAAATACGGGAGTTTCACAGTTTTGACCATAGATAGTGCTACCTGTCAGATAGATCTGTTTAAAAAAATTTAAATTGATACAATTATTTTTTCAATTTAAATTGATACAATTTAAATTGAAAAAATCCTTTTTTTTTTAAGCATTTTTTAAAGCAAGCGGTCAAATTCGGACTCATGGTCAACTACAGGTACCTTTACCCTAAAGCAAATTAAGTAAGCTAAAGAGGTGCGCGGGGAAAATCTAAAATTTTAAAAATTGGCAGAATAATCGGTTGTAAGCATAAATTTTAGGGCACAAAAAGAATTTTCCTGCGTAAGATTGGCTGTAAAAAATGCAAATTTATTGATTCTGACAAATCAGAAATCTAGACATCGTAGTCAAATGACTGCAATAAAAGCTATATAAGTAATGACAACGATGATTATAAGAAATAGCTATACGTAAGGACAATATAGTCTTTGTAAAGTTAATGGTATAAGATAATACTTCTTAAAGTAAAGGAATCTATGAGATTCTCTTCTGGAATTATTTTATTTCATTTCATTTTGAAGGTTAAAGTTTAGACAACAGTAGAAAAGTAGGAAAAAACTTTTCTGCCGTCAGATATTTACACTCTTAGGGCCTGTTCACATAGGAGTCCGTTGCGTAGCGTTAAGGGAAAGATAAGTTGGACGAAAATAAACCAATCATAGGCGTTAAAAATTTCATTGCTAATCGTTTGGAGGCCTATGATTGGTTTATTTTCGTCTCAACGTCATCTTTTCCTTAACGCAACGCAACGGACTCCTATGTGAACAGACCCTTATACAAAAAAAAAAAAAAAAACCCAAAAAATGACGCACCAAGGGTTAATGCAAATTGGACACAAATTGATACACATACAGGTTTCAACGGAAAATGCAAAATTTTAAAGTTTGGCTGTCATTGAATGAACTTGTGACGCTACAGCGCATCTTAACTACGCAATTCGCAGGATATTTGTTAGCAATACGAACTAAGAATTACGTTAAAGGTCCATTAATTACTTGCCTTTCCGAAGTTTGACGTCATATTTTGCATTTCCTTTTTAAGCCGGTTCAAGTTAAAGCGATTCAATTCATAACTAAGCCGAATCTCTGACTCAAGTTTCTTTTGATGACGTCATGTCTGGCAAACTGCCGTACGTCATATAATTAAATATAAAAGTCTCTACTAGATGGCGTATCGTAGAAGTTACAACCCGATATTTGAATATCAGCTTTTGATACGTGTATATAAGCCGTGGACATTTTCAGGAAAAGAGGAGATGTGAAGAGAAGATATGAGAAGAGTATCGGTGAGATAGAGGGTATTATCAGGTAGTGTCAAGCTGCTCTGTCATCAATACTTTTATTAAGAAGTTTCTGTCTGTTCAGATAAGATAACAAGATGTTGTATTAAGCCTGCTGAAAGTAAGGTATTTTATATTACTTCGACATTTAAATCCCTTTTGATAGTCCATCACAGGATAGGAAATAGACTGTTTGTTTAAGAAATTGATCCAATGTGAAAACCCGGCGTACATTACTAAGTGTTCCTAGTGAAAAATGAAGATATTGACATTATTGTTTTTAACTAATTTTAACTAGTTTTTCAAATGAATAAATACTCTTATGTTATTGTTAAAAGGCTTGTCATCTATACATTATTTTGAGCATCTTTAATGGTTTTAACGTATACCTTTTTTAACAAACATAGCTTTTACTGCACAGTTTTTACTCTGCTATTCAAATATACTATATAATAGAAGACTTATCAGAATTGTTGACATACATGTTTTACATGCACGCTAACAATATTAAAGAGGATAAATTTCGATTCCAGGTCATAAATTCTTTGCGAATTTCATTCCATGCACTCAGGTAGACAGTAACTATGCCTCGCATAGAGGTGCGCAAGCAATATGTGCAGATGTCAGAATCTGAGAGAGGACGTGTAGTTGGGCTCTAAGAAGCCGGTTGGTCTTATGGGCGAATCGAGGGCCGGTGGGGCCAACTGTCGGGAGTTAATTATACTCCTTGGCACGGCTCCTAAGGCCGAAAATTAACAAGCGGACCCTCGGCTGCGTATTCAGGAATTACGCCAGCGACTGGTTACTTGGAGTATACGTTCGTTTATGGCTGACACGCCGTGTAACATTATTGTTTCGAATCATTATGGGCGAATCGCTCGACATTTGAATTGGAGCGATGCCACTATTAGACGATGTTGGCAGGAATGGGTGAACCATGGCCGAACACAGCGTCGAAAAGGAAGCGGTCGGCTTATGCTTGTTTCACACTAACACGATTTTTATCGTCTGTCCTTTAAACGATGCCGTGTATACTTTATCGGGACGAAGAGTGTACGGTCAGTTTACAGTCGCGGAAAGAAAACCGGCTAATAAATAGGTGGAAGGGATCAATGGCGCAGTACACATCTAGCCGGCGCGTGTCGTTTGCAGTTGATACGATTGTTTCATGGTTTTGTTGTTCTTGTTTGGTGTTTTGAGATAAATATATTTTCCACAAATTAATTAAACAACGGAACGGATTTTGTTTACATTTATCCTTACCTACAGATCATCCGAAAAAGAAAATATTTTTAACAGAGGTTGTGTTAAATCAGTTCAAAGTTTTTTATCACAGCAGAAGTTGTTCTTGAAGTACTGATTACACTAGTTCATGATAGTCCTATTTTACTGGATAAAACACAAGAATCCTATAAGGACAGGGTGTAAATGATTTTAATCAAAGGATTAAAACCAGTAATTAAAATCATGATTTAAATTGAATGATTTTTTTAAAATCATCGATTTTAATCAAAAACATTATTTCAGGCATTGCTTTGAAAATTTTTTGTTATATTTCCCGAATGGTATTAAATTTAAATATAAACAGGAAAGAAAAGAAGACTTTTATGTATATCTTACATCTCATTCATATAATTCAACTTACTCCCTGTATAACTCATTCGCTTCTTGGAAAATTTTCCATTGTGTATATTTGTAAGGTTTACATAAGATTCGATTCACAATTATCGAACGTTTTAGTTAATAAATCTAAAGAAGCCGCTTAAGATATGCGAATTGCGGCATACGCGGTGTGTATAAATACCAAGAAGCTAGATTAAAGAAGGAGCTAGGAAGTGAAAGGATTTTGCGAGCAGCCGCTCGAGTCGTTTTAGCTGGGTTGATGCTAACCTACACAAGTTCGTGTTAGACGAAAGTTATTTAGCGTTCTGTGGCCTAAAGTTTACGTGGCAGTACTGCTGGTTGACTTTCAAAGTATCTGTGAGTATTGCAAAGTGTATTTTTCTTGCATGAATAGTTATACCAAGAAATATATTGAATTGTATAAATGTTATATACCTCGTACTAGTAGTAAGCATTACTTGCGTTGAAAAGAAAATAAATATGTTCAAATGCTTAAATAAACATTGTTGCTATCTAAGAACTGTGTTTGAATGAAATTATTTAGAGTGCCACTTCAAGATATACAGCTCAGATTCAAAATATTAGAATAATTGAGAAAAAGTAATAAGAAAGAAATTATTTTCCATTTATTTATTTTTGATACTCAGTAAATGCAATTAAATTTCTTATAAATTAAATCTGGAATGTTTAGATAAGATTTTAACATTTACAAAATATAAAATGCAATAAATTAAGTATACAACAGCTTTCTGAAACACATCAAAATATTAGAATAAAATTTAGATTGGTTCAAAATATTAGAATGTTTTATTTTACGCAAAAATATTACTTATGAATATGAAGTAAATGGTAGTTAATATTTTGTAGCATCCCCTTTAGCTTTAATAACAGCGTACAATCGATCTTGCATACTACATACAAGATGTTTACAAACATTTTTATCAATATTAGCCCAAATAGACTTTATACGTGCCACTAACTCAGTTTTACTTGAAGGAGGATTTTCTTGGAGTTTTTTCTTCATTATACCCCATAAGTTTTCGATGGGATTAATGTCTGGTGAGTTTGGTGGCCAAGGAAGTACCTTAATTTTACGTTGGCCGAAACAATTCTTAGTTGACACCGAGGTATGCGGTGACGCTAAATCTTGTTGAAAGATGAAATCATCTTCAAATAAATCTTCTGATGATGGAATCATGTAATATTCCAAAATTTCTTGATATATGTGAGAGTTAACCTTTTCGTAGACGATGCATAACTTTCCAGGTCCTTCTGCGCTCATGCAACCCCAAACCATGACACTAGCAGCAAATTTTACCGAACGTTTAAGGCATTCTTTATCAAATGTTTCTTTCTTCATTCTCCAAAATCGAATACCTTAATTACCACATGAAACACAAAACATACTTTCATCACAAAATAATATTTTTTTCCAATCTTCTTCGCTTCATAAACGTCTTGATTTACACCAATTCAATCTTATACGCTTTTGTTTTTCAGTCATGAGAGGTTTTTTTTTCGGTACACGAGATTCAAACTTAAATTTATGGAGACGTCTTAATGTTGTAGATTTAGAAACTTCAACTCCTTCTTCTTTCCATTTTCGGTGCAAGAATCGCACACTTTTAAAACGGTTTTTCTTAACTATACGCTTCAGTTTCCTGTTATCTCTAGCAGATGTTTTTGGTATACGACCGCCATTTCGGCGATTATTTTGAAATTTTCCATATTTTGAATATATTGTTAGAATTTTACTAACGCTTGATTGCGAACAATGTAAATAATTCGCTATATAACATTGATTTTTAACGTGCCGATACAAATCAACTATACGAAGTTTAATAGATTCAGGAATATCACTCACACGACCCATTTTAAGACGAAAAAGCAAACAAACTGCAAAAAGAATACTGATTTTAAATAAAATCGTCTGATTTTAATCAATGATGCCACCAGTTATGAATTGGTGATAATTAAAGGAGAATTAATGTGAAATACCGAGTGTCCGAAAAGTATAGCTACACTTTCAAAAATGAATTAAAAATAAACAAACAAAGATTTTAAATTACGGTTTTTTTATGTTCCATAAAGAAAAGATTAAAGTTTTTGTTCAATGAAATGTCAACTAGATGGCGCTACATCCACATTTTGCAACATTCTGCTTGCCGTACTGGAGGAAGCAAGAGGCAGCCCTAAAGTAAACGTGTCGTGTGGTATACTGCACGATCAATTATTAGGCCTTTTTTCTTTTCCGAAGAAACTGTTCACTCTGACAATTACCTTGATATGCTTGAAATTTTCGCATTTCCTCAAGTAGAGGACATGCAACCCAATATCACTTTCCAGCAGGATGGGGCACCACTACACTGGAGTTTGGAAGTGCGAAAGGTTTTATATAAAAAGTTCCCCGGACGATGGATGGGAAGAGGAGGTCCAATACCGTGGCCACCTAGGTCTCCAGACATAACACCTTTGGACTTCTTCTTATGGGGATACGTGAAAAACATTGTTTACCAATCTCCAATTTGTTACACTGATGAACTGAAAAGTTGAATTACAGCGGCTATTCAGAGTGTTGATCCTGCAATTCTTCATAGAACGTGGCGAGAAATCTCGTATAGACCCGATGTGTTGCTCTCGACTAATGGTGCGCACATTGAAATTTTGGTATAAAACAATCGTGGTATAAAGCAATCGTGGAATAAAGCATTGCAAAAAAACTTTGATATTTTCTTTATGGAACATAAAAAACTGTAAGTGAAAATCTTTGTTTATTTTTAATTCGTTTTTGAAAGTGTAGCCATACTTTTCGGACACCCTATATTCTAATATAGTTGGCTCTCTGTTTAACGACGCTCCACTTAACGACGATCTCTATTTAAAGACGATATTTTCCAGTCCCAGCCCCTCCGACGTTATGGGAAATGTTACTTTTTCACAAATTCTGTTTAAGGGCGATCTCTACTTAAGGACGATTTTTCACGGTCCCTTGAAATTCGTTAAACAGAGAGCCAACTGTATTTTGAACCACTTGAATAAATATTCTAATATTTTGACTTTTAAAAATAATTTTTTTTTCAATTAATCTTTTCAAAAATTATATTAATTTTAAGATAATAAATAAGTTTAATTAACAATAAGTTCTTAATAAAAATATCGTTTGCATATTTGCATTAAAAGACATTAAATTTCCAAACTCTATTTTCAATTTGTAAAAAAATGTAATTATTCTAATATTTTAAATATGAGCTGTACATACCCAAAGGTAGGGTAGAAGTGCAGATTTTCTATATATTGGTATACTTTACTTATCACTTTTGACACTGTGATAGTACACTTACTTTATCTTGATTGGCGAGATTTGTTCCTGAGAATAAGTCAGACAACCAATCCTAAGTACTCTTGGAGACTAATTATGAAGTGGAATGTTTAACAATAAATGTAAAAGACCAAGCTTTAAACTTTATTACAGAAAAGTATGGAGATACCTCCTTATTAAACATTTTACTAAAATTCATTGTGCTTTCTCCTCCTTTTAATGGCACTTTGTTTGATAAAAAAGCTTTAAAATCCTCAAATACCTTACAGTGGGGGAAATTAATAGTAATCGTAAAGAACTGTATAGATCAGAAAGAGTATTATATAATATGTTATGTACTGCAAAAGGAACAACTGCTGGAATAGAGAGGATGTTTACCATTTTTGGACTCGTACAGAGTAAATTGCGAAACCAATTAGGTGTAGAAAAGGCAGCTAAATTAGTGTCTATGTTTAAATCTTTGAATAATACTTACTAATTTTTAAATATTTTGATAATTGTAGATGACGCAATAAAATTAATTGTTTTCTTTTTGGATTTTTAGTTTCAAATCATTTTGTTACTGTTTTTCTTTTATTTGATTTTTCATTTTTAAATTATTAAAAATTATTTTTTTGACAATGATCAGCAATGTTTGAATTTGAAAATGTTTATTTCCTGCCTTAGTTATATAGTAGTATAGTAAATAAATTTAAATCTGTGGTATATATAAAAGTTTATAACACATAAAATTGAAATATAAAAAATCATGATTAAAATTAAAAAAATGTGATTTAAATTTTAAAAAATCTGACTTTTTAGATTTAAAAAAATCATGATTTTTATACACCCTGTTAAAAACACATTAATTTAAACATTTCTCATTAAGTAAATACAGTAAAAAATATATCATCAATTAATGCATTCAAAATACAAAGAAATACACTGAAAACTAATAAACACACCATATTTTTTATTTCACATTATGGGCGTCTGAACGCGTGTATGCTCAGCTAGATGTCGTTTACACGGCAGCCGGGTAAGTGTGAAAAGGATCCACTTTCGTCTCGTCTTCGGCTAAATGTCGGACGGCATCGTTTAAACGACAGACGGTAAAAATCGTGTAAATGTGAAACAAGCCTTAGAGACACGACAGAACGTGAGGACTGAGCAACCGTCAGAGCGGCACTCATAGCCCCAGATTCATCATCATAATCGATCGTACGTGCAACTGGTGCTTCAGTGACCGCAAGGACCATTCACAGGCGGCTCAGAGAAAGGGGGCTGAGCTCACGGTACCAATTGCGCCGATTAGCATTGACCTCTGTACACCGACAAGCCCGTTTGCAGTGGTGTCAGGCACATTCGACAGGGAATTTGACTAACTAGAGTAGAATTGTCTTCAGTGATAAGTCCCGTTTCGAATTGAGCCTCGATAACCAACGAATACGTGTCTGGAGACGCCCCAGACAGCGGTGGGATACCGACCTGACTGTCTTTCGCCATACGGGCCGACAACCAGGAATGATGGTCGGGGGTGCGATTTCATTTCATAGCAAGACCCCTTTGGTTGTCATCCGCGGCACCCTTACAGCATAGCGGTACGTCGACGATATTCTACGTCTTGTTGTGTTGCATTTCATATGACGCCATCCTGCCATACATTTCAGCAAGACATACATTTCGCCATGCATTTCAGCAAGATAATGCCTGCCCGCAAACGGCGAGAGTTTCTACTGCTTGTCTTCGTGCTTGCACAACGCTACTTTGGCCATCAAGGTCACCGGATCTCTCCCCATTGATCACGTTTGGAGCAATATGGGCAGGGCCCTCCAACCAGCTCGGGGTTTTGATAATTTAACTCACCAATTGGACATAATTTGTCACGATATCTCGCAGGAGGATATCCGCCACGTCTATCAATCGATGTGAAGCCGAATAACTGCTTGCTAAAGGGCTAAAGGTGGACAAACGCGTTATTGACTTTTTCCCTTTGTGAAGCTCTTTCTCTTGAATAACTCATCCAATTTTTCTCAAATTGTAATCATTTGTTTTGCTGTACATGTACATCACATCTACCAATTTTCGTCTCATTCGGATAACTTCTTCTTGGTGCGTCGTTTTTTTTTTTCCGTCTAAGAGTGCAATTAAGAGGTATGGAGCGCATGTAAGTGCAGCCAATACAGCCCGTTCAGATCGTGCGAAAAATGTATCCGACATAGATAGTTGATATATAGTTACACAAGTTCAAAAAAATTGATGTAAGAAGGCCCAAACATGTATTGAAACCATTGCTGAGTCAACAGGTAAATGTATCTGTGGATCCACGATTTGAAGTGATTTAATCATCAAGGTAGAGTACTGATGGAAAAGATCATATAAAAATGAAGATAAACAGGCGCTTGGTGTTTGATAAAACATACATAAATAAACCTATTGATTTTAGGGAACATATACAGTGATGAGATAAATTAACCCTTTTTGGCTCAGATGGCTGTAACACATTTTTGCTTTGCCCTGATGCTGAGATAACACCTTTGAAAATTTCATCTATAATTAAATATGGTTAAGAACGTACTAATAATTTGTGTAAGCAACTAAAAGCTATAATTGTTCTAAATGGTTCTATGGTTTGAGGGAGCATGACTTATTCTGAATTTGGTATTTTTTACCTTATTAAAGGAAATATGATTAAAATGTAATACATGGATATTTTGTGGCATAATTTACAACCAAACGCCTAAAAGCTGCAATTTTAAACCATTTCGATCAAAAACATACTGATACCATAATGATCCAAAACATACTGATCATATTCCTCCAGAATGGCAGTTGGACGATATCAGAGATTTAATAGGATTAATAATACCTGCCTAGTCTCCTGATATTAATATTTTGAAAATGCCTGGCACTTTTTGTTCGAAATCATCATATTACTACCACAGTTCAGCTAGAATCACTAATCGAAAATGAATCAAAGTAGAGATGGAATAGATCAAAATAGCTAATGAAACAACCAAAAATCTTGTTTATTCAGTGAAAAAAAAGGATGAGATACATTACTTATACGAATGAATTTCATACTAAATACTAATAATTTGTGTAAGCAACTAAAAGCTATAATTGTTCTAAAATGCTATTTTTTTTCTGGTGTAAGCCAAATATTTTTTTACAATTTTTTCGTCAACAAATAGTTTTTTGGAGACTAAAGACCCTTTTTTGTTGTTTAATTTTATCATGCATTTTGTTTTCTTGCAGATATTCCAAAAATTCACTATGTACGTACATAGAAGTATTTTTTCCCATCTCTTTCTAAAGGATAAATTTCTCTTTTCCTTTTCATACGGTCTAGAATACTGATCTCTAAAATACCTAAAGCTTTATACATATTATTAATATTTATGGAGTATCGAAAAAAGGGTATTTCTTAATAACCATAATATAATTAAATTGCGGTCATTAAGAAGTCCTTTTTTTCTCGCTTGTGTTGTCAAAAGTTCCCGGTAAGCCTCTTATGAAATAATTTTTTCTTTGTGAATTTAATAAATTTAATCTCGATGGTTTATGCCGTCCAGTTTTTGCACTTAGCGGGTAAAAATTTCCATAGTTTTCATACTTAGATAAACAAACACAAAAAACAAAACCAAATTCATATGCATCCAATGTACATAGGTGAATCTTGATCTACACTCGTATGTTTCTCTTCTCTTTGAATAATTACGAAATTGGAAACCCCTAGTGAAGACTCAATCCAAAAGTGCTGTTAATAATTCGCATTCATTCTTTTGAAAATCATATTTGAACAACTCGTTCAATTTTAACATGCCGAGGAGACTGTTAGGTCACACTGTAACTGCACAGCATGTTTATTTTCACCTCTTGTTTCTAATTAAGTGAACTTTTTTTCTCTGGTTGTCACTGTATCCATTAATATCTTCAACGCGTCAGAAAAATGAAACAAGGAATAATTTGTTATCCTGATGTCTCAATATAAAACTGTGAAGCGTGAAATGTTTTAATGACTAGCGAATTGCAAGTATTCTTGTAAACTGTCATCTCTTGTTTCTTTCCTTCAATAATTTATCTGGTGTGATATATATATATATATATATATATATATATATATATATATACACATACAGGTGGTTATTAAAATAATGGAAACACATCAATATTAGTGGTGTTTATGGAAGTGCTTCGTATTCCTTAAAAAACAAGTTTAGAGACCAATATTTTTTTACAGATTATAATGTATACATTATTCTACTCTAAAGTAGCAGTAATGAAACTATGGGTATCAGGATCTTTGAGGGATAGAGTAAGATGTCAAACCTTGTAGACCGTGTAGAAGGGAAAATTGTTGAAGCGCGTTTAATTGGATTGTCTGTTACAACAGCCCCCACGGGTTTGGGTGTTTACCGAGCTATGATATCGGAAGTCATGATGGCATACAGAGTTCACGGAAAGACATCCTCTGTGAAACAGAATAGTGGACTAAAGGGAAAGCTAAGTGAAAGTGACTGATTGGTGTTGAAGCGGACTGTGACATCAAAAAAGAAGACATCTGTAGCCAAAGTGACCGTAGTGCTCCATCCGAATCTGAAGGCTCCAGTACCAGTCATTACAGGTAAGAGAAAACTTCAAAAACAATACACTTACGACAGACTAGTAATTCCCAAGCCACTTGCAACAGATGTAAAAACAAACCGTCCTCTACAGTGGCGCCAAGAGCACAAATCCTGGTTGAGTGATACGTAGAAATATGACATTTGGTAAGACGAATCATTGTTCACTTTGTTCTCTGCAACAGGACGTGCTTATGTCTGAAGAACACCTACACAAGCGTATTATCATGCTTGTCTCATGCGACCTGTGAAACATGGAGAGGAAATTTTTTTAGGGTTTCGGCGGCCATCTCATGGTTTTCAAATGGGATCTATTATAACCCCGAAAGAGAGATTGACTGGAAAAGACTATGTCGAACTTTTAGCTGACCAGATCCATCTTATGGTGCAAAAACTGTTTCCTGCAGAAGATGGCGTTCTCCTTGATGATAATGCTCCGATCCATACAGCTATACGTGGAAGGTCGTGGTTTGAGGAACATAAAAACCAAGTCAAACACCTTATCTGGCCAGCACAGTCCCTAAGCCTCAATATCCTTGAACTGCTGTGGTCTGTTTTAGGGAATTTTCCCTAAAACAGAGTCGGGAATCAATATCCAGCAATAGCATATCGACAAGAACATTGATTATTTATACATAAAGAATAGTATAATATTCCCTTAACCACTATTCATGACTTGCATAATTCACTTCCTAAGTGAATCCAGATGGTATTAAAGGCCATAGATAGTCCTATGCCATATTAATAAAGAATTTCATGTTTTTCCTAAGTGTATCCATTATTTTAATAACCACCTGTATATATATATAAATATATATATATAAATATATATATATATATATCACACCAGGCAATTTTATTCAATTTTATGTAGCGTTATGGCAAATGTTGATATGTCCTTTTTTCCCGTTTTCGACAAATTATAAAAGAAACTTTTGTTGTGAAATATAAAATCGCTCAATTAAGTTTTTCAATCCAAATATTCTTTAGTTAATACTCATATTCAACCTCAAGCACATGGCTGGTCTTCAATGAAAATATTTTTTTTTATTTAGGGACTAAAATTTTAGGGTGGTTTGAGAAAAAAAGAAAACATCAACTTTTGCCAAATTACGAAGGAAGAAGTATTTTTTCATAATGAAACTACCAGCTTTTGCCACATTACAGAACTAATTTTTAGTGTACCATATCAATTTAAAACATAAAATTGAATTTTCCGAACATATCAACATCTGCATAAATCCATATATACAGAGGCTGTTCACACATTTTTTAGACGATGTATATTGTATTCACAAAACTAAATTACATAAAATTCTTGTATTTTAAATGTTCTATTTGACATCCCTTATTCTGAACTATCTTTCGACACCGCAATTTCCAGGATAATAATGCCTTTTGAAGTGTCAGAAGAGGTATTCTATCCCATTCCTCCTGAACAGCTTTCCAGAGTCCTGTAAGGGTTTTGGGACGACGTTTGGATAATGCAGATTTCAAAAGTCTGAAAGCACAAAAATCCATACATGATACATCGGGAGATTTAGTAGGGATATCAGTGAAGGGTATGGCCTTGATACCAGCTTTTTGTTCAATTTCTTTTAGGAAATTTACAGTGGATTATGATGTGTGACTGCTAGCTTTGTACTGATGGAGTCTCACAGATTGATGGCACTGTGGGTAAAGCGATGGTATTTCATTCAGAAAAATTGGCGATAAAATATGTTCCTGATAGTATTTGGAGTTAGTCTTGACATTTTTTCCACTCTCTTTATTTTTAACTTGCCATTATAAGAAAAACCAGCAACAATCATGAATCCCTTAGAAAAACTTTCTTTCGATTCTTTGAACCATGTACTTAAATTTTTTTCTCCCCTTTTATGATAATAAATGGCTCTTTTTTTGTTGCAATCATTTAAATACACCCATGATTAATCTATTGTGACAATTGTTTTCCATTTCTCTTTGGATAAGTGTTTCTCATATGGAATTCTGCAGCGTGTCCTGCGTTCAGCGATATGATTTGGAAGAAGACGATGCACATTGCATTTTTTCGCTTTCTTAAGATTTAAATCAACGTTTATTATTTTTTTTACAGTGGACACCGAGCATTTTAATGATTTTGCAACTGTCCCTTGACTAGGGGGATTTTCTTTTAACATTAAACAACGTAGCATTAAACAACGTCAACTTTTAACATTAAACAACGTCACATCGTTTTTGGATAACGGAGTATGCATATTTCTCTTCGGAAAGAGCATAAATGTAGCCTTCGAACCACTGCTTTGTTAAAAACGCCATTTTGAATAAAAACAAAACTTTCAAGCCGCAGACGATAATTTTGACTTTTAAAAACATAGTACAATTGCAATTATTTCTTTTGCAGCAAACGAATTTTTATTACCGCTTACCAAAATCGTCTAAAAACTGTGAGAACAGCCTCTGTATATATATATGTGTGTGTGTGTGTGGAGGGGGAATTCTTCTCTTGTGGCAACACGGATGAGGCGCCACTTGAGCAAACGAGTTGCAACTCAACCGCTAGTGCTGAGTGGGCGGAGACAATGGAACGCCCGCTATGTTTACTTTCACGGAGTCTAAACGGCACGCTGTGCTTTTACTTTTACTGAGTGCAGACTGCACGCTGTATTATCTTGCTCACGCTAGACGAGAGTCAATGTCGTGTCAGACGGGCACTGATATTTGTGTTTTCTTATTGTGATAATCTGTTGTGACCATAAGTTGAAATTGGTATATGTTTGATTAAATATTAGTCAAGAATATGTGTTATTACATTTTGATATTTCAACCGTGGGAATATATTCCCCCCCCCCCCCAGATATATATATATATATATATATATATATATATATATATATATATATATATATATATATATATATGGATAGATAGATAGATAGATAAACTTGTATTATTTCAAGTAAGTTCTTTTCCGTAAACAATTCTGCGAATGTTACATTGGTACCCGGTTTCCTATCACTTATCTGCTTACTTTCATGCTTTTCCGATCGTTGAGTGTAATGTGAAAGCCCTATTTTATTGGTTTTGGAAACTTTTGATCTTATAGTGTATACTAATGCATTTATAAATATATATCTGGATGCAATACGCAATTTGTACACGCACATACGTACATGCATGCATTTTAATGTCAAAGAAAGGGCTTATAAAATTTGCATCCTCAATAATTAAACCAAAGTTTTTTGTTACAGCTCATATCTGAGACGCAATAAAGACTAACAGAATTCTATAAATTTTTAACACGTGTGATCATTTGCTTTAATTTCAGTGCAATATTCATGCGCAAGTGACTTAAAGAGTGCTTTAACTGCTCTTAAGTGACTAACTTGGTTTATTACAAAATGAGGTTGACAAATGCTAATTTCCCTCAAAACTCTCATATCTGAATTGAATTGTGGTGCGAACAGAATTTTTAAACCAGTCTGGTTTATTTAAACTATTTTTTTAAATTAAAAATATTTTTTGATAAAGAGTTAGAAATATCTAAAAGTGTTTCTAATTATTGTAATAATTAGTTTTAAAAGAAGTCTCAAATAATCAGTACGATCTACAATTACTAAGGGCCTCATTATGAATGCTTTAAGGGTGCATTAAAGCTTAAAAACACGAAATTTTTTGTATTTCCGCTTTTGCAAGCTTCCCGAGACTACCTCTGTAAAAGTGTTTTTTGTTCATTATCTCCCTATCCCTGCACTTCAACATTTTTTTTCCTCCTCCGTCTGATAAGAACAGAAAAAATAAGATATTGCAATATATCTACAGAGAGGAAAAAATCCTTTTTGTAATTACAATTTTAAGTGGCTCTTGTGGTGTGTGATTATTTTCTCATTTACATATTTATGCCAGACGCTTTTCTTTTCAGGAGTTTTTACGAATTTAAGAAGGCTTTTTATTTTTGTAAAAAAAAAATAGATATGAATAAAATTTTTATTTGTCAATTTTTTTTTACGTTCGAATGCTTTAAAATGGCTCATTTATATTCAAACTATTTTTGTAATTGCTGAAATGGAAAAAAGGGGGAATTTGGGAGGAAAACGGAATTTGGGAGCAGTGTAGGCAATAGAGCTCTTATTTAATGAATGGATTCGACTCCTTCAGTGGTTTAATCAAGACTTTTTGTCACATCTTGCATTTGCGATGAAATAATGTTAAAAATTTTCATATTCCTTTTTATTTATGTAAGAGTTCTAAATAAAATAACGAGATATTGTGTTCTAAATTGCACTTTGGACTATTTTATTCTACTTTGATTAATCAGTATAGCTGTTTATTTAAAACTGTCAAATTTTTGCAACGGTAAATTTTCGAATTATTAGCATCGGCCCAAGGGTGCTCGGTTCGAATCCTGACAAGCTCCATTAAATACCTTCGTGTCTAGGCCGGATATAGGCACGTTAAAATACATAGACCGGTAAGTCTGTCTTTGTGATCAGAGAGGGTGGTTGAAGGTACTATCCCTCAGATGTCACCCGTGGGGGTGCTCGGTCAAAATTGTTTTGGCACCTACCCAAGTCGGACTCGACCCCTGTGGTGCTAACTTAAACTGAAGCCGTACTCCTCAGCCGGCAAAGACTATATCGACCTGGTCTGAAACTTCCGGCTAAAGGGACCCTGCCCAGAGGTCTTATGCGGCCCCAAACAGCTGACAGTCCCTGGGAACTTTAATAAAACAAACAAAACTAAACTGCGTAATAATAATTATTATATCCAATCGCTATGCTTGCTGCACAATTTATATAATAATATCAGTATGTTATTTTTTGCGTCAGTAACAAAGAAGAAAAATAAATTGCAGTACGACCCCTTCCCAGATGTCGCACCTAGGGATGCTCGGTGAAAATTGAGATGGCACCTGGCTAAAGACAGACTCCGACCCTTTTGGTGCCATCATAAACCGGAGCCGCACCCCTCAGAGCAAAAGTCTATTTGGACATGGCCCGAAATACTCCGGTCAGGGGGTGTTAAGTACAACAACAACACAACAACAGCATATGAAGACATCATGATAGTCAACTTATTTAAATTACAGTTTAATATTTTCCAATTCTTTTATCAATCGTTAATAACGGTTGACATCCGGATTGAAAAAATTCATGAGTAGATTTTCAAACTTTTTATTGTGGTAGAGACTAAAATATAGGAATGGATAGCGCCCTGATTTCATGGGCAGAGTTAAAGACATTTGTTTGTTGAACTTATCTGAAAATCATTGTATATGAGATATGTTAAGCCTGTCACGAAGAATTTATTCCCCTGCTTAATGTTTCTTAATGAAAAATATAAAATTAATAATAGTGTCCCTATAATATTTTCTCATTTAATCTGTGAAATTTATGCAGTTATCATAATTTTGTGAATGATAAACGTTTCAAAGAAAATTTTAACGCAGGATTACGTTCCTCCATAACGGCCCGCGGTAAAGCAAAATTTCAAACGTCCGTCGTCTTGAGTTATAATTTTGGTAGTGCGCCAAACGCAGTCTGTATCGCTTGGGCAAGCTGTAAACAGTTAAACAGAAAAGTTCCAAAATGCGTAAAAAAAGGGATAAATAAATAAAAAATAAAAGAGAGGTAAGCAACGATACATAACCGTACGTTAATAACCCGTGGTAGTTTCGTTAGAAGAGACTACCTGAATTTTTTTTTTATTATTTGAATGTTCTAGACCCTAATTATCAATTCCACATGATTGTTTTATCTGCCGTTTTGAGTGTATCTGTTTCATTTTCAACCGCCATATTTTATATATAAAAAAGAAACTTCTCTCTAATCTATACTAAACTCACGGCGCTACAGTCCGATGTGGACCAGGGCCGGCGGTACCCATCTCCGCTTTCTTGACCTTGGGGCTTGGGGTGCCATTCAACATATGTCTCAGTCAGGTGGACAACCTGACGTGGGACCCCCAGAGTTTAGTTCCCAAGCATGCTTGGTCCTCATTTTATCCACCCACTCAAGGGATGAAAGGCTGAGTCAACCTTGCCCAGTCGCAGGGTTCTCTCTAATCTACTGAATATTAAAAAAATTAGGGGCCAAAGGTAAATAAAATGAGTAGTCATCATACACTGTTTAAAGTTGTCTGATTTTCTAAAATATTTCTAGTCTTCAGAAATTTCCCATGGTTGTTCGGTGCCTAAAATATTTCGCCCCATTTTATTTTTGTCTCTGTGGATTGTTTTATGTGAAGGGCAACAGATAAAACCCTAAAAACAGCTTATTTCAAAAATTTTATCAAGTAAAGCTTCTTGCAGCTCATTAGAGTAGATAAAATTATATTTTGTTCGCATCATTTTATTTATTAAATTCAGCTATCGCTTCTTCATAATGAAGATAAGGATGTATGTACTTTTTCCTTTATTTTATCAAATTTTATAAATAGGGTAAAATAGGTTCAGTGTTTGTGCTAGTGCATGTCACTTTTATAATGAATATAAAAATATTTTCTCTAAGAATGCTTTTCTTTTATTGAGATTAGAATAGAATTATGTTTCAAAAATAAAAACAATTTTCAATTGAATAATAGTTGGGTTATGCATTTTAGTTATGAAGACATAATTTTCATGACGGAAGATATGTTGCACTTATCCTTCAAATCATGAAGTGGTGGTATACAGAAAAACTCATCAACACATCATATAATCGAAGCTTCATCCTCTATGTATTTTAAAAATTAGTGTTCTTTTTTACTTTTGTAAAGGGATTCAACTGCATCAACCTTTCATCAGGATTTTGTTTATGGACTACGATAATCAGAGAAGGGATTTTTTAAACACAGTGACTGTTTCTTTATAAAGATCTAAACACTACGGTTTAACCTTCCATATCTTGAAAGTTGTAAAATGCTTTTACTAGGTGGTTAATTAATTCAAAAATTAAATGAAAGTGCATTAAATAAATGGGAGATTTTGCTAGGTGGTTAATTAATTCAAAAATTAAATGAAAGTGCATTAAATAAATGGGAGATTTTGCTTAAAAAATGTTATCTTAAGTTTAAAAATAAATCTGATAACCAGGACATCCAATATGTAAAAGCTGACAAGTAAAAGCCAAACGAAACTCGGACAAAATCGGAGATATATACAATGAAACTTTTATAGCCGGCCACTCCTATTCCACGGCCATCCTTCTAAACGGCCGTATTTTATTCAGAACCGATTAAAAGCTAAATAGGCCTATTGTTATGGAAGAAATACCTTTTTAACGGCCACACCTCAAAACGGCCGCTTTTTTCGGAACCATTACTGGCCACTATAGAGAAGTTTCATTGTATATACAGTCGAACCCCGTTATAACGAACTTCAAGGGACCAAAGGTTTTGTTCGCTATATCCGAAACGTTAAGAAAAATGTTCACAAAATGTATAACTCATTAATTGCTATGTGTATTCAATAATGATGTAATGAAAAAATTATTAAATCTATTAAAAATGATTATTAATGATTCACTGTTTATCGGTTATCTTCTGTTAACATGATGCCGATTTCAAAGACATTTTATGAATTTCTTTGTCCAATACATCGAATGACTCCAACTCTCTTTATACCACTGTTTGTGCAGATAGAAACTTATTATTGACACGCATAACTGCTGTAGCATCTGAGATGGTGGGAATTTCGTCATTTATGTGCTCCTCTTCATCAGCGTCAGAATCTTTGATTTCAGAATGACTCATTTTAATATCTACCACAATGTCTTCATCAGTCGAATTTTCACATGTACAGACTTCATCATCACATTTTTCGAACAATTGAATGCCACAATCTGAGAATGATGAAATTTTGTGCTTTTCTATCCACATCGCATTAGGTAAATCTTCATCATCTTCTTCAATATTCATTGTATCTTCAACATTACTAAAAAGTTTAAAAAAAAATTCAGTAGTCGACTGAAAAAAAAATTCAGTAGTCGACTGAAAAAAAAAATGTTCATTATAGCCGATTCTAAAGATTTTGGAGGTTCGCCATAAAAGGATAAATTAGCATTAAATACAATAGGAAAACGGCGGGACAAAATTTTCGTTCGTTATATCCGAGAGTTCGTTATATACCGGGTTCAACTGTATATGGAATACCAAAAGGCATTTTCTTTTTTGATAAATAAACATTGAATATTCATGAACAATATTTTGTATTCATATAGTACAGAATGAAAAAAAGCGATTAGATAAAAATAGTTAAATTTCTTTGCCGTAAGAAGTATAAAGTGCTAGGCTGAATCCATTATAAATTTTTTATTTAAATATTACGTTAGAATTTTTTTTCATACAACAGTAGGGTTTTAATATTGTTTTACAATTTACTAGAATATTTTTATGTTTTTTTATAAGATTATATTTTATAATGTCGAATTATTTTACAGATTTTATTTCAACTATAGTATACACACTATACCGAACTTTCCCTTTGTTTGGTTAACTGGATAGAGTTAACTGGACAGAGTTGTAAAATTCTTTTTCACCGACGCATTTAAATAGGCTCATAACGGAAAATATAGTCTTTTGAATCTTTAGGTGAAAATGCAGTGAAATCCTCCAGAACATCAGGATTATTAATATTTCACTAGTAAATCTCATCTGAACATCTGAAATCAATGGATTTTGAACCCATTTTACTTTTTCTGAAGTTATTAATTTAGTTAATAAGAAATCAAAAGCTTAATAAGACAAAACGGTATGTAATTATTCGAAAATCACTTCTCTTGACCTTAAATTCTGCCTAATCTATTTCGATAAAAAACCCGTCTAATTAACATAATTACAGCAGTCTAATTACTGTTTAGATATTAGAGAAAATTTTGAGAAACTTTTTGGAAATATGGTTTACTTAATGAATCGTTCACATATTGATACACATTTTTTGAAGTAGAGTCACCAATATCTAGAGAAGAATTATATGAGTATACAAAACTTTTGTAAATACACATACACTGAACAGAAAAGATAGAAGTTAAAACGGCTTGAAAGCTTTACGTGAAAAAGTTTGCAAACAGATTATTATATCGAATTGATAAGCATATTGAATTCGCAAATCGTAGAGGTTGTGGATATTGGCAAACTTTGCTTGAAAAAAATTTCAGTTTATCATACATATGTATATTAAATAAAAAATATAAAGCCAACCGTCGTGATTCAAGAAATTTTTTTATCTTTTTTAGCATGCAAGAACTCAAAATTATTCGTCTATCGTTCTCAAAACTATGTTCACTACAATTAAATGTAAAATGCATGAATTTTACCAGCTAAACATTATTTCCGTTAATAAACTAATAACATAAAAATTGAAATTTGTTCAAAAATAATAATTCTAAAATGAATATTTGACAGCCAAAAAAATTCTAAAATTACTTTTTTCCTCCCTATCATTTATTAAATTAGATTTCTTTCATATAGAATGATTAGCATATTCTAAAATTCATTTATTACAAAAAATAAAGCTATTTAGCTTCTATATTATTCAAATAATTTTACATAAGTTTTCTAATCAGGCCTTAGGCTTTAGTTTCTACATTAATCGTGCAAGTTTTGAATTCGTTTCAAATTCAAATGTTTTTACACGAATTGCAAGTGTAAAATCTTAGCTGAGGACAAATTTTATCATCAAAATTAGCTGAGACATATATCCTGATTTTAAAAAGATATCAAAATCTCTAGTTCGATTCTTGTATCGTACAACTATTGCCCAGAAAAAGAAAAATTATAGATTTTAGGAAGCATTTCTGCTTTTTTAAACTTAATTATGTAGTCGTATTTATACAATTTAACAGTGTTTTCAATTAAGTTCTCAAAAGAGAATTAATTCATATTAAAAAAAATCTTTGTATGGAGGCGAAAATGTCCAGAACTAAGGCTTGAACACGTTCGAGAGGTACATTGATGGTTTATTTTATACTACTTAGTGGCCTTTTAAATGTGAAGCATTTAATTAGATTACGCGCTTTAAAATGAATGCTTTCTGATTCAGCATTTGAATAGCTTAATTCTCTAATTCTGAATAAAAAATGAGATAATAATGTTTCTCGGAGAGATTGAATGCATTTTATCAGTGTATTCAAAAGTTAATTTTATACAAGCTGAAAGAAACTATTTGTTTCTCTCAATTCTCATTTAAAGTTTTTCCCGTCTTCGAGGGATACATTTAGGAACAAGCAAGACCCGGAACATAGCTAAATTTGCTTTATATATATATATATATATATATATATATATATATATATATATATATAAAGTTGAAAGTGAAAAATCAGCATAAGCTAAATTGCACTATGCAGAAAATCTAAAAACATGAAAAGATATGAATTTAAAAGGCTTTAGACAGCATCTCTTCATCAGCGGTGCCGATAGTGTCTAAAAACCAATGGATTGTTTCTGATAAGTATGATCAAACCAATAAACATACTTAGACACCGAACAATCTATAAGAAACAGAAGAAATGAATAAAAAGTTGCTCAATCAAAGAACAGCAAGCCTGACGCTAGACAAAGTTGAAGTTAAGAGAAGGAAACCGGAAGGAGACTGACGTCACAAACCTTGCAACCATGGAGTTAATGGAAACACAGATGCAGACTTACAATGGAGACTGCGTTATAGGACATGTTAACCAAAATTAATATTGTATTATTATTATTATTATTATTATTATTACTAAGAGTAAAATATTATTATTTATTATTATTATTATTACTTAAGAATATAAATATTATTCATTAATATTACTTTGGAATAATTATTTTTACAAAATAAACTTATTATATTACTTATTTTATTTTATTACTAATTAAGTGCAACAGAACAATCAATTCATTAAATATTAAACAACCAATTACGTACTTGGAAAGGCTATCGGGGTAATGATTACCTTTTAGCACAACTAACAAGTCAATAATATGCTTATTCCTATTGTCTTTAGAACAAGGCTTATTTATACGTACTAGCTGATGTACAATAATGTTATTGAAAACAGATTTATGCAAACAAGTTAGGTAATTTTGAAATTTAACAATATTAAATTCATAATCTGATCTTTTATCATATAAGTAAAAAGTAAAATTTCTATGAGAATTTACTTTGATGTTAATATCTAAAACGTTTACATAAATATTATTTTGGTTACTTTGTATTAGATCCAGATTATGAGGGTAAAAATTTAAGGCTGTATGGTTACTACTTTTATTAGTAACTATTATATCGTCAATATATCTATATATTTTGAAATTGCTATTATCAATTTTATCAATATTGGTTTTTAGAGAGTATCTGCACCGCTGATGAAGAGATTCTGTCTAAAACCATTTAAATACTTATCTTTTCATGTTTTTAAATTTGCTGCATAGCGTAATATAGCTTATGCTGGTTTTTCACTTTCAACTTTGTCTTATTTATTTCCTTTCAATAAAAGTGCAGCATTCAGCGCCTTACTTGAAAGTAATTTGTTTTAATGTCCTTTACTAATAATGTTCATTGATATTTTAAATTTTGTTTTGGCTTTTCAGCTTTATCTCTATTGATTGATCATATATACATTTTGTTAATTTATACATACATACATATATATATATAAATAATGGATTCTAAATAGATCGTTCCCCGAAGCATCGTTTTCCCATATGTGTCGTTTATTTCACCCAGTCCTGACATTCATATTGCTTTGTTATGTTCCGGCATCTATCGTTATACATATATCTATATATATATATAACAGCTCCGAAACTAACTGACTCACTGACTGACATACAACGCACAGACCAAACCGCTGGACCTAAAGGTCTGAAATTTGGCATGGCGATTCTTCTTATAGTGTAGGGATGCACTAAGAAAGATTTAAAAAAAAAACTTCTTAGATTTTTTAAAATTAAATTTTTAAGCTTTTTTGTAACTTTTTTTAAGTTTGCATTTAAAATATTAATTTGAGGGTTATAAAATTTATATCACGAGAAAGATCATAAAAATTCCTTTAAAATGAAATCTTTTTTGAATCTTTACCTCCCTTTTCTGATTTTTGGTGAATTTTTAAAGATTAATTTTTAGAATTTAATTTATTAAATGTTGATCACATGATTTCTTTTTCTGGTTCTTTAAATTAATTTATCGTCACGTGTATACAACGAAATAGGCAAAAAATTCTTTTTTCTTTCTAATGCGGCAGACGATTGGATATTACCCAAAAATATTAAAATACAAGAAAAGATATGTTCCTCAAACTATACTATATTAACTGTACTATATTCTTTAGTAAGTAGAATGTAGAATAAAATATTCAGTTTGAATATTTTATTCTACATTCTTTTGTACATAAAAATGTACGTTACAATTATATATATATATATATATATATATTTACATCAGTTGCATACATTGATCGTTGTATTTATTATAAATATATTTATACATATTTTTGGCATTAATTGCATACATTGACCGCTGTATTTAATTTGAATGTACTCCGTAGCGATGTACGGATTTTCAGCTAGTATATATATATATATATATATATATATATATATATATATATATATATATATATATATATATATATATATATATATATATATATATATATATATATATATATATATATATATATATATATATGTATGTATGTATGTATGTAACATATGTGTGTATGGATACATTTAGATTTTAACTCACCAGTGAGATTTTAAAAGCACAATATTTACAACCCACCGTACTATCTATCCAAACTACTTACGTTGCCTGATATGTCATAGATAGGCATAACAGGACTCTGTGCTAATATCAAATTCAGACTTGTGTTCTTTCACTTACTGATTATGTTTGGTTTAGAACACTGTCTCCCAACCTTTTTCGAGTCGCGATCCCCTTCAACGATTCATGCATCCTTCTGCCCCCCCCCCCTTCCCAACTTGATACTTTTCATTAAAAAGTCCTTTTAAGACATAAAGAAAAAATACTAAAATGAATTTTACATTATGTAATTCTAACCATTGCCAAAAAAAGTAATGCCAAAAAAAGATAACACAGACTGATAAAAGACAAACTGGCGTTTAGAATTTGAGTACTGTACGCAGTTAAGTAACCGCGATTTTCATTCACCATCAATTACAGGCGTTAGATTTCTACCAAACTGAGTTTGCGCTTTGAATCAGACTCTTTCCTTTAAAAAAAATCCCTACCATATAGTCTCGTGGTAAATAAACATTGAGAAATTTTTTCGATGAAATTCTCTAAAAAAGTTATTTTGCTTGAATAAAACCGTAGCGACCACCAGGAAACATCTCTCAACCCCCTTAGGAGTCTCTACCTACATGTTGGGAACCCGTGGTTTAGAAGAATTTCGACACCATCACACTTCTGAAATGGATAAATAAATACAGAAAAGTTGTTTAACAGGGGGAAAAAGAATTATTACAGAAGGAAAAAATTAAAAAATGTGACTATACCGCTATCACTTTTTGATGCGTTACAAGCCAGGTGATGGCCGAATGGCTAGGGCGCTGGCCTTCGGTTCAGATCATGTGGGTTCAATTCACACTGATGGCATGGATGTTTGTAGCCGTTTGGAAATGGCTTTGAACTGCAGGTCCCGGTCTAATTAACCTTCGTGTAGTAGAAAGTTGACAGTAGCGCTCTAAACAACTAAAACTAAGCTTTTGATGAGTCACAAAGTGATCAACTGACAAGAAAAGTTTAGATGATATATACTTTTATTATAAATATATTTTACTAGGTTCAATTTGTATTAATGATGAGAATATGATTAAAACTTTTGAAGATTACCTTTCAGCATTGTAAATCGAAATTTTTCCATTAATTCCTCTTCTTTGATTTTCTCATTCATTATCTTTAATATAAAAGACCAAATTCTCTATTATTTGAGATGCAAGATTCTAAAAGTTTTATTGGAATATTAAACTTAGCTTTTAAGAAATTCCCATTCAAAAGCGGTTTCGAGAAAGCAAAAGAACAGAATAATTTCTTACTCCTGGCACTCCTGCATGAAAATATGATAAGATGAAAGGGAAAACGTTATTGTGTCTCGTTTAAAAAAATAATTCAAGCAAAAGAATATTAATATGCTGAAAGGAATAAATTAGCAAAAATTGAATATGTAGGATATCGATTTAAAGAAATTTCTGATGAGATTCTTTTGGGGAAAGCTGATTAAAATACCAAGAGAATATTTAAAATTTTCAATCGTATTCGAAATGATTGTAGATATCATCCCTATCTGAAGTTATGAAATACATGGATACCATCAGATGTTAATTCCTGAAGAACCATGAGAATATGTCTTTCTCTGCATAAACATACATAAATACACACACACACACACACACACACACACACACACACATATATATATATATATATATATATATATATATATATATGTATACAGTCGGACATCTATATAACGAAGTCGCTAAATCCCGAAAAATGTTCGTTATATGGAAAATTTGGGAAATAGAGATTCCCCTTTTAAAATATTTTAAACTACACAAAACAGAATTTTAAGTCATAAACACTAAATATTATTAAAAAAAATAAATTAATCATGTCTTTATTTTGTAAATTAATATCTATTTGTTTTATATATCTTACCCATCAAAAAGAAATCTACAATGAAAAAAGAATAAAACAAAACATTGTCCGGGAATATACTGTATAATCAATTAAAAAATAATTTTATATTAGAATTAATGAATTTTAATGACATTATCGCATTTATTATAACAAGTAATTTTAAGCATACATTACCACATGCATCCTTAAATTTGATTACTCATAAAGTCTGTTAATTTTGTCTGAGTTTTTTGTTTGAGAAAGTGTTTTCTTTCATAATACGTCTCGCATGTTTGCAATGGACAAAAACCCCTTCAGGCATATTTTCTTTAAACTGTAATCCGGGTCAGATTGTTTCAAAGGATTTTAGCATTTACTCATAGGAAGGTTAGTTGACTTTTGCATAATGGCCATTTCCCTCTTCATCATCTTCGTCTTCATCGCAATTCATTGCTGTATTGTTTTTATTCTTCACACTGTCCAAAATATCTTATTCAGTTAGTGTTTCTGAGGTTTTACCTTCAGAATCAAGAAAATCATCAATCGGCACATCATCGTCAATTTCTTCTTTTCCCCTCAGCTGTATCCATATTTCTTTAAGTTCTAAGAGAAATTCGTCTTCGTCCTCCATACTTGCCGAATCCTCATTGCTGACAAAGATTCTTTTGCCTCATTGCTGACCAAATTTTTGACAAAAAATTCAGCTTTGATAAAACTGTTGCGAATAGTACGATTTGGGACATTATAATTCCATGCTTTGGCAATTTCTGATATGCTTTCCCGTAAGTTGATCTTTGTCAAGGATTGAATGTTCTCAAGCGCTGTGATAACTTTTCGCACTAATCTCTTGCGATAGTGTATTTTGAAACTTTTTATCACCCCTCGATCCATTGGGTGTAGTTTTGATGGCATGATGGCAAGTAAAAACCGTAACATCTTTCAGTTTTTGTTCGATTTCTTTCGGATGAGCGGGACAATTGTCGCAAACGAGAGCAATTTTGCGACACTCTGCAATCATAAGTTTGTCCAACTTTTGAACCCATTTTTCCCAAATTTCTGACGTCATCCATGATTTTTTGTTAAAGTCATAATCAACCTCCAAAGATTTTGCTCCTTTTAAACATCTTGAATTTTTGTTTCTTCCGATAACTAATAGTTTCAATTTCTGATGTCCAGTCATATTTGCACCTAACATGACAGTTCATCTTGCTTTATTTTACTCCAAAGCATTTTCCCCTTTTAGATGTTAATGCCTTTTGAGACAAACATTAAAAAAATAAAGCAGTCTCATCCGCATTAAAGATGTTTTCTGGCTTATAGTCTTTTAAAATTTTACTCAGGTTTCCAATTTTCTTTATCCAATTTTCACTATCATTATTAACAACGTCTTTAATTTCACCTGATATTATTTTTGCTATAATTCCGAGTCTTCTCTTAAATTTTTCAATCCATCCATTGCTTCCTCGAAAATTGTCGTATCCCAATGCCTTCACAAACTGAAGAGCTTTCTCAATTATGAAAGGCCCAGAGATCGGAACATTTTTATCTCGCATTGTGTGTATCGATTTCAAACCTGCCTTATCCACATCTTCAAAGACACATGTTTTTAAACGTTTTGAACAAGAATTCGATGAATCATAATTCTGTATCTTATCACGATTTTTTATTATGGTTCATAAGCTGTTTGGAGAAATACCAAATTTTAAAGTAATATCCTTTTTCTTCAGGCCTTTATCCACCTCATGAAGAATTAAATTTTTTTCTTTGATGCTCAAGCACTTTCGCTTTGACATTTTCCAACTACAAGAACCGAAATTACCAGCATGACTCTGATCAACAATCTAGAAAACGGGAGATTAGTTTAAGGACACGGACAGCTCCATTGAGGGTGAAGGAGGATATTGAAAGTTTTTCGAGTGAAGTGGACAGTGGGGGTGTGTGGATAAAGGTTGCACATCCTGGATGAAATGCAAAGAATTACAGCAATTTTACTGCTCTCGGTGAGTTAGGCGACTGGTAAAACCAGTTCAAGGTCACAGATCACCATGAAATGTGTTAAAAGAAAGTATAAGTTTGAAAATTTCAGAAATATTTTGAGAAATATGGAGAAAAAATATCGGATTACGCGAAACAAAAATTTAGTTACAGAAACTCCGATAGGTGGCACTGTACAACTGGACATGACTGAAAACACAAAAACACATTTTAAACACATTACGTTTGAAGGTATGAAACATTCATCTGAAATAGATCTTATTGACGGATGGAGTGTTGCTCAATATCGTTCCCTTCTTGAAGATGTAAAAACTGCAGTCTGCGGGCAGCTTGTTCAATTGCGGATCGTAACTGGTCGACTAAAATGCTTCTGACACGCAAAGTGATACCTTCTGTCATGTCTTCCACGGTTACCACATTCCTCGATAAACAAGATTTTTTAAGTGTCTCCATAGACAAAAATCATACGGATTAAGATCTGAAGAACAAGATGGTAAGGTTTTCGGAAACGCGCGACTGATTATTCTGTCATTAGTGAAACATTGTCAAAGAATCTGCTGTACACAATGTGTGGAGACGCTCCATCTTGTATAAAAGCAATTGATTCAAGACATTGCCGTTGTTGCAAATGCGGTGAAACAAAAGTTTCGAGTATCCTTTTGTACCTGTTGGTCGTCACGGTGCATGTCTCAGGGATATTGCGAGTAGCCTCTTCGAAAAAAAAAGGTCCAAGAATGAATGTGGATGTAAATCCACACTAGACTGTAACTTTCGGTGAGTGGAGTAGATTCTCTTGGATGGTACGGGGATTTTCCGTGTTCCTAAAGCTACAGTTATGGGTGTTCACAGATCCACTGAGGTGGAAAATGGCCTTGTCGCTCCCCAGAATCTGCCAAAAACTTCATTTAGCATAAGTTTTTTTAAAAAAAATTATTATTTTTCTTTTTTCATGTTTTCTGTACAGCTTGAAGCTTATACACTGAATAGTTCAGTATAGAGAGGTCGAAGTTGTGCTTTAATTATGGTCCCCCGGTAGATAAACAGGGTGTGTCACAATTCCCTCCGGGGTTTGGACGGCTTATAAAAAAACATATACCAATATAGCAACAAAGTCGAATTTACTGGAGAAAGAAACATTACAAGTTTTGTTTCACAAATGTGTTAATAGATGGCGGCACAAGGTCTGATAGCAGTAGTAAATAACGGAAACGCAGACTTAATTTTGAACATAAGACAATGGAGTTCACATTTTAACACAAAACTTACTGCGTGTTAGAATTTGCGGAAAATGAATCTGTTGTGACAGTTCAGAGACAATTTCGTACAAAATACGGATTTCAACCACCAACGGATAAAACAATTCATGCGTGGTTTCGGAAATTTCAGGAAAGTGGTTGCTTGTGTGATGGAAAACGAACTGGTCGTCCAGGCCCTTCGGCGGAAAAGGTTACTGGTGTACGAGATGCGTTTGTGTGAAGCCCGAGAAAGTCAATTCGTCAAGCGAGTGCGGAATTGCAGAAAAAGTGAGTGAAGCAAGAATTTGACATTAGATTTGGTATCTGCCGCATCACGAAAGGTTCACATATTGAACATCTGTGAAAAAAAACTTGTAATGTTTCTTTCTCCAGTAAAGTCAACTTTGTTGTTGTATTGGTAATATGTTTTTTTATAAGCCTTACAAACCCCGAAGGGAATTGTGACACACCCTGTATATCTTTATTTCATACTTTTGTATATAAGTATTGCATAAAGGCAATGTGCCGGCTGCGGTATTGAAAGAAAATCTTTGTACGGTGTGCAGGCATGAATACGTCAATTCATACTTTCATCTAACAAAATGCGTATGTCTATTACACAGACTTATACACTCATAGTACATTTCTAGATATATAGATATGAACAATAATTAATTAAAAAATTCAAAATTTTGTGAACATATCTATTATTTTTCAAAACGAAATATTTACAGAAAAAAAGAACATTTAAATGCATTCGTATTTTTGTAAAAAGTATCTCACAGATATATGTTTGGTAAGCACATAGAAGTAAACAATAAAATAAATGCTTTTAAACATCTCAAAATAGACCCATTGCTAAAGGTTTACCTCTTTATTTTCTTCCACCACGTCAGCATACATTTTTAAATGAAGAATTCTTCTTCTTCTTCTTCAAAAAAAAAAAAAAAAAAAAACCCACATGCACAAAAGGCATAAAGTACGGAAACAAAGATTTTTTGGGAAAAACAAAACATGAAACACTAGGAACGGAGATTGTGAAGGAATATTTTTTTTTGTTACGATAGAGAGATCAAACTCAAAATTCACAGAAATGCTGACATTCAGAAGAGTTCACGTTTAGCTGATCTGTCTTTTTTACGCCGTATAGATCGATAATTTTCAGCGGAATTATTATGTTTTGCTGAAGTAAGCATCTCATGATTGCGACAGTCATGAAATACATAGAAATGTACTTAGTAGCTATTACTCAATAAATTTCAAATATTTTAATTTGTATCGAAAGTAGAAATGCTTGTTCCGAAATTGAATTTAAAAAAAAAATTCAGTGAAGAATTCAATGTTCTAAAGATAAAAGACTTAAACATCATTAATAATTTATACTATAGTGAGATTGCCCAGTTTAGATGATTTAGTGTTTCTTAAATACAAAGCACCTTATATATATAAATATATATGCGTGTATGTATATGTTATATATATATATATATATATATATATATATGTGTGTGTGTGTGTGTGTGTGTGTGTGTGGGTGGGTAGGGGGGTGTAAATATAAAACCTAATAAAAAATTGCCCAAAATAATGTCAAACATCGTAAATCACGAAAAGGTATGTAACGAACTGCAAAAAAACACTTTCTCACACACATTCCATTACTTAATAACTTCATCATTTAATATAGAAAACTCCGCTATTTATAACAAAATTAATAATTAAAAAAGGGGTTTTAAATGCATATTTTAAAATTTCTGTTCTACTTCTTGTTATAAAGCAACATTTTTTGCTACGCAAATGTGATTTTAAAATGTTTTAATTTTGTCTTAGATTTTGTGAAGGTTGCGTAAAATGATGGATTAAACAAGTCATGTGATTTTGTTTTTTAATGTATAGGAAATGAGATATTTCTTTTCTATTCCAGGATGCAGAAGCCAATTTATCGTCTTCACTTTTTTTATTTTAAATCACTCTAAAAACTAAGAGTTATATACTCTCATTTATTTTCTCAATGTGGAAATAATTACTTGTCCATGTCTTAAATTACTTTCCTGTATTTTTGTTCGTTCATTTCACGATGTGTGTTTTTAACATAGTTATAGTGTCACGTGTAGAAACTGCTTTATCACCTTCACTTTTTTTATTTTAAATCACTCTAAAAAATAAGAGTTATATACTCTCATTTATTTTCTCAATGGGGTAATCGTTATTTTCCCATCTATTAAGTTACTTTTCTATATTTTTATTTGCTTATTTCAAAAGTGTGATTTTATCACCGTTATTGTGTCCTACGTAGAAACCACGGTGGAAGAAGAGATGGACTGAAATCTGGATATCATTCTGGACATCATCTGGATGAGCCGGATTCCATTCTGTCTGGATTTTGCCCACTAAGGCCCACTATTCTCAACCAGTGGGGTGCGTCCTCCTAAGGGGGCGCGAGCACACTAAGGGGGGGGGGGAGCATATCCAATAGAAAATATTATTTAAAAAAAATTGATTAACTGACTGAAAGGAAAACACACACACACACATACAAAGCAAAATACATTTCGACATAATATTTAATAATTAACTTATTAAATTAAAGCAACTTACTAAATCAAAACCTTCTTAATCAAAACTGTTGTGTATCGCTTTATAATTAAAAATATATATAGAAATTAAATATACAGTGAATTAAATACCTTAATAATTTTCTCCACCTATTGTTTAACTTTGATGAGTGTCATTAGGTTAATTTTCGCGCGGATTAATTGTAGTGGCATTCATAAAAGTTGAGCAAATGATAAATCATGTTTTATGTACTATAAATGTAACATGCAGGTATTTAATTTATTTTTAGAATTAAAATAATTGAAAATTGATTTCTGACAATTTTCAATTTATTTTAATTCTTTTTTCATGTGGAATCACTGACTCAAGGTAAAGTTTTTTTTTTTTAATTAAGCTTTGATTAGTCTTTTTATTTACTTTCCCCCTTTTTAATTTTAAGTTTTATAAGCTTAATTTTTTTCTTTATATATATATATATATTTTAAATTATCGCATATTGGTTTGAAACACAGAAGTGCTTCTCGAGAATCTTAAAGAAATGGTGATACAGTTTATTCAGTTTCATCCAAAAAATAGACGATTTTACCCACTTTTTGCAAAGGAATATACTGATAAGAGGACCACCTGGGGTTCCCCCACCGTATGCTTGATACCCGGATGTGAGAGGGTCAGAAGCACTGGACATGCGTCCGGCCAATAACAGCACAGATGATGTCATTTAAAAGGGTCCACGTGGAATGGACTAAAAAAGATTATAAAAAGGATTCACACAAAAAATAAGAGAACTTTTTTTTCTCTGGCTGTCTTGCTGAAGGAAGCTCTAGCTAGCTGTCTTTTTCCTAATACATGCTGATGGTTGTTCAGTGCTTACCGGAAACCTGGAAGGACGAAATGAGGACGAATTTTGAGTAAAGACTTGGAGCAGGTGTAGATTCTTTCCAGATGTCCGATGAAGATTTAGTTACATTAAGTTGCCTCGAGGCTCAAACTTCCCTCTCAGTTAAGTTTTATTTTTGTAATTTTTTCAGCCATGGCATAAGTTAAATAATTTTTTTTGGTTCTTTAAATTTTTTTGGGGGTTAGTCAATCATTCCTTTCCAAATTTTTTTAATGTTGTTCAAAGTGATACTTATTAATTTTATTATGAGGGATATTATTAGTTAATATTATGTTTACAAATAGAACGAGTGATATTATTAATATGTATGTGTATATTGGTGTATAAAGAAGTTAAGGCAATGAGATAAGATTTCTCTAAATTCTATTGTTTAATGTAAGGTGATAAGATTTTATTAATTTGTGTTAAAAGTAATGAATAAATTTTTTGGTTTTATCCCTCAGTTAAAATTGTGTCTGTCATGTTTTGTGAGTAATCATTTGTGAATTTCTGTTAGCCACAGAATCTAGGTTATTGTCTTAATTAGGAGATTGATTACACAACGCAATACTAGCCACTATACGTTATAAATATAAGGAATAAGTTTAAATAAATTAATACTGTTATGCTTGAATTAAATAGATAATAATTAAATAAGTAACAAAAAGAATAGATACAACAAAACTTACTAAATTAAAAACAAATTTAATAATTATTAGTGACTTCCTTGGGTCTGTCTTGCAGAGCAAAGTTTTTCGAAGGAAGGCTTAATATTAGAAATAGACACTCTCAGTTCTTTTTCTATATTTAGCTGAGATCTATATTTTGTCTTCAAAGCAGCCACCGCAAAAAATCCAGTTTCACAAAGGTAGGATGTTGAAAATGGTAATAGAATGCGAAATGCCCTTGTTTTTAGTGCAGAAAACTCATCATCTACTCCTGCCCAAAATTCAAAGAGTGATTTATTACTGAATTGTCTTTTGGTTTCGCCACTTGTCGTGAAGTCTATGAAGGTTTCTTCCTCGGCAATTGAGAGCCCTTCGGGAGTGTTATGAAATGGATCCCTAAAAATGTACTGCACCCATGTCTTTACAAAGTGCGGAAAAGATTCTTGATTTCAGGGGTCTCAATTTTATATAATTTACTACGGTTACAACCGTAGTTAACACAATATTCAGACCAGGACTCATTTCTTTGAAAGTCAGAGCTTCTCTGTGGATCATGCAATATGTCCAGACACACTGTGGTGATTTTTCTTTTACAAGTGCTTGTATACTTTGGAATCTTCTGGACATTGAACGAGCACCATCGGTGCATATTCCGACGCAATTTTTCTTTCTATGTTTGCCTCGTTCATAAAATCATTTAAGATAGCAAATAATGCGAGTGCTGTTGCTTTGAGTTCGATTGGTTTTCAGAAAAATAATTCTTCTACTACTGACATATCATCACAAAATCGAACATAGGCAATGAAATGAGCCTTTTTATTAATCTATGTTGCCTCATCAAGCTGTATTGAAAAAAATTTGTCACGCAACTTCGAGAAAAGCTGACACTGTACATCTTCAGATATATCACCAATTCGACGGGCAACAGTATCATTTGAAAAAGGTATGGACTGCAATCGTTTTGCAAAATTATCTCCAAACATAGTTTCTACAATCTCAATTGCTGCTGGCAAAATAAGCTCTTCACCAATGGTGTGAGGCTTTTTACATCTGGCTATTTTATAGGAAACTTTGTAAGAGACAATTAAAGCTTTTTCATTCACAGACAAAGTTTTTTTAAAAATGATTTTTGCTTTTCATATGATTTTAATTTTCGAAGAATTCTGTGGGTTTGTTGACGTACTCACTATGAAGCGTTTCCAAATGTTGTTAAGTTTATTAGGTTTCATGCTGTCTGCTGCCAACATTTTTGAGCAAATGATACACAGGGGCCTTTCTTCTTCATTTACTTCTGTACTGGTAAATGCAAAATTTAAGTATTCTTGAGAAAATTTTCTTGATTTTATTTTCGGAACCACGCTCGTCTGTGAACTTGTTGATGCTTGACTATCATCTAATGCTCGCTTACGCCCGCTTAAAAATTTATCCATGATTCTGCATAAATTTTCTGCCGTAAACACATTCACGATAGATTCGATAGCGATAGAAGGATCGACTCGAATGAGACTGGCTGTAATTGAAACTGGCATTATCGAACATTCTCCTTCTCCCCATGGGAAAACATTTGTTCACATCTGCGCATGCTCGAGACTGCATCTTGTCGACATTCCAGAATGGTCGAGACAAATTGGAACTTCTCTCAAAACCGCAAAAAAGTCCGACATGGTAGACGCAAAAGCAATAATAAAAAGGCACCGGATTCTTGTTTTGTCAATGCTGAGGGTCGTGTTGCCAGATGTCAATACATTTCCGTATTCTTGGTAATTTGTAAGGTTTAAAATTAAGGTCGTAGTGTTGGTTTAGAGCCGAAAAACTCAAAATACATTATTGTTGTATACATTTTATTGTATGCGGGGGGCGCGATGAAAATTATGATTGAAAATTGGGCCGCGAATCCTGAAAAGTTGAGAAACAACTCTGCACTAAGGTATTCAAGTAGTTGGTTTGTAGAGTAGTTTAGCTGGTTCTATTGTTTAAAAATTACAGCAGTGGATTTTCTGTGATAATGTTTCTGATTATGGTCTAGTACACTAATAAAGTAATTTTGCAATTACAAAAATTTGGATTTGAAATATGCAGACTACATTTTTGTGTCAAAGTCCCCTTGTCTTATTTTTGAATTTAACTGCAAATATTTAATTTTTATAAGAGGAAGAAGGGCTTGTAAATTAACTATTTACGTAGGGGGATTCAGAACTATGGCTGACAATATTGAATGGATTCATATCAATACTTAACCAGACAAAATAATCTTAAAACTTCGATATTTAATTTTTCATTTTCTCAGTGGCGTCAATTTTTTTTCGAGAAAGCGTCAATGTTAGATAATATCAATAAATCAATTTCAAGAGAGGTTTCAAGTTCGGATTTATAAAGATGAATTTCTTATCGGAATTTGTTACTTTGCTGAATTTGAAATATTGACTTCATATTTCCGATTCAAGTATGAAAATCAATAATCAGTTAAGGACTTGCTTGAAGTTAAGTAAGCTCAAAATTATTTTATCGGAAGGCTCAAAATTCAGCCCGAGTTACGAGTGAAACTTTCTCAAAAATCATTCTTATAAACTTGCAGCAATGAGGCCACTGAGTTCATACTTTCAGATGTTTTTAAAGAACACATGAGAAACAATTTAGCTATAGGCCTGAAATATAATCCACAATTTTCTCCTTCCGTGTTGACTTGTGCGATCTTTTTGGATTAACCTCCTAAGATGCATCAAAAATCGTTTTCAAAAATTGCTGTAAAACATTATTTTTTTGCCTTCTATTGAACTGCGCCAGGACTGCGTAATTACACTGATAAAAGATACACGCACGCACTTATTTATATGGGGACGAGGAAATTATTATAGATTTGCAGAATGTTGTGAAGGAACCATAATTTGGACATTTTGACTCCTTCCAACATTATAGCCATTTTGTTTTTCCGTCAACCCGTTTACGGGTCATAAAACGGCCATATTGGAAAAAGGGGGTCTGGCATGCACCTGCTCCATTTTTCCAAGAAACATCGCACTCTAAAATTCCTTAAGATGGGAGGAAGAAATTCCAAGAAAGACTCAAGGGACGGCCAATTTTCGCGGAAATAAAAGTGCCACGTGGGTCAACCGTGGGGATGTCGGATCATCCTGCCCATGAATAAAATACTCGAAACGGCGATAAATTTACTTGAGAAACCGACCTAGGGAGGGGTCAAAACCAAAAAGGGGGAAAAATGAACCTCGAGTTTGGTAGAGGAGAAACGACGAGAACTGAGGCAGAGGGTCAGAGATAGTGTAGCGAACTGCGAGAAAAGACGGGTGACTGCTGCGCAATGAAGAGGACAGGAGAGTGACGCCCCCGCTAAGCGAGATGTCCGTTTTCAACCGCCAACGCCGCACCTGCTGCCTCCACCGAAGGGCCCCATCATCTTAGTCCCATACCTGCGGCCTCCACCGGTAGAAGTACCCCAACGACTCCATGCCATGCCCTGCTGCTTCATCAAAGGTCCCCAGGTTGGTCATTTCTCCCCTTTCAAATAGTGCTGGTTTATTTGAATCTTTGATAAACTGAACTTTATTGCGATCGACCCGTAATCGTTCTCCCGCTGGAAGCGGGTGCAACATGACCTAATTCTGATACAAACTATAAATATTCAACATTTTCATTTATAATGTGTAAACTCCTTCTACTCCAGGAAGACTTGGGGCATAAAACCACTCGTCGCAAAGGAGATCTACCAGTTGGTCGTTGAAAAGATTCTGCTTTATGGAGTGCCGTCGTGGTACAACACCACAAGGAGGCTTAACGACAAGCATTTGCAGATCCAAAGACCGTTTCTGTTGCTCTTGACAAAGTGCTACAAAACAGTAGCTACGGACACTCTCGCCGTACTGGCGGGGTGTTTGCCTTTGGACATTAGAGCCAAAATGGAAAGGACACTACACCTGATCCATAATGAGAATGGAGCTTATGACCTTAATGGTCTTATGCTCGATGGGGAAAGCTGCGAAGTGAGAAACTTCGATATCCACTCAATCAAGGATATCAGCAGCATAGACTGGTCGACCAATCTTGAGCCAAGGTGTAGTACCCAGTACTACACAGACGGCTCGAAGATGGAAGGCAAAGTCGGGTTAGGTGTTATCAAGTACGATAACAACGCAAAGCTCTATGACCTAATGGAGAGGAACTCAGATCACAGTTCCTCTTATCAGGCTGAGTTAAGGGCGATAGAGATGGTAATCGAGGACGCAATAAGGTCGCGAACCGAAGAGTTCGATGTCTTCACGGACTCCATGAGCGCACTACAGGCGCTCAAAGCAAAGAGCTTTAAATGTCGGCTGGTGGAGAACCTGAAAAAGAGTATCAATAACAACGGCTTATATATTACTTGGCACTGGGTGAAGGCCCATGCCGGTAATAGCAATAATGAAGAGGTGGATGAGATCGCCAAAAGAGCGACTCAGCTTCCCACCATTACCAATGACTATAAGCTGACCAAGAACCAGCTTAAAGGCATTCTCATGAAAGATGCCTTAAATATGTGGCAAGAAAGGTGGAATGAGTCCACCAAAGGCAGGCGGACGCAGGAGATATTCCAGAATGTCAGCTTGGATAGAGTCCAATGTGACTTCCTGAGGAACCAGGTGATTACTGGGCACGGCAGCTTTGGCCAGTACCAGACCAAATTCTTCGGGAAGTCGGACAGCTGCAGTTGTGGCGAGATTCAGACAGTCGAGCACTGTCTATTCGACTGCATAAACTTTGCTGACCTGCGGGCCGACCTGCCTGGGATTGCAAGACAATGGACCAAGAATAAACTATATAACGATTACTACTTTTGCAAAGTAGTAAACAAAATCATTAAAAGGCTCATGGACGAACATGTCCAATTGCCATAGACTATTTCGATGTATGTTTTTTGCTGTATGTAACCTTTAATAAAGTATGTGATTTAGCGAAAAAGTCGTTCTGCAGGCGGTTGGCCAGTGGAGTGACTCGGTAAAGTTGCATATGTAGCTGAGTGTCGGAGCTTGGAATGTGCTCCCTCGCGGCGGCCGGTCTTCATAAAATCTGAGTTGGATGCCTTCAAGGTGGGACGACGATAAGCTTACGCTTATAATGTGTAAACCTAACTTTTTGTATAATATTGTATAATAAATGTTATTATTCTATTTTTAAAACGTATCATTACCTTTGGAGTTCACCTCCTAATTTGACACAACGCAGTGGGGTATCTCTGGTACTCCTCATAACACAGAAATAACAAATTTTGAACTTTCATATCTTGCTATCCAAATTTTAATAGATCTATGAAGACGACTCATTTGGATAAATGGAAAATTTTACATTTAAAAATGCTATTCTTAGGAATTGTGCTACTCTTAAGGAATGATCCTTAGCCTATCCGTTATAAAAGATTTAAGACATTAACTGTTTATTTACAAATGATAGAAATGCTGACAGTAAGTATAATTAATAACGGACCGGACTGATAAGAGGTTTAGAAGATACAAATTTAATTTTTTTTAAATGTCCACATATCTATACTAATATATAAAGAGAGAGAGTGGATTTTGTATGTGGATGGAAATCTCTGGAACCACTTCACCTATTTGAAAACTTTTTTCACTATTTGAAAGGTACATTATTCCAGATGGACATAGGCTATATATTATGTATATCTGATCAGTAGAAAGAAAGTTAGGGACCTAAATGTTGAGCTGATGCTTCACCTTTACAACTTTTCCTTTTTCAACCATAGTCCAGTAACCATAGCAACACATCAAACGATATTTCATTTATTTTCAGTAAAACATTTAACATTTGAATTTTCTTTGTCAACCATAGTCATGTAACCATAGCAACACATCAAACTACATTTTCAGTTATTATCTGTAAAACATTAAATATTTTGAAGATTCAAGTGGAGGAGGTATTGATAAATACAAAAAGGGTTTTTGAAATTGGCAACGTTTAAGGGTTTATTGAAGAAAATTACATTTGGAACTACGCTTTTTATTGGACATTTAAGGTAAAAAAAGATTTACAATTTATTGGCTATCAACTGGAAATTTATTGGTATAATATTACAGAACTTTATTTAACTTATAAACTTTATGTTTTTGAATTTATGAACAATTTTATGCACAATTTGTGTAAATAGAACTTGAATTATTGAATTTTATTAAAAAATCAGTGTATTTCATTGAAACTGTGAAATTTATTGATTATTTCGAATAGGCCTATGTTGTTCCTTTATAAGTGAAAAAGTATTGCTTCAATTGAGCTGAAATTTTGTATAGATGTAGTTGATAGTTCATATTAAAACATAGGCATATTTTCTTTTTGAAAATAGGTCCCCGAAGTTTTTTTAATTAATGTTTTAATGATTTTGCCCCTAAAAGTTGCTTATTTTGACAGCTTCCGCGTCTGTCCTCGCTGACAGCGAGACTATGGGGCCAAATCATATCAAAATCGGCACGCGGGTGGCCCCGGACAGGATTCAGTGCCTGACGTAGCCGGATTGTTGAATTTTTAACTTTAAAGATAGTTATTAAAATTTTTATGCCATTTTTGGTACTTTTTTCGTGTTTTTTTTGTGTGCGGACTCTGTAGCAGATAGGCTATGGGGCCGAATCGTATCAAAATCGGCATGGGTCCCTGACACAATTCAGTGCCTGACGTTACAGTTTCCCATAAAAAATTCTTTTGCCATCACTATCAACAAATCCCAAGGCCAAACATACAAATATATTGGACTTGACTTACGGGAAGATTGCTTTACTCATGGACAATTGTATGTTGGTCTCTTTGGGTCAGGAAATGCGGAGAATCAATTTATTTTAAAACTTCAGAAAAACGAAAAATGTGGTATACCATGAAGTTTTATAATACCTACCTAATATCTACTTAAAATAGATAATTGTTCAACCCGGACAAAGTCGGGACGAGCCGCTAGTTACTTTATAAAGATAAAAAGGATTTCTAAAACTTAAGCACGTGAATAATTTGTTCATAGGAGAATTTGGAATCGAGTTGTAAGCGCACTAAATGATCCAGTATCTTTTCATAAACAAAGAAATTAGCAACGTCAAAGATTTTTTTGTGTGTGTGAAAACAGAATTGTCCCAGTTGATTTATAGCGTATACGAGGGCATGAAACTACGATTAAATTGAATAGTAATTAAAACTTTTTTTAAATACCGAAGTACACAGTGTAACGTAAAAAATGGACCATAAAATCCTATTTTCTAACTAAATATCTAATTTTAGTCTACACAGAGATATATGAAACCTGTCACAGCAAAACTATGACTTTGCCAGAAGTAGTTCTTCAAGCACTAAACCCCTAAGACCGAAAATATTCGGAAAATCATCGTACACCAATGCCTATCGGTGAATATATTTGTCACGATGGATCTGTGATATTTCGTGCTGATTAAAGAAAGCTAGTTATAAGCCCGTATGCCGATCAAACACTTACGAGAGCTAAGCTCTCTGAAAAGTGGGATGCAGAACAAACAGCGAAGCTTTTTCTCGCGTAAATACGACCGTCACGTGATCAAAACTTGCGGCTAGTAGGGAGCTCTCGTAGACCGGTCTTTTCTCTCGCAAAGCCGGAATAGTCATTCGCCGAATAAGGAGAAAGATGTTATCCCTTTCTTTAAGCAGGGAATGGATATTACAAGATACGGATAAGCCACTTGAGATGGAAGATGAAGTTTTTATTACAAAAATTTAGACTGTGCAAACATGAATTTATGTGTTTATTACATTGTTTCTACAACATCTTCTTCAACACTTATGAGCTCTAAAAGCTTATTATTTCTGACTAACAACTTATTTTTGTCTTCCATTATTTTAATTAATGTTTCTAAATTTTAATAAATTTTTAGCAGAATTCCTTGCCGGGATGTTGCTTCGGCAGCAACATTTATTTCTTGCACCATAGTTTTTTGGGTTTGAAGAGCCTCAGCTTCAAATTTATTTAACTCGGCTGCTTCTTTTTTTCTTTTTAAGGCTAGATGCCTCCTGCCACGTACTGTTGAACTGTCTAGAAAATAATAAAAAATACATAGTAAATGAGATAGCACATGGAACAGAGCTATTATTTAATACATAAAAATCAACATAAGTTATTTCATAGAAGTTATTGTCACAGATTATATAGTAAAACTGCAAATGATTATGAAGAAGAGTTCTATGCAGGCATTTACATAAAACTATGTATGTTACGTAAAACATACAATTGTTTAATTTCTATAAAGTATGGTACTATAAAATTTTTAAATATCTCCAACAATTTCGGTCTGAAATTTATATTTTAAAACTTGTTACAAAAATTTGATTTAAATTTATCAAAATCCAAATAATTTACTTGATGATTGAGCAATATGCCAAGACTTTGTTTCTAATGTTTTAGTGGTAGTTACAATCTTAGGTATTGTAATTCACTTTGAATAACAACAACTTTCTGGGGGGGGGTACTTAATTAGTATAAATAGCAAATAATTTTGCTAAAAATTTATTTAAAAATTCAAATTTTCCAAAAGCATTATGAAACAAACATTCATTTTGTTAGTTATAATAGCTATTTTTTTCTCTAGGATTTTTCTTAGCTTTATGATTATTAAATATATAGTTGTATTTAACAGTCATAAATCTAAACATAATTCTGATATATGACTGAGCATTGGCAGTAATCTTTTGAAGCACAATTATTAAATTTATATTTGCTATTTAAGTGTACAATGTCATGGTCTCAACCCCACCCTCAAATATTAATAATGCAATGATCTTTATCTGGTAACAAAGCCTCCTGCAACAAAATATTTTGATCTTTGTTTAATGATTAACTAACAGCATTTTTAAAAATTTATAATAAGATTTATAAACAAAAATATAAATATGATATTCTTGTACACAAATGCCAGAAAAGTCTAACAGAACATTTTTAGTACTTAATTGTCCCTTAAATAACCATTAGGACATTTTAAAATTTTGCTTTAATTAAATTTATTTATGATAAATATATTGCAATGTAAAAATATGATATATTATAAATAGAATTGAAAATGATTAAAAGAAATTCTAATAAACAGGTAATTAAATACAAAATTAATAGTTTACTTACCATCCATTTTTTTTCTGTTTTAAAACAGCCTACAAGTAAAAAAATAATAATAAAATATTTGGATATTGCTAAAGTCAAATTACATATTTTTTCTTTTCAAATACAACTGAAATTACTTACCAATGCAGATGAATCGAATGACTCATCAGTGATGCCTTCACTGCACTTTTTTCTCGATCTCTTCTATTGAAAAATTTGATGTTCTTTGAGACATTTTTATCTACAAAATGTAAAAGAAGCCAGCGCAACAGCCACGTTGGTCGATGTCAAAGATCAGGTTTTTTCCAATACTGTATACTTTTTCTTTAACCCTAACGCAAGGAAGCAATTAAAATGCCGTGTTTCAGGGAGTTCAGTTCGACGGTTTCGCTTAATTGACCGTCGATCTCTCCCCAAGGTAGGGTTCGTGGGGGTCTAAATCCTCTCGCACTCGGGAGGACAAAAAGGGCGTAGCTTGACCATATAAGGTTTCCTTACACATCTTGACGTTATCATTTGCGGAAGCTCAAACTGTTTGATCAGCATAGCTAAAATGAGTGTTTTTCTCCTACTTTCGCAAGCACCCCCCGTTTGCGGAGCGAGAGTCACATCTCTCCACAGTTTGTTCTGTATACGGGCCATAGTTGCAAATAGTCAATAAACTGGAAAAAGGTGATATCGTTAGCAACGGGAAATGGCAGCGTAAACAGAGAAACTGACAAACGGAAGGGCAGGATGGAGATTTAAGAGGTGAGAGGCCAGCTGCAGAAGAAGTATGTCGCAAAAGGGGTCGAGCGATGGAACACCTCCCCCCCCGCAGTTTTTCGGGACCAACCCAGTTTTTAATTGAACCCTCAAGTGGAGGAGTTCGTGGGAAAAAGGGTGCGAAGAAAGATGCACGAGCGAAAAGAATGTTAAAGTCCCCGCGAACGAGTTGAACCAACGACAGAAGACTAGATAAAATGATTAGCTGAAGGCCTGCACCCAATAAGAAGAAAGGAAAATATAATTGAAAATTAAGAATATATAAAAATAAGGAGAGAAGAATAATATACAACCCTAGATACTGGAAGCAGTTAGAAAAAATAAACTGACTTCGATGGAGAGAGCCCGTGAATAAGGAGATGCCAGAATGCAAGTTTGACCACGGAGAGTGGAGTCCCGACGCCCTGTTTAATGGATCTTCGAATCGACGGCGGGGAATCCCAGAGTGAATAGCGTCCGGCCGATGTTTGGAGTCCCGGTGCCCTACTGATGAATCTTCGAATCAACGAGGGGAATCACAGAGTGAAAAAGTCGAGAGTGAATAATCGCCCGGCCGATGTTGTGCAGCAGTAGACGAATAGCATCTTATACAGTATAGCGGTATGTAGCTACTTATCCCAATTTTTTTCGTGTCACTTACCACAGGGGCTCAATAGAATTGAATAAGTTATAATGGCATATTATGTAGAGACGTATGGATATAGAATTCAGTGTTAACTTTAATGAGTGCTTGTTGATATTAGAATAAGCATACATTGGAAATAGAGAAGAATAGAGATGCATGGCTACAACATCCAGTGTTAACTTTAATGAGTGTAATTGAATATTGCATATGTACTGTGTGTTAATAAATCAATGTATTATATATATATATATATATATATATATATATATATATATATATATATATATATATGTCTTGCGTGCTAATTTAACGTGCTTGTCTTAATTAAGTGTTAGAATAGTTAATAGCCACTATACGATCAGTTATCGGTTAGTGATGGTGATTTTATCATTTAGCAATTTATTTAATTAATCTCATGGCAAAACGTCATTAAGAACATAATAACTCAAAAGTAATTTTAAATTAAAGAAAATCCCATTACAATATTCAGACAGTCCTTAGCTCTAAATCTAACAAGAGTGCATATTGCAATTATCTTTAAAAAAATTTTCAAAATTATTCTCAAAACCGTAATGCTTTTTATCATACCAAAATTTGCCTCTATCTTAACTATGCCAAAGTTAAACCTGTTTCACTTCAGCATGTTCAGGAGACTTAACATCTTTGAATGCAATATAAGCTCATTAACATTTAATCCGAATAAGTTCAAATAATATTTTCTAATACGAAACCATAAATAAAATGGCGCGAAAAGAAGATATTAAGCATCTATCCCATAGTTGAGGTTTCGTTGTTGATAGATTCGTTTTAGTAGTTTTCAATTATCTTGATGATATCCGTATTGATAATATTGTTAATACTGTTGAATCAAATACCGTTTGGCAAGGGAAATTGAAGAAGAAAATAAGTTTCTGCTCTAAAATAAAATTAGATTTTGAAATGAAAATAGGTTTTTGAAATGCTGATGGTCAGAAAATTTTCTGCAGCTTTAACTACTCGAGCGAATTCTAATCATTTACTTTGTTAAAAGGTTCGTGCTTCTAAATTAAGTGTTTCGTGAGCAGTACGTGAGTGATCTAAATCTCACTTTATCCGATTAAACCTTTTTTATATCATAAGTTATGACTCGAAGGTTTAGTCATTTGACCATTATTGAAATTGTAAAAAATAATTGTGGATATTCAGTGCATACTATGTTTCCCCAGTTAAAAATTACTAATTTGTAATTTTTCCTATTTTAAACATATCCTTTTTCAGATGGTATTTGAATTTTTAAGAAAGCTTTCTAAGCGGAATTATCAAAATGGTTTATAAAACACATTCTAAAGCATGCTCTTTGTATGAAATTAACCGCACTAGTTGTAATATCAATATACAAGAAAGAACTATATATCAGTAACCACTTTATTCTAGAGCCATTTTACATTTAAAGTATCTTTTTACCAAAAAATTTAAGTTTAAGATATTTGAGGGAGTCTGTATATGAAATTTTTGACAGCCAAAATCATGCCTTCAGAGCAAATTTTATTCTAAACTAAATGTCCTGGAGGATATTCCTCATCAAATGATTTCCTGTAGTTTATCCTTTGAATAATATATTCCTTTTATTCCTCATTTTTGGAAAATCATTTAATGTAGATGCTCCTCTCCTCCCTTGTGCTACACTTTTCCCCATTTCTGGCTTCAGTTTTATCTATGTATTTCATTACTGTTTCGTCTATTTTTACAAATAATCACACATTATGTTTGCAACTCCACAATAACGGCAGGGAGATAGCCCTTGTAAGGACTTTGCATAAAATGAGACTGACAGACTTTAAAATTAACCATCACATTTTTTTTGTCTTCTTGGCTAAATAAGGCAACTATACACTGTACAAAATAATATTAAAATTACAAAAACATTAGGGTTCTAGATGCCATGATGAGTTGGCTGGACTCTCCGTCCGTTGCAAGGGCCTTCTAGTCAGGCTCACCTATTCTCTGAAAAGTAAACGAACGACTGAAGACTACCGCTCGAGTGTCGACTGTATTTCTTTTAGAGATTTCTAAGGGGAGGTTGCTGAACACGCCCCGTTCCTTGAAGTTTCCACCCACGTGGTCCGGCTTGGCTCCCAAGAGTCAACAAACCGATTGTTACCGGATTGTCTTTTTGTCCGAGAAGGGGGAAATATCTCAAAGGAAGTTCCTTCGGGGAAATTAAACATCGGCGCCTACTCCACAGCTATTGTAACGATAAGCGTTAAGGTGACCTCCGTAGCATAGATGAATCGGCTGATACCGACGTTCGCATGCCTTTGTTGGAATTCACGTGCGGGGACGGTCAAGTCATTACACCCTACAGTGGATACCAGACCACTGCGGCACCAGGGGCAACGATCTGGCCGATACCCTGGTTAAGAAGGGTGGAACTGAAAACTTGAAACATCCTTGAAACAACTCTGTCCTTGAAACATCCAATACTCAGATCTCTTACAACTCATTAAAGTTGCTGGTAAGGAAGACTTTTAGGAACTCCCTCTCACAGGAACTGTCAAGGAATTCACAAAAGATTTGGAGGAACAAAATAGCTCAAGTCCCAGAGAGGCCGAGGAAGATAGCGATCGCCTTCCTTCGCCTAGTGACCGGCCACGACTGCGTATTTAATTATCTCTGCCATATAAATATCATCTTAGAACCCTTTTGCAAGCTCTGTAATCGACGGGAGGACAGAGACTTTACCCATTTACTGAGTAGCCCGCTCTATTTCTAGCTCCAGTGAAGGGGAGGCATTGGATGGTTAAGAAACATTTGGGTTCATGGACGTTTTAGTTCTCTTTTGTTTATTTGATTTTATTTTTATATAGTCCTCTATCCCACGGTCACGAGAGCGGAGATGAGCACCACGGGCCTTGGTCCACAGTGCTGAAAAGCAATTCGGACCGTTGTGCCACGAGTTAGAGTTATAGTCTTCTAACCCACCGTTGTAAATAATAATAATAATGGTCATATTAATAAATCCTTCTGACTGCTATTTCCGTTTCATGATTTCACTACCATGATTCCCACTAGAGTACTTCTTCGGCAGATACGTGTAATTACCGATTGTCGTTTCTCAAACTGCAGATCAGATCATTATCACCTTATTGGTGGTGTCGATAAAACAGCATGGAATGAAGATGATAAAACCCGCGGAAAATTTCACAGTCGACTGTAGATTTAGTTGGTTTATCTAGAATCGAAGACCCTGAAAAGCATTAAAATGTCACAAATAGTAAAATGTTATTACCATTTTATCCTACAGATGTAGGAACTTGTCCGACGACATGAGCTTATACTTACACCGCGAATTTCCTTGGCATAATCATTATGGGGGCACTTTTAGGTGAGCCACTATTGATTCCTATAGAGAGGTGCTGCAGTTATGTAGGACATTTGTAGATCTATCACATATCTATGGGGCCCGGTATAAAGGTCTTAAGTCAATAAAAGTAATTTTTAGATATTTGTTAGTATTGATAAAAAAATCTTTTCACTTGTATAAAAGGCTTAAGTCTGTCAATATTGTATACAAAAGTACATTACTTTGTACAAAAGACTCAAGTTGAAATTATATTTCTGCGATTGATATAATAGTCAAGAACTTTGTATATTTAAATCATCGTTTCTTACTTGACTTTTATACCGGGCACCATAGATATAATTCTATAAGGGTATTTATCAGGAAGTAGTTGAAGAGTCTATTTTACAAAGAATCAATAAATAGAAATTCAAATAGGTTACGGGTTATTAATAATGCATTCATTCTGGATTTTACAAGGAAGGATTCGGTAGCCATGATCCGGCTTTTAACTGGTCATGGCTGCTTAGCTAAACATCTGAGCCCCTTGAAAATTCGACAGAGTTCTTTCTGCACTATTTGCGTTAAACCACAAGTTATGGACATTTCCCACTTTCAGACCTCGGCTCAGGATCTCTGTAGACGATATTGGGAGGCAAGAGCATTAAACTATTAATACGTCCTGTTTCCTTCTTCATTTTACTTTATATCTTGTTGTTGTTTGTTTTTTTGTTGTTGTAATTTTTATCTTGTAGGTTTTGTCTATTTCTTGCCATTGGAAAAAAATATTGCTCCCTATGAGGGTGTCACCACAATTTAGACCTCGAAGGGTGACACCTGGGGGACTCACAACCTTCTCCCTTACAAATACCACAGAGGGACTTTGCGACCTACAGATTTAAGGAGTCCATACCCGTCGGAGACACGAAATCATTCAGTGGCACTAGTCCGAACTCTAACTAAACTGCCTCAGAACCGAATCTCAAGGAGCTAATCAGCAGGATGCTACACGCCCTTATCAGCAAATATTTAGATTCTATCTCCAAAGGAATAATAATTAAAAAAATTCGATTAACTGAAGAAATGAGTTTTAATCATAAGTAATAGTTAAATATCTGCCAGAGAAAAAATATCACTTGAAAAGTTTTCAAACTCGCTTCGAAGCAGCGTAACTTTAAAAAGTTCCAAATGTTTTAAATTACATGTGCAGGCAAACATGCAATCCATAGCATTAATTAATACGGCTTGTTTTACATTCTAACTAATAAAAATGTCTCATTAATTTTTTAGAATGATGTGATGCATTTCATTTTGAGAAAAAAATGGTTTTTTTTATGAAAGCTTCTTTTACTTTACTTACCTATTCTTTTCATGTTAGAGATTATTACTTTTTTATCACTGTACATCTTTTCTTTTGGGAAAGTATATCGTTTTACTCTCAGGCATTGTTTCAAAAATTAATTAAAATTAACGACTTTTTTGCTCTCTTCTTATACATATTATTACCAAAAGCACGCTCTAGGGTGTTTTGAATCTTCTCTAAATCGGATTGTGAAGTTTTTCTTTTTTTTCCCTTTAAAAAAAGAGAACAACATATTCGGAAGTAAAAAAGTCTTTGATAAAGTTTTTTATCCTCTGGATATTATTACATTTCGACTTTAGAGAAATGGAGATGAATTTTTCACTTTAATTTCCAAGAAAAACAAATTGTTACAATGAGTATTGAGACCATTTATTTAAGAGCAAAAATTTAAAAGTTACGAGGGTATTTTATGACAGTGATTGTGATTGGACAAGAGCTTTTATGATTTCTTTTCTTAATGCATTATTTTAGTCACTTGAATAAGTCATGCTAATTTAAATTTTACAGTTGTAAATGTTCGGAGGAATGGTACAGACAAAAGAGGGAACTTGATATGAAATTAAGAATTTTTACGTCACATTAACTTTACCATCGAAAAATACTTCGAGATAACAAGCCTCGAGATATTTTTTCTCATGAAATTTCAATTATTTTTCTTTTCTTATTAAATATGTTTTAAAAAAATTGCATACCGGGATTTAATAAAATATATCTATTCATTTTTACTAAAATGTACCAAACAGTAATACATTGTTGTTGTTCTTAAGGCTGCTGAGTACTAACCCCATTGGATTCGCTCACCTTAATGTTAACGTATGAAGAAAAATTGTCCACGGATTGCCGACTTGGATTCAAAGATTTTTAAAAAAAAATTGTACTCCGTCATAGAGAAAGAAATTTTACATTTGTGTACATTTTTCGTTTTTTTTTTCAAATGCAATTTATATTTTAAAATTTAAATTATTCGGGGAAAAATCTGGTATAGTGTGCTTTAAACGCTCATAAATTAATTCGGTGGATGAAATTTATAAAATGAATCCTGTAGCGCTTTGCAGAAAAATTCAGGCTATCTGACAATACCAATTTTATTTGATTATCCGCATTTATATGCCTGTAAATAGTTGACAAAAATATATTTTAAATAAAAAATTTGGGGGCAATGCTTAACCCCCTATAGAGAGAGAATAACAATCCCTCAAAATGTCAATCCTAAGGAGGGGGGAATTCTCAAACTGTCAACTGGACTCCTCCCACCTCAAGAGTCTGCAAGAAGAGGAAAAGGGAAATGCTATTTTTTTGTCTTAGTACATAGCAGCCTTAATGCCCCCTGACCGGAAGTTCCAAACCAGGTCCATATAGGCTTCGGGCTGAGTAGCGCGGCTCCAGTTTATAACAGCACCACAAGGGTCGGACCCCAACTTGGTTGGGTCCCACTCCAATTTTGACCCCCCAGGGACGACATCTGGGGGATCATACTTTCCCCAGCCATTGACCTCATAGAAGGACTTTCCGGTCTACGGATTAAACTTACCCATATTCGGCCTAGACACGAAGGTATTTAACGGCACTTGTCGAGATTCGATCCAAGCACCCTCAAGTTCGAAATCCGGCTCGTTACCGATAGGCTGCCTCAGACCCACAATAATACGTGTATACCTTAGAAGACGTTTAGATGTTTTACGATTTCGTCCATTCAAAAGGAATTTCTCTGACAAAATTTACCGAATAGTACTTTCGTTTAGTACTTTCAAATAATCCTTTGCAATAACCTACATGTTTACTGTGATTTCTTGTATCCAAGATAATTAAGAGGTGTGTTTCTCCGAATACTAATCCTTTATCCTACGTCAGGTAATCTTAAAAGAGGTTTCTTATTCTATGCCTAAGGAGTCACAGAATATCCATTGGTCATTCAGCACTGTTTAATGTATATATATATATATATATATATATATATATATATATATATATATATATATATATATATATATATATATGAAATGACCTGACTTGGGTCATCTCAGAAGACACACAATTGAGGTCGAAATTAAATGCAATTTCAATTCACAAAGAACAGTTGAAATTTATTCCATGAAAACAGCAACATGTTACTCGCATCAAAGCCAACCTGCGTCTCTCGTTGCACGCAAATATAGAATTAGGTGAAAAAGGGATTGCCAAGAATTGGCGGAGAGAGTTAGTATATGGAAAGGCGAAGCATCTCGCAAAGGTGTCAGAAGGTTACCACATTTGGAAAGAAAGTTCAGTTAAAGGCGATTAAAGATTATTAATAATATTATCTCACACACACACACACACACACATATATATATATATATATACAGTGGACGCTCGTTAATTCGAACTCAAAGGTTCTCAGAAAAAAGTTCGAATTATCCGATGTTAAGAGAAAATATATAACTTTAAATGTGTATCACTGAAGAAGAAAAATCTCCTAGTATGTATAACCCCAGAAAATATATTATACTACGTTATCTAAAATTAAAGATATTAAAAAGCAATACAGATTTACCTTAAATCATAAAATGAAACAGAATATATGCAGTAGAAAGTAAACTTTAATTAAAAATATGAATTACACTTTGGAGAAAAACTGTAAAATGAATGTTTGATTCTGTTTATGATGCCTACATTGTTCAGCCAGTTTCTCGATTTGTAGTAAACATTTCAATTCATTTTCAGAGGAAGGTTCCATCTGAATAAATGCTTTCAGAGTTTTAATAGAGTCCATTATAGCTTTGTCCATTATGGCCGCATTAAAAATATCTTTCGGCAGGTAAGTAGAGAAAAGCCCTGGCAGTTTCCTACCGAAATTAGTGCATACGTCTTCGTTTACATCAGAGCTTTGGCCACATACAGTTTGATAAGAAATATTGTACCTTGACTTAAATCGAGAAAGCCATCCATTACTGCATTTTAAATTCTTAATACCCATTCGACTTGCCAATTAATCAGCCTTCGTCAGCACTAGGGGTCCATTTATCGGAAAATTTCGACATCTAACATCCTGGAACCATAGCAGTAGAGCTTTTTCTAGATCTTCTTGGGACGCATTTCTCATGCGTTTCCTTCCTCTAGCAAATTTTGATTTTTCCCATGAATCTAAAATTGACTCCTTGTTTTTCAAATTAGTTGACAAGGCATTTTTTTAATTCCATAGTCAGCTGCTAACTTTGTTTTACATTCGCCATTCTCTACTTTCTTTAAAATTACTACCTTTGTCTCTAAAGTTAGGGTTTTGTACTTTATGTACTTTCCACATATAGACATCCTGAATTTTTACACGTTCACACCACACAATGAGGAAGAAAAACTAGACCACATTAACTTGTCTGCACTGCAGGTATAACTGACGCAGCTCACTAGAATCTGTAGTAAAGACTGGTTTTTCTGAAATTCTAAGAAGATCGATACAAATAAAGGAAAATTGCTTTTCCGTTTAGCACTAATAAGAAGGACAATAGCTACTAACGTGTTTAACTAATTCATATAAAGTGTGAAAACGCCAATTTCACAATCTTTGGATCGTAAAAAAATGACCATATTACGGCTTTAATAAAATGTCTTGTCGATTCTACAAATGTGCTACAAAATCTGTTCTAAGTTTTGCTACAGCTCTTTTGAAGAGACTTTTCCCTGATGAGTCTATACAGCATTCTGAGTATGAGACGACCTTTTGTGTGAAGAATTCGCATCCCATGGTGGACCAGAAAAAGAATTAAAGAATTACGCGAAGAACTAAATTCATACATTTCAAACGCGTCCAAAGTTAATCATGTAGGAATATCAAATGATAGCTGAACTTTAAAGCAGAAATTTAACATCTTCAAGAGACCTTCTAAGAGAACACAAAATCTCGAATTGCTGTATAGGGCACTGAAAACAGTGAAACCGACTTCAACAGTTTTCATTTCGGAGAGAGCCTTTTCCGTTTCTGGAAATTTCTGCACAAAAATTAGATCTAGGCTTTCTAACGCATCACTGAATGCATTCTTATTTTTGAAGTGTTATTATTAAAATAACAAAAATAAATAAAATTTTTTATTTTAAAATTTAAAAGCAATAAAAGTAATATTTATAAAATTCAGTAATAGTATTTTATTCGGATATCCGGTATCCGCCGGATAATTTTAAAATTACAATCCGATAACTGAGTTAACAGAAAATCCGGATATTTGGGAATCCTATATGACACATGTACTAGCATTTACATACATAATATGGGTTGTTACGTAGTAAGCATGACAGAACAAACAAAAGAGGAGAAAGAACATTAAGATATATTACATTAGCCCTTGACAAGCATTTATCATTTAAATGCAGAGGATCTTACTATCGGGGGAAGGGGGGGGGGGTTGAGGATGAACCTAGAGCGAGGGTTTATGGAAACTTATGGGTTTTTGTTTCCTAATTATTCTATCGTTTTCCTTTTTAATACTCTCTGGTTTTTGATATCTGACACCACCACAAATCGCGTAGAGTTCAGTTTTAACATAGAAATTTTTACCGTGGAAATTTGGAATGTAAATAAATAACCGACGTCGTATATAACAGGATGTCCCAATGGAAGACTATTGATTTCAATGACATCTTTTTTCAGGCAAAGCATACGTGTTCTAATAAAACAAATTCAGTACGACATTATTATAGGGAAATGACTAATAAATTTTGTTTTATTATTTTCAAGACTAAGCTATTCAATATATTATAACTAATGTTAATTAGTTTGGTTAATATTATAAAACCAGCTGAATATCCGTGCTTCGCTACGGAGTACATTCAAATTAAATGCAACGGGCAATGTATGCAATTAATGCCAAAATAATATATATATATATATATATATATATATATATATATATATATATATATTTATTTATTTATATATATATTTATAATAAATACAATGGTCAATGTATGCAATGAATGCCAAAAGAAATATATATATTTATAAAAAAATCGTAACTGATATTTTTATAGACAAAATAATGTAGAAGAAAATATTAAAATTAAATACAGCGGTCAATGTGTGCAATTAATTTGTATATTTAATATCCATAAAACATACTAATTTGAATTAAATTCTTAAAAATCTTCCATCTCAACTAGTCTAGTGTTTAAATTTTATTTTTTCCTTATTTCAATATTTTTTGTCAGTTTATTTCGTTGTTATGCACGTGACGCAAAATTAAAGTGTCACAAAAAGAAAGAAACCACGTGATCAGCTTTTAATAAATTAAACTCTAAAAGTTAAACTTTAAAATTCACCAAAAATCAGAAAATGGAGGTAAAGATTCGAAAAAGATTTCACTTTAAAGGTATTTTTAGGATCTTTCTCATGATATAAATTTTATAACCCTCAGATTATTATTTTAAATGAAAACTTAAAAAAAGTTACAAAAGCAGCTTAAAAATTTAATTAAAAAAATATAAGAAGAATTTTTGAAAAATCTTCCTTAGTACACCCCTACAAAATAAGAAGAATCTCCATGCAAAATTTCATCCCTTTAAGTCCAGTGATTTGGTCTGAGCGTTATCTGTCAGTCAGTCATTCAGTCAGTCACTGAACTGTTTTATATATATATAGATAAGCACTAAGAAATTCTCACTGTCACTGTCTTTATAGAGAAATTTTATTTTTATATTTTACTGGTGATAAGAAGAACCCAAAGAGAAATAAATGCCATGGTAATTGCTGAATACTATTTAACTATACATCTCTTATTTTGAATACGAGTCTCAATAGTAGCATTAGTATTCTAGAAAATTACTCTGCATTGCTGTACATGAGCAAATTAGCTGTGTTTGCCCAGAGAGCCCTTTTCTTGGCGAAACGTGGCTGCATATCAGTCTACTTCTAGCTTTACTCCCCGACCGGTATTTTACCGGTATAGCTTGGTTTGCTATATTGGTGACTCAGCAGGTAAAATTACTTTTCCAGCTTCACAAGAATTGACGTTAGGATGATAGTAAGGAAGTGGAAATCCGGGATACAATCATAATCTCCCTAATCTATTCAAAAAAGAAAGCTTGAAGGAACAATACATACGTTGCTGTACGTATTGCGTTGCTGTACGTACGTGATAATGTGTTGTTGCTGTTGTTGTTGCTTATGCCCCCTGGCCAGAATGTATTCCAGACCAGGTCCAGGAGAGGGGTGCGGCTCTGCCCTCAAGTTTATAATGGCACCACAAAGGTCCGAGTCTGACTTAGCCAGGTGCTTCCTGGATTTTTGACCGAGCACCAACCGGGATGACATCTGGTGGGATCGTACCTTCCCCACCCACTGACCTCAAAGAAGGACTTTCCCGTCTACAGATTTAACGTGCCCATATCCCGCCGAGACACAAAGGTATTTAATGGCGCTTGTCAGGATTCGATCCGAGCACCTGCTATACCGAAAGCCAACACGCTACCACTAGACTACCTCTGGCCCATGCGGGATAATGTGTCTTTCTGGAAAATTATACACTTTTGTCTCTCTCTCGGTTATCAACGTATTTGCTGATTCACTGGGGTAGAAGTACTGCGGCAATCTGCTGTGCAAAACTATGTAAGGCCAAACGAACTAGATATGCCCTGAAACTCCTTCTGGCAAACTTGGTTGTGTATTGGTCATGTATTTCACGAACAAAGATTTGAAATTCTTCCGTATTTTGCTTTCGCTCCGGCATCTTATGCATATTATCTAGGCAACAGTTATATCAAGTTGGGTTTCCTCAGATCATTTTAAATGCGTTCATGACATATCAAAACATCTAAAAAGGAGATGTAATACTTGATATTTTTAAATATAATACACATATGCGATTACCAGCAGAGCTTTCTTTAACACAAAATAGTTTCATCTTTGTCAATAGTTATATTACAAAGAGTAAAATTAATATGCAGGCGTGATCGTATAGTGGTTAGTACATTGCGTTGTGGACGCGATAACCCAGGTTCGAATCTTGGTCACGGAAAGTACTGTTTTACTATTACGTTAATTTTGACACCTGGTGGCGTAGTGGTTAAAAGCGTCAAGCTGCCACGCCACAGATCCAGGGTTCGACCCTGCGACTGGGCAAGGTCGACTCAGCCTTTCATCCCTTGAGTTGGTCGATAAAATGAGAATCAAGCATACTTGGGAATCTCTTCTAAACTCTGCTTCAAAACTCTGGGTGTACCACGTCAGGTTGACCACGTGACTGAGACATATGCTGTATGGAACCCCCAAGCCCACGGTCAAGAAAGGGTAGATGGGCACCGCCGTCCTTGATTCACAGCGAACTGTTGCTACATGAGTTTAGATTAGTTTTTAAAATTATTTTACTAAAATTTGTGCATATCATTAGAAAATGATACATTGCACAATCATTCCTTTCAATCTTATTCCGTCGCAATTAAATATTTTGAGGAGAAATTATTTCATCCGAGAATTTTTTTACTTAAATTTTGTTAATATTTTAATATGAGGTTAAGCAGACCTAAAGGAGCATGCGAAGGTATCTATATATCAAGTATTTCTCTGAATAGCACTCAAGAATTTGCATTCTGAACATAAAAATTGTTGCATAAAATGTTTGAAATAAATATTCACACATTTCACTCGTTTGAATGAACTGAAATGTTGCCCGGGAACGAAAAAATAATCTAAATTCAAACTAAGATATCTTTTGTGAAATTGCATAGCCTGGAAAAGCCTCGTCTGAATAAAGCAATAAATTTGACCCATCGCAATATTCAAATTACTTCTTAGAATGTTATGGAAACAAAGAGCAATGTTTACTTTTACTCCACGCGTCTTAAGAAAAACCTTATCTCTCAGTTAATCTGAAAGTTGTTTTCGAGCCAGAAGATATCGAGAGGGAAAAAAAATCCCCAGAGATCCATTTCAAACGCACAATAAGGGTTCTGCCTCTTTCGGAGAAAACTTCCTCAAATATTTGCTTTCATGAGTTACAGACATCATTTCAAATGATGAAATAAATAAAAATTTAAATTTAGATTGTTCGGATTTGTTGTATTGCCTTCATTATTTCCTTGACTATGTGAATACTATTATTTAAATAGGTTCTTTATTTCGGAATTTGAATTCATAAATTACTCAAAGAAATTTTTTTTTGCTTGTTTTACTTGTGTTCGAAATAAGTTGTTGAGAACTGAATCATTAACTTTCCACAAGCAATTAAAAATGACTCTTTAGAATGAATTTTTAAAAATGACGAGAAGCAGATGTTTCTTAAAATAAAAATTAAGAAATGTTGTAAAGTAATGTAATACTATTCTCTACAGATTATTAGTTTTTAATTCCTTTTAGCATGTTTCTGGGTACCATGTTTTCCGTGAGTATTATTCTCTTCTGTGAAAAGATGCTCTTAGCGAAATTCAGATTTGGGAAGTTTAACATTAGGTCAATACGAATTACAAGGAGAAACAGGCGAACTAAATAGATAGATTTTCTTTTGTCGTTTAGCAGCTTACACGAAGACAGTTAAAGACTGCTGTGTACTAACCCTACTGGGTTCACTCACCTCAATATTATACTATGGAGAAAATTTGCCTACTATTTACAGCTACATAAATGCTGATTATCCAATAAAACTGGTATTTTCAGATAGTCTGAACTTTTGTGCCACAGGATTCCTTTTATAAATTTCGTCCACCAAAGTAATGGAGGAGCGTTTAAAACACACCATACCAGATATCTTCCCCCAAACAATTTAAAGAAAAAAATATTATTTGCATTTTTTAAAGCGAAAAATGACCCAAGGTGTAAAATTTCTTTTTCTATTATTGAGTACATTTAAAAAAAATCTATAAATCCAAGCCGGCAATCCTTGGACACATGTTCTCCATAGATTAACATTGAGGTAAGAGAATTCCAATAGATTTAGTGCACAGCAGCATTAAGAAGCTTTTGTAGAATCACCCCAATGAAGCCAACCACTGAGTTGCACTATAACAAGTTTTGGAAGATAATGTGGCATCATGTGTAACATTTGTGCAAATTAGAGCATAGGGCATGGTATTCTAAATTGGCCTCAGGTTGTTAAGAAGTGTGATCTCAGGGTAAGAGTTTATGCAATCTAGCTGAAAGTAAGGTAATTTTAGTAATATACATTAGTTATATGCTCAAGTCGAGCAATAAGGAATTTCGTTATGTTATGTTGAGTTATATGTATATCCAGTGCTCGATTTCTAGATATAGAGAAGCCGGAACTGTAACCTTCCGGGGTGTGTGGGGGGTATTCCAAATTATATATATATATATATATATATATATATATATGAAACAAATTTTAATCCTTTTAAATACTCCTAACATGCTTTTTCCAAATTCGTTTATCTTATTGCAACAGAATACATCCCCTTAACCTTGGATTGCGACCTAAATTCAACCAATATAAATGTACTTTACTCCTAAAGCTGTTGCATGCGCGTACTATTATATAAGCATTATATAACGGGCATCTTCGAGACCATCACCTCATATGACGCGACTGAATCATGTGTCCATTTCTGAGAAATTAGAAGTTTGATAGACCTGTACTCGGGAGAGAATTGCGCGCTTTCTGTAGCTTCTTTGTCTGTTTGCTCAACCAGAAAACATGTAGTTTTCGCTCCTGTCAAATTTGTACGGGCGGGGCCGCGTCCCCGTCCCGGCCAGCGTCACGCGATGTGTTCGAGTAAATTTAGTAGATGTTCTACGAAACAGTGTCGGAAAATAAAGACTTTGTATGAACCAGCTGCCTTTTTCCTGATGTGTTCCGAGGTGTTTTATTGCCCTCTCCATCTACCTCGCCACTTGCGACTTCGATTGCACGTTATGGATACAAAATGTTTGAAGGTCCCGGCCATTCCTTTGCTCCGCCACAGTTTCCATTTGCCTTAGCTACGACTACAAAACTGATGATTTCAGCGGCCAAGTTATTTGCATAATTATGACTACACCCCGAGCTTACACCTATTGTTATCATTTCATATAAGTCGGCAGGATTCGAACCTGCGCGGGAAGATCCCAATGGATTTCCCAAGGCATTTCGGCGTTTTCGTGAGTGCTTCGCAGTTTTTTCCCAGTGCCGTGTGACCGTCTACAGAGAGTATTCGTGGTACGGGTTGTGTGCTTCCGTGTTTATCGCCATTTCTGAAAGAAGAAAAATTTAGTGCGTGTGAAAGATTCGACGCTGGTTTTATTTTCGTGGTGATCATGCTTCAAGTCGTCATGTCTCGTGATTTTGTGTTTTCGTGATGTGCCAGATGTTCGAGTCCGGCATAATTGTGACAATGACGTTGATTTGGAAACGGAAGAGGAAGAAATATTGTAAACTTATGAGTAAAACCAAAGCATTAGAGAGAACTCTCGGACATCATGTAAATATAGAGGAATGACGCCAAGGACTTTTACGAGATTAAACCAATGTGCTGAAGATTTCATCTTCTAATTAAATTGAATATTGATTTTGAAATAATAATAAAAAATTAAAATATGATATAAGGATTCTAAAGGTAAGTTGGGATTTGTGAAGTAGTTTTAAAAGTGAAGTGTTTTTAATTGAGTTATATTTTAATAAAAGTTATTATGAGTGTATTTTGATGTAGTGAATAAAATGTTATTGATATTATATGTTTTAAATTTGGTAATAGTAGAATTGTGTTAGTAAAGTTGAAAAAATATGGGTAAATTAACATAATTTATCAAGTAAATAATGACTTAAAGTTTTGAACAAAGCATGAGTAATTTCGACATGTTTCCTCAATTCACATATGGTTCTGAGTTTTTAAGTTGATTATTATGTGATTATGAAAAATACATAAATAATAATGAGAAAGGAAGTTTTCTGAATTTTATAATAGGAAAAGTTGAAAGTTTACAATATAAGGATGTGGTAATAATTTGATTCCATACTTTAAGATCTAATTTGCTTTTGATATATTTTAATAACCTCATTTATTGTGTATTTTAGTTCTATTGATTGATTTTTAGTGTGTTATGAAATATTAAGTGCTATTAATAAATTGAAGAAGATATTAATATTTAGGATGATCATATTTTGGTGATTTAGTATGTTATGTTGTTATATGCACAGATGAAAAATAACATTTAGTGTCAATTCCAGTGGTTTAATGGTTACATTTTTGTTTTAAAATTTTGTAGTACATATATTGCATAGAGATGGACTGTACTAAATAAAAAAGTTTGAGAGTTTTTGTTAAACTAGGACTGAGAAGCGGTTAATAACCTCAGATAAACTTTGTTTGAACTTTTAAACAAATATTCTCAGGTACAACAAGTTATCAAGTTTATGTTTAAAATATTTTGATATTCTTTATTTTATAATAACAATTTTGATATTTTTGAATTTTGATGGGCCTTAGCTATTTACAGGGTGGCTAATAAATACTGTAACACTCCAAAAAATAAGAGTTAATTTTAAGCGTTTGGAAAAACAATTTATCTATCTATTTGTGTGATTGGCAACTTTTTGTAAACGCAGACGATTTTTGTTTAAAGTAAAACATGTGGAATATTTTTAAAGATGGAAGCCAAAAGGTTAATGGTTAAACAGCTTTTTGATCGCGGATTTTCTGCAGGTAAAATATTTAAGCAAGTAAAATGCCTTGGTTTTAATAGGACGCTTATATATAGGACTATAAATCGATTATTGGATACCAATAGCTGTAAAGATCGACCACGGTCCGGTCGTCCACGCAGTGTTCGTACAAAAGAACGTATCAAAAGAATTCGTGAAAAGATACGAAGAAATCCACACCGTTCTGCAAATAAAATGGCTGCAGAAGAGAACATCAGTCGCAGAACTATGCAACTTATCATAAATGAAGACCTGGGTTTTCACCCTTATCGCAAAAGAAAAGTTCAAGGTTTGACTACTGCACAAATAGTAAAAAGGTTACAAAGATGTAAGAAATTGCTGAACCGGCACGGTAGCAAAAGTGTTGAAAAAATAATTTTCTCTGATGAGAAGCTGTTTTGTACAGAACAAAGTTATAATGCTAAAAATGATGTTGTATATTCAGCAACCTTCGAGGATATACCTGAAAATCTTCGAACTGTTAAACGCTTTCAAAACAAGAATTCTGTTATGGTTTGGGCTGCAGTGTCACACAATGGAAAACTGCCTCTGAAATTCATTGATAAAGGTGTAAAAATCAATGCTGAATATTACAAACAGGAAGTATTGGCTACACGTTTATTACCACATGCTAACAGATTGTATCCCAAAAAGAATTGGATATTTCAGCAAGATTCTGCACCGTCCCACCGATCCAAAACAACACAGGAATAGCTCCATGCCAATTGCCCGAAGTTTATCAAGCAAGAAGATTGGCCACCTTCTTCACCAGATCTAAATCCTTTAGACTATTGCATTTGGGGGATTTTAGAGTCTAAAGTAAATGCTAAGCAGCACAGAAGTTTGGACTCCCTCAAAGCTTCCCTACGGAGTGAATGGGACAAATTACCTCATAAAATGATTCGTGCCGCAATAGGACAGTGGCGTAAGAGATTATATTTAGTAATCGATAAAGATGGCGGTCGATTCGAGTAAAATTATTTCATGGTAAACTTTCATGTATAATGCTCATAATATTGTTGTATTTTCCATTTTCTATTTCATCTGTGTGTAATTAAATGATTGGATATTTATCACAGTATTTATTAGCCACCCTGTAATAAGTGATGATTTTTTGTATCCGGATACTCTCAACAATAAACAATATTATACCTTAAGAGGAGATCAGGCCATCCATTCAAAATAAAAATATGAAAGATAAATGTGAATTCCTTGATATATATGTTAAAGTGATCCTGTATTTCTCGATTATGACATTTTATATTTTTTTCTCTAATCTACCCTATTATCACATAAACGTGCACTCTTCTAACTAAATTTGAATATTGAAAGGAATTGATGATTGGAAACAATTTGAACCGAATTAAGTCAAACCAACTAACTTCCTATAACCTAACCTCAACCTAATGGAAATTTAATTCCCATATGAGTCGGTTAGACCCCGACTATAATTTAATTTAATATAATTCCAATTGAGTAGGTTCGATCCCGACCAGAATTTAATTTAATACAAATTCTTTGTGATTCGGTTCGACCCCGAACGCAAAATAATCCTCGAACAACCCCACACAATGGTAGCTCAGTGGGCCTGAGTTTAGTGC